>CM039503.1:21219654-21329321 GCA_022432975.1 Begonia masoniana | reverse complement strand
TTGGAACAACGATAGAAGTGAAGTTTTCTATACTTCATCAACGCATTACTAAGTCTTAATACACGTCCAATGAAGCTTATTGGGACTACAATACACGTCGTTCCTCATCACTGCAGTTAAAAACTTGAAGGTTCGATGGATCACTTAGTTCTAACCACAAGTCAAAATAACAGTGATCCATTTGCTGATACGTTCCGTTCTTTGGAACAAACGATGAAGTGAAGTTTCTCTACTTCATCAAACGCACATTACGAACTCTTAATAACGGATGTCCCGAAGAGTCCTGGGACCTCATACCAGTCGTTCCTCATTCACTTCAATGTTAAAAATTGAATGTTAGATGGATAACTTAGGTCCATACACCACAAGTCAGTAACAGTGACTATTGCTTGATACGTTCAGTTCTTTCGGAACAATCGATGAAGGTGTGAACTTCCATTATAGGCATCAAACGCATTGACTAAGTATTAATTACGGTCCATGAAGCTTATTGGGTCCACCAAAACGTGTGCTGTCACGTCAAGTTAAACCCTGAAGGTTAGTGGATAACTTAGGTGCAACCCACAAGTAGTAACAGGAATCTCATTGCTTGATACGTGCAGTTCTTTTGAAAAAATCGATTGAATTGAAGTTCTTATTACTTCATCAAAGCATACAAGTTCTTAATACGGTCCATGAAGCATATTGGGTCCTCCATACACGTCGCATATACGTCAAGTTTAAACCTTGGAATATTAGATGGATAATTAGAGTTTCTAACGCTTTGTCATGTAAAGGAACCTTATTTGCTTGATACGTTCAAGTCTTTTGGAAAAATCGATAGAAGTGAATTTCTTATCTTCAATCAACGCAATTACTAAGTCTTAATTACACGCATGAAGCTTTTGAACTACAATACACGCTGTTCTCATCACGTCAAGTTAAAAACTGACGGTTAGATGGATAACTAGGTTTAACAAAAATCATGTAACAGTGAACCTAGTTTGCTTAATACGGTTATCGTTTGGAACAAATGATTGAAGGAAGTTTCTTATACTTCATCAAACGCATATATAAGTCTTAATAACGCATCAGGAAGCTTATTGGGTCCTCAATACAGTCGTTTCATCATTTTCAAGTAAAATCTTGAGGTTAAATGAATAATTTAGGTTCTAACTACAAGTCATGTAATAGTGAAACCTCATTTGCTTGTTCGTCAGTTGTTTCGGAACAAAAGCGATGAAGGAAGTGAAATTCTTATACTAATCAAAACGCTATTACTAAGTTGAATTAGCGTCCCATAAAGTTTACTGGGTACTCCATACACTCGTTCTCCATCAACGTCAAGTTAAAACAATGAAGGTCGATGGATTAACTTAGGTTTTAACCACAAGTCAGTACCAGTGAAACATCATTGCTTGTACGTTCAGTCTTGTGGAACAAAATCTATTCAAGGGAAACTTTCTATACGCATCAAACGCATTATTAAGTCTTAATTACGAGTCATGAAGCTTAATGGGTCCTCCATACCGTCGTTCTAATACGTCACGTTTAAAACTTAAGGTTAGGTGGATAACTTAGGTTCTAACTGAAAGTATCTACAGTGAACCTCATTTGAATGATACGGTCAAGCCTTTTGAACAAATCATAGAAGTGAAGTTTCTTGTACTTCATCAACGCATTACTCTAAGTATTTATTACAGTCCATGAAGCTATTAGGACTACAATACAGTCGTTATCATTCCTTAAAGTTAAAAAAACTTGAAGTTAGATGGATAACTTAGGTTGCTAATTACCACAAGTCCATAAACACTGAACCTCATTTGATTGAACTTTGGTTCCTTTGCGAACAAATCGATTGAAGTGAAGTTTCTATACTTTATCAAATGCTTCTAAGTCTTAATGCGCTTCCATGAAGCTTACTGGGACCTCAATACACTAGTTATCATACTTCAAGTTAAAAAAACTTGAAGGTTGATGGATAAATTAGGTTCTAAACACACAAGCATGGAAAATGTGAACATCATTTGGCTTGATTAAAACGGTAACGTTTTTGGAAACATCGATGAATGAGTTTGTTTATATGCATCAAATGCAGTATAAGTATTAATACGCTTCAATGAAACTGTTATTAAGTCCTCAATACATGTAGTTTCATCACTAAGTTAAAACCTTTAAGGGTAAATGAATAATTTTGGTTATAAACTAAAAGTTATGTAATAGTGAACTTTACATTTGCCTTGTTTCCGTTTCAATTCTTTTGGAACAAAAGCGATTGGAAGTGAAGTTTTATACATTCATCAAACGCTTACTAAGTCTTAATACGGTCCATGAAGCCTATGGGTCCTCCATACACGTCGTTCTCAATACGTCAAGTGTAAACTTGAATGTATCTGGATAACTAGATTCTAAACCGAAGTATGTAACAGGGAACCCTCATTTGCTGATACGTTCAAGTCTTTTGAACAAATCGATGAAGTCAAGTGAAGTTCTTATATTCATCAAAAGCATATTACTTAAAGTCTTAAATCTACACGTCATGAAGCTTAATGGGACTAAATAAGTCGTTCTCACCACTCAAGTTAAAAACTTGAAGGTTAATGGGAACTTAGGTTCAACACAAGTTATGTAACAGAAACCCTCATTTGTCGATAGTTCGTTCTTTGGAAAAAAACAATCGATTGAAGTGAAGTTTCTTCTACTCATTCAAACACATTACTAAGTTTAATACGCATCCATGAAGATTTATTGGGACCTAAATACATGTCGTTCTCAATTCGGTCAAGTTAAAACCTATAAGTTAATGAATTAATTAGAATCGAACTAAAGTCAGGAATTAGTGAACCTCATTTGTGTTACGTTCAGTTCTTTTGGAAAAAAAGACATGAAGTGAACTTCTTAGACTGATCAAAACGCATTGACTAAGGTCTTAAATAAAAAAAAGCCCATAAAGCTTATTGGCTACGCTCCATACAAGTCAGTTCCATCACGGCAATGTAAAAACCTTGAAAGTAGATGGAAATTAGGTTTATAACACAAGTCCTGTACAGTGACCTCATTTGCTTGATACTGTTCAGTTCTTTTGGAAAAATCTCTTTAAGTGAATTCTTATAATCATCAAACGCCATACTAAGTCTAATTCCGAGTACATGAAGCTTATTAAGGTCCTCCATAACAAGTAGTTCTCAATACGTCAAGTTAAAACCTTGAAGGTTTGAGATGGATCACTCAGGGTTCTAACGGCACAGTCAGTAACAGTGAACCTCCTTTCCTTGATACTTTTAAGTCTCTTTGGAAAACAAATCGATAGAAGTGGAAGTTTCTTATACTTCATCAAAAAACATTACTAAAGTCTTTCTTACCCGTCGTCTCATCACTTCAAGCAAAACTTGAAGGTGATGGATAACTTAGGTTCCCAACCACAAGATATACCAAGAACCTCATTGCTTATACGTTCAGTTCTTTTGGAAACAAAATCGTGGAAGTGAGTTTTCTTATATACTTCAGCAAACGTTAGTTAACTAAATATTAATTGCGCTGTCATGAGCTTATAGGACCTCATAATGTCGTTAGCATAACTTCAAGTTAAAAACTTGAAGGTTAGATGGATCACTTAGGTTCTAACTACAAGGTATGTAACAGGAAACCTCCATTGCTGATACGGGTCAGTTCTTTTGGAATAACTGATTGAATTGAACTTTCTTTACTTCATCAAACAACATTGATAAGTCTTAATACGAGTCCCATGCAAGCTTATTGGTCCTACAATCCACTTATTTTATCACGTAAGTTAACACTTGTGAAGGTTAGATGGATAACTTTGGTTCTAACCGACAAGTACGGTTTACGTGAACCTTATCTTGTTGTAAGTTCAGTTCTTTTAGCACCAAATCGATTGAATTGAAGTTCTCTACTTATCAAATGAGTACTAAGTCTTAATTACGCATCCATGAACTTATTGGGACTTAATGATGTCGTTCTCATACTCAAGTTTTAAAACTTGAAGGTTCAATGAATGACTTAGTTCTAATTACAAAATCATGGATAGTTGACCTCATTTGTGTTACGTTCAGTCTTTGGAACAAATCAGCTTGAAGTGAATTTCTTATAATTTATCAAACGCTATTACTAAGTGTAATTAACATCATGAAGCTATTGGGAACTACATAAAAGTGTGTATTCACTTCAAGTTAAAAACTTGGAAGGTTAGGAGGGATAACTTAGTTTAAACATAGTCATATACAGTGAACCTCATTTGCTTGATACATTCGTTTTTGGGGGAAAAATCGATAAAGGAGATATTTACTTCATCAAACGCATTACTAACTCGCTAATGTACCGCGTCCATGAAGCTTACTGGTACCTCAATAAGTCGTTTCATCACGTCAAGTTAAAAACTTGAAGGTTAGATTGATAACTTAGGTTTAACCACCAAGTCAATTAACGTGAAACATCATTTGCTTAATAGTTCCGTTCTTTTGGAACATAATCGATTGAAGGAAATTAATTCACTTCATCAAACGGCATTACTAAGTCTTAATACGGCATCCATGAAGCGTATTTGGACCTCAAAAACGTCGTCTCTCAATCTCAAGTTAAAAACTTGGAAGGGTTAGATGGATAACTTGTTTCTACCCAAAGTAATGTAACAGTGAATCTGATTTGCTGATACGTTTTCAGTTTTTTTAGAACAAATCGATCAGAATTGAAGTTTCATTATCCTTCCTCAAAGCATTACAAGTCTTTAATTCGCGTCCATTAAGCGTATTGGGTCCTCCATACAAGTCGTTCATATCAAGTAAAGAGTTAAACCTTGAAGGTTAGATGATAACTACGGTTTCTAACCACAAGAGTATGTCACAGTGAACCTCATTGCTTGATACATTCTAGTTCTTTTGGGAAAAAAAATCGATTGAAGTGAACTTCTGATACTTCATCAAACGCATTACTAAGTATTAAAGTACACGTCCAGTGAAACTTATTGGGACCTCAGACATGTCGTTCTCATCACTTAGTTAAAAACTTGAAGGTTCGATGAATACTTAGTTTATCAACAACAAATCATGTAACAGTGACATCTCAATTTGCTGATACGTCAAGTTTTTTAGAACCAAATCGATTTAATTGAAGTCTTTACTTCATCAAACGCATTATAAGTCTAATTACGCGTCTATGAAGCTTACTTGGGTCTCCTACACGCCGATCGTCATACGTCACAATTAAAACACCTGAAGGGTAGATGGATAACGTGGTGTAATTACACGCTACATGGAAGCTATGGGGGACTCAATACAGTCGTCTCACACTTCAAGTTAAAAACTTGAAGGTTAGATGGAATTTAAAACTTAGGTTCTAACCATAGTTGTACAGTGAACATCATTTGATTGATACATTTCAGTTCTTTTAGGAACAAACGTTTAATTGAAGTTTCTTATACTTCATAAACGCATTACTACTCTTAATGACGCGTCCCTGAAGCTTATGGGACCTACAAAGTACCCCCCCAACGTCGTTTCACATTCAATTAAAAACTGTGAAGGTTTAGATTGATAACTTAGGTTCTAACCACAAGCCAATTAACCAGTGAAATTCAGTTGTGTCGTTCAGTCTTTGGAAACAAACGATTGAGTGAGTTTCTGTTAACATCATCAAACGCATTACGTAAGTATTAATTACGCGTCCATGAAGCTTATTGGTAGCTCAATAAATGTCGTTCTCATCCCTTCAAGTTAAAAACATTGAAGGTTAAATGAATAATTTAGGTTTAAATACAAGTCAGTATAGTGAACATCATTTGCTGTCGTTCAGTTATTTGGAAAAAATCGATTGAATGTGAAAGTTTATTATACTCATCAAACGCATTAATAATTCTTAATTACGCGTCATGAAGCCTATTGGTCCTCCATACACGGTGTTTTCAAGACGTCAAGTTAAAACCTGAATGTTAGGATGGATTAACTTAGGTTCTAACCACAGTCATGTAACAGTGCCCTCATTTGCTAGATACGTTCAATTTTTGGAAACAAAATCGAAAGAGAGTGAAGTTTCTTATACTTCATCAAATAGCATTAATAATCTTAATACGATCCATGAAGCTTCTTGTAGCCTCAATACACGTCGTTTCATCACTCAAGTTAAAAATTTGAAAGTGGTAGATGGATAAACTAGGTTTAACCACAAGCATGTAACAGTGAACGTCATTTGTTGATTATGTCAGTTCTTTGGAACAATCGATTGAATGAACGTCCCCCCCCCCCCCCCCCCTACTTATATTCATCAAACGCAGTACTAAGTCTTATTACGGGTACATGAAGATTATTGGGTCCTCCTTACCATCTTTCTCAATACGTAAGTTAAAACGTGAAGGTTGAGGCGATAAATTAGGTGCTAACCGCAAGTTCCTGTAATAGTGAAACCGCATTGATTGATACGTTCAGTTTTTGGAACAAACGAATGAATGTGAACTTTCTTATACTTCATCCAAAAGAATACAAAGTCTTAATACGCGTAATGAAGCTTATTGGTTCCTCATACACGTCGTCTCAATAAGTCAGTTAAACCTTGAAGTTAGAGGATAACTTAGCGTTCCTAAACGCAAAGTCAACGTAACAGTGGACCCTCATTGCCTTGATACGTTCAGTTATTATGGACAAATCGATTGAAATGAAGGTTTCTTATCCTTTCATCAAACGCATTATTATGAGTCTTAATTACTCGTCCATGAAGCCTTTCTTGGGTCCTCAATACACGAGTTCTCGATCAAGTCAGTTAAACTTGGAAGGTTAGTGGATAATTAGATTTTAACACAATTCATGTAACATGAAACCTCATGTGATTGTAGTTCAGTTCTTTGAACAACGATTGAAGACGAACTCTTATACTTCAGCAAACGCATTACTAAGTCTTAATTACGTCCATGAAGTTATGGGTTCATTCCACGTTTTTCAATACGTCAAGTTAAAACATGAAGGTAGAGGATAACTTAGGTCCGTAAACGCAAGTAAAGCACAGTGAACCTCATTTGCTTGTACGTTCAGTTATTTTAGACAAATCGATGAAATGAGTTCTTCTCCTTCAGTTCAAACGAATAATTACTGAGTCTTAAACTCGTCCATGAAGCATTATTGGTCCTCCTACACGTCGTTCTCATCAAGTCAAGAGTTAAACCTTGAAGGTTAGATGGATAACCTTAGATTTTAAACCCAATTCATGTAACAGTTGAACCTCATGTGCTTGATGAGTTCAGTTCTTTTGGAAACCACCGATTGAATAGCGAACTTGTCTTATACTTCATCAAAACGCAGGTACGAATTTAATTAACCGCCATGACGGCTTTGTGTCACCATACACGTCTTTCTCAATAAGTCAAGTTAAAAAACATTGAGGTAGAGGGATAACTTAGGTTCTAACGCAAGTCCTGGAAATAGGAAACCTCATTTGCTTATACGTTCAGTTCTTTTGGAAAAATCGATTGAAGGATTTTATTATACTTCATTCAAACGCTTTACTGAAGTCTTAATTACGAGTCCATGAGCTTATGGGTTCTCCATCCCCGTGTTTCTTAATACGTCAGTTAAAACATTGAAGGTTAGATGGATATTAAGTTAGGTTCGAACGCAAAAAGTCATGTACCAGTGTGAACCTCATTTGCTTGATACGTCAGTCCATTTTGCGAACAAAACGATGAAGGAAGTTTCTTATACTTCATGAAACGTTATTACTAATTTTAATAGCGTCCATGAAGCTTACTGGGACCCCCTAATAAATGTCGTTCTCATCACTTAACGTTTACAAACATTTGAAGGATAGATGATAACTTAGGTTAATAACCACAAGCATATAAAGTGAACCTATTGCTTGATCCGTTCAGTACTTTAGAACAAATCGATTGAAGTGAACTTTCTAATACTTGATCCACCGCAATACTAAGAAAACTCTTAAATTACGCGTCCATGAAAGTTATTTTGGCCCAAAATACAAGTCGTTCTCATCACTCTTCAAGTTAAAACATTGAAGGTTACATGAAAAACCTTCGGGTCTAACTACACAGTCATGTAGGAGGAACCTCATGTGCTGATACGTTTAGTTCTTTTGGAGCAAATCGATTGAAGTGAACTTTTCTATACTTCATTAAACGTATGACTACGTCGTATTACGAGGTCACATGAAGCTTCCTGGACCTCAATACACGCGTTCTCTTCAATTCAAGTTACCAACCTTGAGGTTAGATGGATAACTTAGTTTCTAACCAAAAGTCATGTAACAGTGAACCTCATTTGGCTTGGGACGTTCAGTTCTTTTGGAAACAACGAATTTGAAGTGAAGTTTCTTATACTTCATCAAAAGCATTATAAGTCTAATTACCGTCCATGAAGTTTCTGGGACTCAAAACACGTCGTTCGTTTAATCACTTCAAGTTAAAAACTGGAAGGTTAGATTGAGAACTAGTTCTAACCACAAGTCAGTAAGTCTGAAACCTCATTGCTTGATACGTTCAGTTCGTTTGGAACAAATCAATTGAAGTGAAGTTTATTATATTATCAAACGCATTACTAGTCTAATTAAGCGTCCATGAAGCTGAATGGACCTCAATACACGGTCGTTCCTAACTTCAGTTTAAATACTTGAAGGTGAGACTGATAACTTAGGTTTCCTGACCAAAAGTCAAGTTAACATGTGAACTCATTGTTGATACGTTCAGTTCTTTTGGAACAAATCGATTAAGTGAAAATTTCATTACTTTCATCAACGCATAACTAAGTCTTAATTACGATCCATAAGCTTATTGGATCTCAATCAAGTCCGTGCTCATAACTTCTAAAGTAAACCTTGAAGTTAAAGAATAAACTTAGGTTCTAACTACAAGTCATGGACCAGTTGAACTCATTTGCTTGATACGTTTAGTTCTTTTGGCAAACAAATCGATTGAAGTGAAGTTTCTTTACTTCACAAACGCATTATAAGTCTTAATTACGCGTCCAGAGGTTATTGGGTCCATACACGTCATTCTCAACACGTCAGTTAAAACCTTAAAGGTTAGATGGATAACTTAGGTTTCTATCCACAAGTAATGTAACAGTGAACCTCATTAGCTTGATACGTTCAGTTCTATTTGAAACAAATCTATTGAAGTGAACTGTCTTATATTTCATCAAACGCATTACTAAGTCTTAATTACGCGTCCATGAAGCTTACTGGGACCTCAATACACGTCGGTTATCATCACTTCAAGTTAAAAACTTGAAGTTGCATGGTAACTTCGGTTCTACCAAAAAGTATGTAATAGTGAACCTAATTTGCCTTGTACCGTTCAGATTCTTTTGGAACAAACGATTGAGTGAAACTCTTAACTTCATCAAACGCATACTAAGGTCTGTATTACGCGTCCATGAACTATTGGTCCTCCATACACGTCGGTCTCTCACGTCAAGTTAAAACCTTGAAGGTTAGCTTATACCTTAGGTTCTAACCACAGTATGTAACGTGCACCTCAGTTGCTTTGATACGTTCAGTTCTTTTGGAAAAATCGATTAAAGGAAGTTATTAATTTCAAAAAAAGCATTAGTAAGTCTTATACGCGTCCATGTAGCTTACTGGACCTCAATACACGGTTCACATCACTTAAAGTTAAAAACTTAAAGGTTAGATTGATAACTTAGGTTCTAACCACAAGTAAATTAACAGTGAACGGCATTGCCTTGATACGTTCAGTTCTTTTGGAACAAATGATTCAAGTGAACTTTCGTACTTTCATCAAACGAATTACGAAGTCTTAATTACGGCGTCCATAAGCTTAATGGGTCTCCATACAGTCGTTCTCTTCAAGTTAAGTTAAAACCTCGAAAGTTTAGATGGGAACTTAGGTTCTAACACAAGTCATGTAACAGTGACCCCATTTGCTGATACGTTTAATTTTTTGATAAATACATTGAAGTAGTAAGTTTTTTATAACTTTATCAAACCACATTCCTAAGTCTGAATACCGGATGAAGCTTATTGGGACCTCAATACAGGTACGTTCTATCAATTCAAGTTCAAAAACTTGAAGTTTTAAATGAAACTTAGGTTCTAATACAGTTAGTAATAGGAACATTATTTGCTTGTACGCTCAGTTCTTTTAAACAAACGATTGAAGTGAACTTTCTTAGACTTCATCAAACGCATTATATCTTAATTACGCATCCATGAAGCTATGGGTCCTCCAACAGTCGTTCTCATCACGTAAGTTTAAAACCTTGAAGGTTAGATGCGATAATAGGTTGTAACCACAAGTCATGCCAACAGTGAGCCAATTTACTTGTACGTTCAGTTCTTTTGGAACAATCGATTGAAATGAAGTTTCTTTAATTCATGAAACGCATTACTAAGCTTTATTACGCGTCCAAGAAGCTGAATGGGACCCACTCACGTCGTTCTCATCACGTCAAGTTAAGAACCTTGGAAGGTTAGATGTGATAACTTAGGTTTCAACCACAAGTTATGTAACTGGTGAACTCGAGTTGCTTGTGATAGTTCAGTTCTTTTGGAACAAATCGATTAAAGTGAAGTCGTCTTATAGTTTCAAAAAGAGCATTAGGAAGTCTGTATTTACGCGTACAGTTGTAGCTTACTGGGGTACCGCAATACAGAGCACGTGAACACAGCTTCAAAGTTAAAAAACTTAAAGGTTAGATGAGAACTAGGTTCTAACCACAAGTAAATAACAGTGAACCTCATGGCTTGATACGTGCAGTTCTTTTGGAACAAATGATTCAAGTGAACTTTCGTACTTTCATCAAACGAATTACGAAGTCTTAATTACGGCGTCCATAAGCTTAATGGGTCTCCATACAGTCGTTCTCTTCAAGTTAAGTTAAAACCTCGAAAGTTTAGATGGGAACTTAGGTTCTAACACAAGTCATGTAACAGTGACCCCATTTGCTGATACGTTTAATTTTTTGATAAATACATTGAAGTAGTAAGTTTTTTATAACTTTATCAAACCACATTCCTAAGTCTGAATACCGGATGAAGCTTATTGGGACCTCAATACAGGTACGTTCTATCAATTCAAGTTCAAAAACTTGAAGTTTTAAATGAAACTTAGGTTCTAATACAGTTAGTAATAGGAACATTATTTGCTTGTACGCTCAGTTCTTTTAAACAAACGATTGAAGTGAACTTTCTTAGACTTCATCAAACGCATTATATCTTAATTACGCATCCATGAAGCTATGGGTCCTCCAACAGTCGTTCTCATCACGTAAGTTTAAAACCTTGAAGGTTAGATGCGATAATAGGTTGTAACCACAAGTCATGCCAACAGTGAGCCAATTTACTTGTACGTTCAGTTCTTTTGGAACAATCGATTGAAATGAAGTTTCTTTAATTCATGAAACGCATTACTAAGCTTTATTACGCGTCCAAGAAGCTGAATGGGACCCACTCACGTCGTTCTCATCACGTCAAGTTAAAAACTTGAATGTTTAGATGGATAACTTAGGTTCAAAACCACAGTAGTATAGTGAACCTCATTTACTTGATACGTTCAGTTCTTTTGGAACAAACATCGATTGAAGTGAAGTTTCTTATACTTCATCAAACGCATTCTACGTCTTAATTACGCGTCCATGAAGCTTACTGGGTCTTCATACACTCGTTCTCAATCACTTCCAGTAAACTTGAAGGTTATATGATAACTTAGGTTCTAACCATAATCAATAACAGTGAACCTCATTTTCTTATAACGTTCAGTTCTTTTGAACAATCGATTGAGTGAACTTTCTTATACTCATCAAACGCATTACTAGTCTTAATTAAGCGTCCATGAAGCTTATTGGGACCTCAATACAAGTCTTCTCCATCTACTTCAAGTTAAAACCTTTAAGGTAGATGGAAACTTAGGTCAACTATCAAGTCATGTAACAGTGAACCTCATGTGCTTATACGTTCACTCTTTTGGAACAAATCGATTGAAGTGAACTTTCTTATACTTCATCAAACGCATTACTAAGTCTTAATTACGCGTCCATGAAGGTTATTGTCCTCAGTACACGGCGTTCTCATCACTTCAAGTTAAACCTTGAAGGTGAAATGGTTAACTTAGGTTCTAACCACAAGTCATGTAACAGTCAACCTCATTTGCTTGATACGTTCAACTCTTTTGGAACAAATCGATTGAAGTGAACTTTCTTATACTTCATCAAGAGCTTACTAAGTCTTAATTACGCGTCCATGAAGGGTATTGGGTTCCCTCAGTACCTCTCGTTCTCATCACTTCAAGTTAAACCTTGAAGGTGAAATGGTTAACTTAGGTTCTAACCACAAGTCATGTAACAGTCAACCTCATTTGCTTGATACGTTCAACT
This sequence comes from Begonia masoniana, assembly GCA_022432975.1. Classification (NCBI taxonomy): domain Eukaryota; kingdom Viridiplantae; phylum Streptophyta; class Magnoliopsida; order Cucurbitales; family Begoniaceae; genus Begonia; species Begonia masoniana. The sequence continues at coordinate 21,316,995 of CM039503.1, read as the reverse complement.
CTTTTGGAACAAATCGATTGAAGTGAACTTTCTTATACTTCATCAAACGCATTACTAAGTCTTAATTACGCGTCCATGAAGGTTAGTTGTCCTCAATACACGTCGTTCTCATCACTTCAAGTTAAACCTTGAAGGTGAAATGGTTAACTTAGGTTCTAACCACAAGTCATGTAACAGTCAACCTCATTTGCTGATACGTTCAACTCTTTTGGAACAAATCGATTGAAGTGAACTTTCTTATACTTCATCAAGAGCTTACTAAGTCTTAATTACGCGTCCATGAAGGTTATTGTCCTCAGTACACGTCGTTCTCATCACTTCAAGTTAAAACTTGAAGGTTAGATGGATAACTTAGGTTCTAACCACAAGTCATGTAACAGTCAACCTCATTTGCTTGATACGTTCAACTCTTTTGGAACAAATCAATTGAAGTGAACTTTCTTATACTTCATCATGAGCTTGTACTAAGTCTTACTTACGCGTCCATGAAGGTTATTGATACCTCAGTACACGCGTTCTCATCACTTCTAGTTAAACCTTGAAGGTGAAATGGTAACTTAGGTTCTACCACAAGTCATGTAACAGTTAACCTTATTTGCTTGATACGGTTCAACTCTTTTGGAACAAATCGATTGAAGTGAACTTTCTTATACTTCATCAGAGCATTACTAAGTCTTAATTACGCGTCCATGAAGTTTTTGAGTTCTCAGTACACGTCGTTCTCATCACTTCTAGTTAAACCTTGAAGGTTAGATGGATAACTTAGGTTCTAACCACAAGTCATGTAACAGTCAACCTCATTTGCTTGATACGTTCAACTCTTTTGGAACAATCGATTGAAGTGAACTTTCTTATACTTCATCAAGAGCATTACTAAGTCTTAATTACGCGTCCATGAAGGTTATTTTGCTCGTACACTTCGTTCTCATCACTTCTAGTTAAACCTTGAAGGTGAAATGGTTAACTTAGGTTCTAACCACAAGTCATGTAACAGTCAACCTCATTTGCTTGATACGTTCAACTCTTTTGGAACAAATCGATTGAAGTGAACTTTCTTATACTTCATCAAGAGCATTACTAAGTCTTAATTACGCGTCCATGAAGGTTATTGGGTCCTCAGTACACGTCGTTCTCATCACTTCAAGTTAACCTTGCCGGTAATGATACTTATGTTCTCATCACAGGTCATGTAACAGTCAACCTCATTTGCTTGATACGTTCAGTTCTTTTGGAACAAATCGATTGAAGTGAACTTTCTTATACTTCATCAAGAGCATTACTAAGTTTTACTTACGCGTCCATGAAGGTTATTTGTCCTCAGTACACGTCGTTCTCAATCACTGTCTAGTTAAACCTTGAAGGTGAAATGTAAACTTAGGTTCTAACCACAAGTCATGTAACAGTGAACCTCATTTGCTTGATACGTTCAGTTCTTTTGGAACAAATCGATTGAAATGAACTTTCTTATACTTCATCAAGAGCATTACTAAGTCTTAATTACGCGTCCATGAAGGTTCTTGGGTCCTCAGTACACGTCGTTCTCATCACTTCTAGTAAACCTTGAAGGTTAGATGGATAACTTAGGTTCTAACCACAAGTCATGTAACAGTGAACCTCATTTGCTTGATATGTTCAACTCTTTTGGAACAATCGATTGAATTAACTTTCTTATACTTCATCAAGAGCATTACTAAGTCTTTCTTTTGCGTCCATGAAGGTTCTGGGGTCCTCAGTACACGTCGTTCTCATCAGTTCAAGTTAAACTGAGCGAACCTCGGATCGGAAGGACTCGGGACCCGACAACAACCGCAGAATAATTCAAAGGAACGCCTTTACGATTCAAGAACAATGTAAGGAACTAAGACTCAAATCAAAGAATTCGATAGAACCCTAGTTATCCTAACAGGAGCTTGACCCGAGCCACACCTTTTGGCTGAACTAAAGCTATCAAAACAGGAGCTTGACCCAGGCCAAACTCGTTGGTAGAACCAAAGCAATCAAGCGAGATTCTTCAAGCGTGACTTGAAGAAGATCATTGTTCTTCGCAAAGAACTAAATAGAAATTCCTCTCTAAAAAAAACAATCAATTTTTAATTCAAACTTGTTCTTGTATTAAATCAAATAGTTTTGCCATTAAATAGGCTACACATTAAAATTAAATTAATAATAAATAAAATGAAAGTAAAAATAAAATGACTAATAAAATCGTGAGATAATGAGCTTTGGCATGATCACATGTCATCTCTTGTTTAACTCCGTTGAACGTGATTTGAACTGATTTGTGTAGATTCAGCTGGATAAGATCTTTTCCCACGAGATTTGTAGGATTTGGCATGTGACCTTTTAATTCCTCGTATATGTATGTCTTGGCGCATGTTCCTTTTAATTCTTACATGATGTGGGCAAGGATGCATTGAAGAAGAATTGGGCCAAGAAGAATACTTAATGGAATATAAAATACCAAATGGACCTATCACTAGAGCTCGAGCCAAGAAGCTTCAGAAGAAGTCCAAAAGAACTTATGTCAAGAACCAAGACCACAGGAAGAAATGGGCTTTAAGTTGTTAATGTGTTACAAATACAAATGGAGTTTGACTAGGCCCAAAATGATCACAATTCAGCAAAGAAGGCTCTAGAAAGTGGAATTTCGAAGTCACATCCACTAGGCATTTAATATTGGCATAGAGAAGGCCAAAGGGTGTTTTGAGTGGGTTCCAAAGAAGGCTGAACCTAGACCATATTAGTAGCAATGTTCTTTCTCATGTTTTCAAGGCTATTTAATGCCTATTCTAGACTATTCTTGTAAGCCTATAAATACTTGGGAGTTCTTCATTGTAAGACATACTAGAATGAGATTTATCTTGTGAGAATTTCCTCAAACTGTTCTTCTGTAGAACTTGCGGAAATTTCAAGTGCAACCACTTGATTTCCAACCCTATAATATTGGTTTCTTGCTCTTCCATAGCAACGGGGTCAATATTCCTTTCTTGATACTAGTGGTTTCTGGTTGTCATATAACCACGGGGTCATTAGTCCTAAACTTTGAAACTACTATTGGCGATCCTGAAGTTGATTCCATCTAGTGACGTTGGGTCTCACAACAAGTTTGTTGAGGTTTGCATCATTACATGTGCATGTGCATGGCACATGTGTTTTAATTCTTACATGTGCATGTGCGTCGCATCCTCCCAAATCTCATGCATCTTCGACTTCCCTTGCTTCAAAAGATCTTTCAATAATCTTGGGCTTCTTACTCTGCTCATTGAGCCGCCCGTATCGTCAATTGAAACTTTGTTCTTGGGCCTTGATTTGGTCTCCAACTTGGATCACATCATAACCAAGTCATATGGATCTTTATCTCTTTCCAACCCACGTGAATCTTTATCTCTTTGTAGTTTGCGTGGATCTTTACCCTTCTCTCTCTAATCCATTGGTATTTGTGGATCCCAACTCTGTGCCTTATGGGTCTTCTTTAACCAATTTCGTGGGCCCACTTCCATGCTACAAAACTCTTTATTTTTATAGTTTTTGCTTTTGTTGTGATGACTCTTTTTCTCGGGTTTTCGCGACTAAACCATGTGAAGCTTTGTTCGTTAGACCTCTTTTATCTTCTAAGAGATCATGGTCCTTGACTTTGAGATTTATCGCTTCTCGGTTCACATCATTCCCTCCCCTTCGAAAAGATTCGTCCTCGAATCTCCTGCATCATATAAAAACAAGTTAGTAAATTAAAATATGTGCTTACATTACCGTAGTCACTCGGTATGTCGATCTTGTAAGCGATGTCGTTGATGCACTCTAGGACTTGGAAATGTTCATCTCCTCGAAGTTGTAGCTTGTTATTCCGTGTGTTCGGAAACCTTTATTTTGTAGATGTAGCCAAACCAAATCTCCGGGTTCAAAATAAGTCTTACCATTGAATGACATTTTTTAGCAAATTCATCATTTCAATTCATCCACAAAAGAAAAACTTTTAGTAAACAAAGTTAATAAATTTAACGGATTTAATGAATTAAAATAATCAATAATATCAAACACTGAATAATATCTACTAGAATTAAAATCTTTTAAAACGTAAAAATCAAATTTGAAACTGCAAAATATGTATCTACAATTTTGTCATAAACCAAGTTGTGTGCAAAGTAATCAATGACAAATTTTCCCATAAAATAATTCTGCATATTATCTATCAACCTTATACATATATAGGTGCAATATAAAAATCATATGGTCCTTACCAACCACTCAAACCTGTTTGAGGTTTCCAGTTGACTTGGAACTAACGTACTTGGTACGAGATCTTTTGCTTCTTAATCTCCTCAACGGAGAAATTAGTCTCTGAAACTCCTCGGGGATTTCATATTTATTTTTTACAAAAGAAAAGAAACAACACTTGGAAGAAAACTTGGTAAGTCGTTAGATGATAAATAAACATCATTATATAAAAAGCAAAATCATCTCACGGTTACCCTCACTTTTGTTCATCAACGCAATTTGTTTTTCACTCGACTTTTGTTCTCTCTCTCCCTCAAATTTTCTCTCTTTTCCCTCGGCTTTTCTCTCTTTCTCCCTCGGTTTTCATCATTCTTTGTACTCTTTTCAACTATTTTCTTTTCACCACTTTCTCTCTTCTTTTCAACTATTTCTTTTCACCTTTTTCTTTTTCTTTTTCAACCCTCATCTTTTGAAATTCCTTTGCGATCCTCTCTTGGTCTTCAATTGCACCCATGGCTTTAATGGTGTTAAGGATAATAGTTTTTCCATTATAACCCAACGAATACTCATTCTTGTAACCAGTTATACTGACATTTTGGTCAAATTGCCAAGGTCCTCCTCAAAAGTAGGTGTGTAGCTTGCATCGGCACTACATCACATAAACTTTATCTTGGTACCTTCCAATTGATAAAGGAACTTCCACCTGTTTAGTCACCTTGATTTCTCCACAATCGCTCAACCATTGCAACTTGTATGGTTTAGGATGTTGCTCGGTTTTCAAGTTCCACTTTTGGACTAGTAATGTGCTTGCTACATTGGTGCAACTCCACTATCGATGATCAAACTACAAACTTTGTTGTGCACATGGCATCTTGTATGGAATATATGCTCACGTTGTACTTTGTCTCCATCTTCCTTAGTTTGCACATTCAATACTCGCCTTGTGACTAAAAGATCTCCTTTTACTGGTTCCTTTACCTCAACGTCACTACAATCCTCAAGTGGTGGCATCTCACCATCACTCGAACTCACACTCTCCACATCGCCATTGTCCCTTAAAATCATAGCTCTTTTATTTGGGACAATTTGAAGCTATGTGTCCGAACCCTTGGCATCGAAAGCACTTAATCTCTCGAGTTCTAATTGGATTTGAAGTCTCAACCTTAGCTTTTTGTGGTAACACTTGATTGTTGGACACGGTTTTTCCCTTAGTCTTTAGTTGCCGCTCAATTTTGATTGATTTGTGTAGTAACTCCTCCAAGTCGATGTAGTGTTGTAGATCCATCACATCCACAATTTCTCGATTCAATCCCTCAATAAAACGATCCATGGTTGCTTCCTTATCTTCTTCCACATTAGCCCTTATCATGGCTACCTCCATCTCTTTATATATTCCTCCACACTTTTGAAACCTTGTGTCAAATTTTGGAGCTTGCGACACACGTCTCTATAGTAGTATGATGGAACATATCTTTTTTTCATGATATCCTTCAAGTCTTTCCATGTGCGGATTTTTGCTTCCCACCAAATACTAGCATAATCCGTGAACTCCATGGTGATCAACTTAAGCTTCTTATCCTCCGAATAATTTTGAAACTCAAATACCAAGTCTATTTTCGTTCCCAATCCAATATCCCTCGAGAGTCGTTCTTCCCTTGGAAAGGTGGAATATTTACCTTGATATTTCGTAAATCATTGTCTTCTCGGTTTGTCCCTCATGTCTTTCTTTTGGATAATAACCACTATACTCTTCGAATTCTCCATCAAATCCTTCCTTTGACGTGCATGGACTAGGGGTCGGAGTTTCCAATCGTTCCATTCTCCGATTTAGAGCCGTGTATTGATCTTGCATGGCTCTTATGAACAATTTTAAATCAACATCGTTGTGTTCTCCACTCATGATATTCTTTTTCGACCACTATAAGAAAATAAAAGAAAATTGTTAGAAGTAAAAAAAAAATAATCAAGTAATGGACCTTACCTCTCCCTCACGTGTTTGATCTCGATAGATGTCACTCCACTCGTGTTTCGCTCAAAAATTAAGGGTTTCTTTAATAGTCTCACCCTCTTGTCTTTACCTCTAGATCTCCCTTTGGTTCTTTACGTAAGAACTTGATCGATAATAAATATTCAATAAGCCAACTATAAAAATCAAACTTTAAAGCTTAAAAGTTCAAACTTGTAAAGATGGCTAAATCAAGGGTATGATTGAAATAGACAAAACTTTAGACGAAGACAATATTTCAAATGAAGATTCAACAATTTAAACCTTCAAAGAATAAATTTGGATAAAGACAATATTCTGAATGAAGATTCAACAATTTGAATTTTCAAAGAACAATTATCTATGAATTTAAGAACGAATTTTGAATTTAAAAGGCTAGAAATTTCAAAATCTCTAGAACAAAATTTCGATTTTTTTTTTCGACTTCTCACAACTCTTTTTTTTTCTTTTTTTGACTTTTGACAACTCTTTTTTTTTTAAACTTTTGACAACTTTTTTTTTTGTGCTCTTCGAATTTCAAGAGAGAAATTCACAAGAAGAAAAAAATTTGACGATAAAAATCGAGACTTGATAATAAGGATGAAAAAAAAAGTGATTTTTTTTGTGTTTTTTTTTAGTACTAGGACGAATAGAATAAGATGAAGAAAATATTGATAACAAAAAGTAAAGATAGCTTCTTGAATCAAGGAACCGAAGCTCTGATACCAACTGATGCGAACCTCGGATCGAAAGGACCCGGGACCCGACAACAACGCGGAATAATTCAAAGGAACGCCTGCACGATTCAAGAACAAAGTAAGGAACTAAGACCCAAATCGAAGAATTCGATAGAACCCTAATTATCAAAACAGGAGCTTGACCCAAGCCACACCTGTTAGCTGAACCAAAGCTAACAAAACAGGAGCTTGACCCAGACCAAACTCGTTGGTAAGAACAAAGCTATCAAGCGAGATTCTTCAAGCGTGACTTGAAGAAGATCGTTGTTCTTCGCAAAGAACTAAAGAGAAATCCTCTCTAAAAAAAAACACGCAATTTTTAATTCAAACTTGTTCTTCTATTAAATCAAATAGTTTTGCCATTAAATAGGCTACACATTAAAATTAAATTAATAAATAAATAAAAAGCGAAATAAAAATAAAATAACTAATAAAATTGTGAGATAATGATCTTTGGCATGATCAGATGTCATCTCTTGCTTAAACTCCGTTTGAACGTGATTTGAACTGATTTGTGGAGATTCAGCTGGATAAGATCTTTTCCCACGAGATTTGTATGATTTGCATGTGACCTTTTAATTCCTCGTAATGCATGTGCTTGGCGCATGTCCTTTTAATTCTTCCATGTGCATGTGGCTGTCGCATGTGTTTTTTAATTTCGACATGTGCATGTGCGTAGCATCCTCCCAAATCTTCATCATCTTGGCTTCCCATGCTTCAAAAGAGCTTTAATAATCTTGGGCTCTTACTCTGCTCCTTGAGCCGCCCGTTCGTCAATTGAATCTTTGTTCTTGGGCCTTGATTCTGGTCTCAACTTGGAATCAATCATAACCAATCATATGAGCTTTTCTCTTTCAACCACGTGCATCTTTACTCTTTGTAGTTTGCGTGGATCTTTACCCGTCTCTCTCCATCCATTGGTATTTGTGGATCCACCTCGGTGCCTTATGGGTCTTCTTTCAAATTTCTTGGGGCTCCACTTCCATGATACAAAACTCTTTATTTATAGTCTTTTTTTTTTGCTTTGTTGTGTGACTCTTTTTATCGGGTTTCCGCGACTAACCATTACAGCTTTTTTCTGTTAACCTCCTTTTATTTTTCTAATAGATCATTGTCCTTGACTTTGAGATTTATCGCTTCTCGGACCAGTCATAAACCTAGAGGGTGAGGATGGCTCCCTTAGGTTCTAACAACAAGTCATGTAACAGTCAACTCATTTGCTTGATACGTTCAACTCTTTTGGAACAATCGATTGAAGTGAACTTTCTTATACTTCATCAAGAGCATTACTAAGTCTTAATTACGCGTCCATGAAGGTTATTGGGTCCTCAGTACACGTCGTTCTCATCACTTCAAGTTAAACCTTGAAGTGAAATGGATAACTTAGGTTCTAACCACAAGTCATGTAACAGTCAACCTCATTTGCTTGATACGTTCAACTCTTTTGGAACAAATCGATTGAAGTGAACTTTCTTATACTTCATCAAGAGCATTACTAAGTCTTAATTACGCGTCCATGAAGGTTATTGGGTCCTCAGTACACGTCGTTCCCATCACTTCAAGTTAAACCTTGAAGGTGAAATGGATAACTTAGTTCTAACCACAAGTCATGTAACAGTCAACCTCATTTGCTTGATACGTTCAACTCTTTTGGAACAAATCGATTGAAGTGAACTTTCTTATACTTCATCAACAGCATTACTAAGTCTTAATTATGCGTCCATGAAGGTTATTGGGTCCTCAGTACACGTCGTTCTTATCACTTCAAGTTAAACCTTGAAGGTGAAATGGATAACTTAGGTTCTAACCACAAGTCATGTAACAGTCAACCTCATTTGCTTGATACGTTCAACTCTTTTGGAACAAATCGATTGAAGTGAACTTTCTTATACTTCATCAAGAGCATTACTAAGTCTTAATTACGCGTCCATGAAGGTTATTGGGTCCTCAGTACACGTCGTTCTCATCACTTCAAGTTAAACCTTGAAGGTGAAATGGATAACTTAGGTTCTAACCACAAGTCATGTAACAGTCAACCTCATTTGCTTGATACGTTCAACTCTTTTGGAACAAATCGATTGAAGTGAACTTCTTATACTTCATCAAGAGCATTACTAAGTCTTAATTACGCGTCCATGAAGGTTATTGGGTCCTCAGTACACGTCGTTCTCATCACTTCAAGTTAAACCTTGAAGGTGAAATGGATAACTTAGGTTCTAACCACAAGTCATGTAACAGTCAACCTCATTGCTTGATACGTTCAACTCTTTTGGAACAAATCGATTGAAGTGAACTTTCTATACTTCATCAAGAGCATTACTAAGTCTTAATTACGCGTCCATGAAGGTTATTGGGTCCTCAGTACACGTCGTTCTCATCACTTCAAGTTAAACCTTGAAGGTGAAATGGATAACTTAGGTTCTAACCACAAGTCATGTAACAGTCAACTCATTTGCTTGATACCTTTAACTCTTTTGGAACAAATCGATTGAAGTGAACTTCTTATACTTCATCAAGAGCATTACTAAGTCTTAATTACGCGTCCATGAAGGTTATTGGGTCCTCAGTACACGTCGTTCTCATCACTTCAAGTTAAACCTTGAAGTGAAATGGATAACTTAGGTTCTAACCACAAGTCATGTAACAATCAACCTCATTTGCTTGATACCTTTAACTCTTATGGAACAAATCGATTGAAGTGAACTTTCTTATACTTCATCAAGAGCATTACTAAGTCTTAATTACGCGTCCATGAAGGTTATTGGGTCCTCAGTACACGTCGTTCTCATCACTTCAAGTTAAACCTTGAAGGTGAAATGGATAACTTAGGTTCTAACCACAAGTCATGTAACAGTCAACCTCATTTGCTTGATACGTTCAACTCTTTTGGAACAAATCGATTGAAGTGAACTTTCTTATACTTCATCAAGAGCATTACTAAGTCTTACTTACGCGTCCATGAAGGTTATTGGGTCCTCAGTACACGTCGTTCTCATCACTTCAGTTAAACCTTGAAGGTGAAATAGATAACTTAGGTTCTAACCACAAGTCATGTAACAGTCAACCTCATTTGCTTGATACGTTCACCTCTTTTGGAACAAATCGATTGAAATGAACTTTCTTATACTTCATCAAGAGCATTACTAAGTCTTAATTACGCGTCCATGAAGGTTATTGGGTCCTCAGTACACGTCGTTCTCATCCATTCAAGTTAAACCTTGAGGTGAAATGGATACTTAGGTTCTAACCACAAGTCATGTAACAGTCAACCTCATTTGCTTGATACGTTCAACTCTTTTGGAACAAATCGATTGAAGTGAACTTTCTTATACTTCATCAAGAGCATTACTAAGTCTTAATTACGCGTCCATGAAGGTTATTGGGTCCTCAGTACACGTCGTTCTCATCACTTCAAGTTAAACCTTGAAGGTGAAATGGATAACTTAGGTTCTAACCACAAGTCATGTAACAATCAACCTCATTTGCTTGATACCTTTAACTCTTATGGAACAAATCTATTGAAGTGAACTTTCTTATACTTCATCAAGAGCATTACTAAGTCTTAATTACGGGTCCATGAAGGTTATTGGGTCCTGAGTACACGTCGTTCTCATCACTTCAAGTTAACCTCAAAGGTGAAATGGATAACTTAGGTTCTAACCACAGTCATGTAACAGTCAAACTCATTTGCTTGATACGTTCAACTCTTTTGGAACAAATCTATTGAAGTGAACTTTCTTATACTTCATCAAGAGCATTACTAAGTCTTAATTACGGGTCCATGAAGGTTATTGGGTCCTGAGTACACGTCGTTCTCATCACTTCAAGTTAAACCTTGAAGGTGAAATGGATAACTTAGGTTCTAACCACAAGTCATGTAACAGTCAACCTCATTTGCTTGATACGTTCACTCTTTTGGAACAATCGATTGAAGTGAACTTTCTTATACTTCATCAAGAGCATTACTAAGTCTTACTTACGCGTCCATGAAGGTTATTGGGTCCTCAGTACACGTCGTTCTCATCACTTCAAGTTAAACCATGAAGGTGAAATGGATAACTTAGTTCTAATCACAAGTCATGTAACAGTCAACCTCATTTGCTTGATACGTTCAACTCTTTTGGAACAAATCGATTGAAGTGAACTTTCTTATACTTCATCAAGAGCATTACTAAGTCTTAATTACGTGTCCATGAAGGTTATTGGGTCCTCAGTACACGTCGTTCTCATCACTTTAAGTTAAACCTTGAAGGTGAAATGGATAACTTAGGTTCTAACCACAAGTCATGTAACAGTCAACCTCATTTGCTTGATACGTTCAACTCTTTTGGAACAAATCGATTGAAGTGAACTTTCTTATACTTCATCAAGAGCATTACTAAGTCTTACTTACGCGTCCATGAAGGTTATTGGGTCCTCAGTACACGTCGTTCTCATCACTTCAAGTTAATCGTGAAGGTGAAATGGATAACTTAGGTTCTAACCGCAAGTGATGTAACAGTCAACCTCATTTGCTTGATACGTTCAACACTTTTGGAACAAATCGATTGAAGTGAACTTTCTTATACTTCATCAAGAGCATTACTAAGTCTTAATTACGCGTCCATGAAGGTTATTGGGTCCTCAGTACACGTCGTTCTCATCACTTCAAGTTAAACCTTGAGGTGAAATGGATAACTTAGGTTCTAACCACAAGTCATGTAACAGTCAACCTCATTTGCTTGATACGTTCACTCTTTTGGAACAAATCGATTGAAGTGAACTTTCTTATACTCATCAAGAGCATTACTAAGTCTTAATTACGCGTCCATGAAGGTTATTGGGTCCTCAGTACATGTCGTTCTCATCACTTCAAGTTAAACCTTGAAGTTGAAATTGATAACTTAGGTTCTAACCACAAGTCATGTAACAGTCAACCTCATTTGCTTGATACCTTTAACTCTTTTGGAACAAATCTATTGAAGTGAACTTTCTTATACTTCATCAAGAGCATTACTAAGTCTTAATTACGCGTCCATGAAGGTTATTGGGTCCTCAGTACACGTCGTTCTCATCACTTCAAGTTAAACCTTGAAGGTGAAAGGATAACTTAGGTTCTAACCGCAAGTCATGTAACAGTAAACCTCATTTCCTTGATACGTTCAACTCTTTTGGAACAATCGATTGAAGTGAACTTTCTTATACTTCATCAAGAGCATTACTAAGTCTTACTTACGCGTCCATGAAGGTTATTGGGTCCTCAGTACACGTCGTTCTCATCACTTCGAGTTAAACCTTGAAGGTGAAATGGATAACTTAGGTTGTAACAGTCAACCTCGTTTGTTTGATACGTTCAACACTTTTGGAACAAATCGATTGAAGTGAACTTTCTTATACTTCTCAAGAGCATTACTAAGTCTTACTTACGCGTCCATGAAGGTTATTGGGTCCTCAGTACACGTCATTCTCATCACTTTAAGTTAAACCTTGAAGGTGAAATGGATAACTTAGGTTCTAACCACAAGTCATGTAACAGTCAACCTCGTTTGCTTGATACGTTCAACTCTTTTAGAACAATTCGATTGAAGTGAACTTTCTTATACTTCATCAAGAGCATTACTAAGTCTTACTTACGCGTCCATGAAGGTTATTGGGTCCTCAGTACACGTCGTTCTCATCACTTTAAGTTAAACCTTGAAGGTGAAATGGATAACTTAGGTTCTAACCACAAGTCATGTAACAGTCAACCTCATTTGCTTGATACGTTCAACTCTTTTGGAACAAACGATTGAAGTGAACTTTCTTATACTTCATCAAGAGCATTACTAAGTCTTAATTACGGGTCCATGAAGGTTATTGGGTCCTGAGTACACGTCGTTCTCATCACTTCAAGTTAAACCTTGAAGGTGAAATGGATAACTTAGGTTCTAACCACAAGTCATGTAACAGTCAACCTCATTTGCTTGATATGTTCAACTCTTTTGAAACAATCGATTGAAGTGAACTTTCTTATACTTCATCAAGAGCATTACTAAGTCTTACTTACGCGTCCATGAAGGTTATTTGGTCCTTAGTACACGTCGTTCTAATCAATTTAAGATAAACCTTGAAGGTGAAATGATAACTTAGGTTCTAACCACAAGTCATGTAACAGTCAACTTCATTTGCTTGATACGTTCAACTCTTTTGGAACAAATCGATTGAAGTGAACTTTCTTATACTTCATCAAGAGCATTACTAAGTCTTACTTACGCGTCCATGAAGGTTATTGGGTCCTCAGTACACGTCGTTCTCATCACTTCAAGTTAAACCTTGAAGGTGAAATGGATAACTTAGGTTCTAACCACAAGTCATGTAACAGTCAACCTCATTTGCTTGATACGTTCAACTCTTTTGGAACAAATAGTTGAAGTGAACTTTCTTATACTTCATCAAGAGCATTACTAAGTCTTACTTACGCGTCCATGAAGGTTATTGGGTCCTCAGTACACGTCGTTCTCATCACTTTAAGTTAAACCTTGAAGGTGAAATGGATAACTTAGGTTCTAACCACAAGTCATGTAACAGTCAACCTCGTTTGCTTGATACATTCAACTCTTTTGGAACAAATAGATTGAAGTGAACTTTCTTATACTTCATCAAGAGCATTACTAAGGTCCTTAATTACGCGTCCAGTGAAGGTTAATTGGGTCCTCAGTACACGTCGTTCTCATCCTTCAAGTTAAACCTTGAAGGTGAAATGGATAACTTAGGTTCTAACCACAAGTCATGTAACAGTCAACCTCATTTGCTTGATACGTTCAACTCTTTTGGAACAAATCGATTGAAGTGAACTTTCTTATACTTCATCAAGAGCATACTCAGTCTTACTTACGGCATCATGAAGGTTCTTGGGTCCTCAGTACACGTCGTCTCATCACTCAAGTAAACCTTAAGGTGAAATGAATACACTTAGGTTCTAACCACAAGTCAAGTAACAGTCAACTTCATTTGCTTGATACCTTTAACTCTTATGGAAAAATCTATGAAGTGAAACTTTCTTATACTTCATCAAGAGCATTACTAAGTTCTAATTACGGGTCCATGAAGGTTATTGGGTCCTGAGTACACGTGTCTCATCACTCAAGTTAAACCTTGAAGGTGAAATGGAGAAACTAGGTTCTAACACATTCATGTAACAATCAACCTCATTTGCTTGATACCTTTAACTCTTATGGAACAAATCTATTGAAGTGAAACTTCTCTTATACTTCATCAAGAGCATTACTAAGTCTTAATTACGGGTCCCTGAAGGTTATTGGGTCCTGAGTACACGTCGTTATCATCACTTCAAGTAAACCTTGAAGGTGAAATGGATAACTTAGGTTCTAACCACAAGTCATGTAACAGTCAACCTCATTTGCTTGATACGTTCAACTCTTTTGGAACAAATCGATTGAAGTGAACTTTCTTATACTTCATCAAGAGCATTACTAAGTCTTACTTACGCGTCCATGAAGGTATTGGGTCCTCAGTACACGTCGTTCTCATCACTTCAAGTTAAACCTTGAAGGTGAAATGGATAACTTAGGTTTCTAACCACAAGTCATGTAACAGTCAACCTCATTTGCTTGATACGTTCAACTACTTTTGGAACAAATCGATTGAAGTGAACTTTCTTATACTTCATCAAGAGCATTACTAAGTCTTCAATACGGTCCATGAAGGTTATTGGGTCCTCAGTACACGTCGTTCTCATCACTTCAAGTTAAACCTTGAAGGTGAAATGGATAACTTAGGTTCTAACCACAAGTCATGTAACAGTCAACCTCATTTGCTTGATACGTTCAACTCTTTTGGAACAAATCGATTGAAGTGAACTTTCTTATACTTCATCAAGAGCATTACTAAGTCTTACTTACGCGTCCATGAAGGTTATTGGTCCTAGTACACGTCGTTCTCATCACTTTCAAGTTAAACCTTGAAGGTGAAATGGATAACTTAGGTTCTAAGCACAAGTCATGTAACAGTCAACTCTCGTTTGCTTGATACCTTTCAACACTTTTGGAACAAATCTATTGAAGTGAACTTTCTTATACTTCATCAAGAGCATTACTAAGTCTTAATTACGTGTCCGATGCAGGTTATTGGTACCTCAGTACACGTCGTTCTCATCACTTCAAGTTAAACCTTGAAGGTGAAATGGATAACTTAAGTTCTAACCACAAGTCATGTAACAGTCAACCTCATTTGCTTGATACCTTCAACTCTTTTGGAACAAATCTATTGAAGTGAACTTTCTTATACTTCATCAAGAGCATTACTAAGTCTTAATTACATGTCCATGAAGGTTATTGGGTCCTGAGTACACGTCGTTCTCATCACTTCAAGTTAAACCTTGAAGGTGAAATGGATAACTTAGGTTTTAACCACCAGTCATGTAACAGTCAACCTTAATTGCTTAATATGTTCAACTCTTTTGGAACGAATAGTTGAAGTGAACTTTCTTATATTTCATCAAGATCATTACTAAGTCTTACTTACGCGTCCATGAAGGTTATTGGGTCCTCAGTACACGTCCTTCTCTTCACTTTGAGTTAAACCTTGAAGGTGAATGGATAACTTAGGTTCATCACAAGCCATGTACCAGTCAACCTCGTTTGTTGATACGTTCAACCACTTTGGAACAAATCGATTGAATGTGAACTTTCTATACTTCAATCAAGAGCATTACTAAGTCTCAATTACGTGTCCATGAAGTCTATTGGGTCCTCAGTACACGTGTTCTTATCACTTTACAGTAAACCTTGAAGGTGAAATGGATAACTTAGGTTCAACCACCAGTCATGTAACAGTCAACTCGTTTGCTTAATACGTTCAACTCTTTTGGAACAAATCGATTGAAGTGAACTTTCTTATACTTCATCAAGAGCATTACTAAGTCTTAATTACGCGTCCATGAAGGTTATTGGGTCCTCAGTACACGTCGTTCTCATCACTTCAAGTTAAACCTTGAAGGTGAAATGGATAACTTAGGTTCTAACCACAAGTCATGTAACAGTCAACCTCATTTGCTTGATACGTTCAACTCTTTTGGAACAAATCGATTGAAGTGAACTTTCTTATACTTCATCAAGAGCATTACTAAGTCTTACTTACGCGTCCATGAAGGTTATTGGGTCCTCAGTACACGTCGTTCTCATCACTTCAAGTTAAACCTTGAAGGTGAAATGGATAACTTAGGTTCTAACAACAAGTCATGTAACAGTCAACCTCATTTGCTTGATACGTTCAACTCTTTTGGAACAAATCGATTGAAGTGAACTTTCTTATATTTCATCAAGAGCATTACTAAGTCTTACTTACGCGTCGATGAAGGTTATTGGGTCCCTAGTGACACGTCGTTCTCATCACTTTAAGTTAAACCTTGAAGGTGAAATGGATAACTTAGGTTCTAACAACAAGTCATGTAACAGTCAACCTCGTTTGCTTGATACATTCAACTCTTATAGAACAATTCGATTGAAGTGAATTTTCTTATACTTTATCAAGAGCATTTTTAAGTCTTACTTACGCGTCCATGAAGGTTCTTGGTTCCTCAGTACACGTCGTTCTCATCACTTCAAGTTAAACCTTGAAGGTGAAATGAATAACTTAGGCTCTACCCCAAGTATGTAACAGTCAACTTCATTTGCTGATACGTTCAACTCTTTTGGAACAAATCGATTGAAGTAAACTTTCTTATACTCATCAAGAGCATTACGAAGTCGTACTACGCGTCCATGAAGGTTCTGGGTCCTCTGTACAAGTCGTTTTCATCAGTTCAAGTTAAACCTTGAAGGTGAATGGATAACTTAGGTCTAACCACAAGTCATGTAACAGTCAACCTCATTTGCTTGATACGTTCAACTCTTTTGGAACAAATCGATTGAAGTGAACTTCTTATACTTCATCAAGAGCATTACTAAGTCTTACTTACGCGTCCATGAAGGTTATTGGGTCCTCAGTACACGTCGTTCTCATCACTTCAAGTTAAACCTTGAAGGTGAAATGGATAACTTAGGTTCTAACCACAAGTCATGTAACAGTCAACCTCATTTGCTTGATACGTTCAACTCTTTTGGAACAAATCGATTGAAGTGAACTTCTTATACTTCATCAAGAGCATTACTAAGTCTTACTTACGCGTCCATGAAGGTTATTGGGTCCTCAGTACACGTCGTTCTCATCACTTCAAGTTAAACCTTGAAGGTGAAATGGATAACTTAGGTTCTAACCACAAGTCATGTAACAGTCAACCTCATTTGCTTGATACGTTCAACTCTTTTGGAACAAATCGATTGAAGTGAACTTCTTATACTTCATCAAGAGCATTACTAAGTCTTACTTACGCGTCCATGAAGGTTATTGGGTCCTCAGTACACGTCGTTCTCATCACTTCAAGTTAAACCTTGAAGGTGAAATGGATAACTTAGGTTCTAACCACAAGTCATGTAACAGTCAACCTCATTTGCTTGATACGTTCAACTCTTTTGGGAAAAATCGATTGAAGTGAACTTCATTATACTTCATCAAGAGCATTACTAAGTCTTACTTACGCGTCCATGAAGGTTATTGGGTCCTCAGTACACGTCGTTCTCATCACTTCAAGTTAAACCTTGAAGGTGAAATGGATAACTTAGGTTCTAACCACAAGTCATGTAACAGTCAACCTCATTTGCTTGATACGTTCAACTCTTTTGGAACAAATCGATTGAAGTGAACTTTCTTATACTTCATCAAGAGTATTACTAAGTCTTAACTACTCGTCCATGAGGGCTATTGGGTCCTCAGTACCCGTCGTTCTCATCATTTCAAGTTAAAACTTGAAGGTGAAATGGATAACTTAGGTTCTAACCACAAGTCATGTAACAGTCAACCTCATTTGCTTGATACGTTCAACTCTTTTGGAACAAATCGATTGAAGTGAACTTCTTATACTTCATCAAGAGCATTACTAAGTCTTACTTACGCGTCCATGAAGGTTATTGGGTCCTCAGTACACGTCGTTCTCATCACTTCAAGTTAAACCTTGAAGGTGAAATGGATAACTTAGGTTCTAACCACAAGTCATGTAACAGTCAACCTCATTTGCTTGATACGTTCAACTCTTTTGGAACAAATCGATTGAAGTGAACTTCTTATACTTCATCAAGAGCATTACTAAGTCTTACTTACGCGTCCATGAAGGTTATTGGGTCCTCAGTACACGTCGTTCTCATCACTCAAGTTAAACCTTGAAGGTGAAAAGGATAACTTAGGATCTAACCACAAGTCATGTAACAGTTAACCTCATTTGCTTGATACGTTCAACTCTTTTGGAACAAATTCTTGTATTCTGGTGAGGCGATTGGACGTTTATAAATTTCCTTTTGTTTCAAATTCTTGTGTATGGTATCAAGGGCCATAGGGACCGAAATGTTACCATTCATTCCTTATTTTGCGCCCATGTTTCTTCACTAAGAATCATATTTAAGTGTGTGTCATTGTTGCTTGAATTACCGTGCTTAGTTTCTCAAGAATTTGAGGAGGAAAGTGAGGGAAAAAGCAAAAGTTGGTGGCTATGAGGATAAACCAAACAGGAGTAACACGAGGCTCGAACCTTTTGAGGTATCACGTGAGGAGAGGTGAGTCTTTTTTTTTATTACACTTTACACGATTTTAAACATGTTGAAAAAGAAGGGAAGCACGCAATGGATAGCAATTGACATCCAGCATGCAGCAACAATTCAGAGGGAAGTAATTTGAGAGACGAGACGAGGATGTAGTGAGAGCGAATACAAATAAAAAGGTGCCAGCCCAAGAAGACAGCACTAGAAGACCTTCTTATGCAGTCATGGCGATATGCGAGGATGAGGATTTGACAAGTAGCTCAAGAGAGAAGGATCATAGGCGAGAAAGAGTCATACGAGAAGAAATTTACCAACAACAACACAGGTGCGATTAAACTCTCTATCCATCATTTCAGGTAAAAATGACCCGGACATTTACATTGAATGGGAACGAAAGGTTGAATTGTTTTGATTGCCAACTATTCGGAGGAAAAAAAAGTTAACTTGCAGCTGTTTCTTTCACTGATTACGCAATTGCTTGGTGGGACCAAGTGCTGCTAACCAAAACGAAGAATAGAGAAATTCCAACCGACAATTGGGAAGACATGAAAGCTGTCATGAGACGAAGGTGTGTTCCTTCACATTATTATAGAGATTTACACTTAAAATTGCAGAGCCTTAAACAGGGTTCAAAATCTGTTGAGGAGTACCATAAGGAGATGGAAATATCCATGATTCGTGCCAATGTTGAGGAAGATCGAGAAGCAACCATGGCTCGGTTCATTTGTGGTCTCAATCGTGAAATTGCAAATATTGTAGAATTGCAGCACTACGTGGAACTTGAAGAGGTTGTCCACATGGCCATGAAGGTTGAAAGGCAGCTCAAAAGAGGAGGAAGATCAACCTCCAAGCACGAAACTTTTACTTCTTTGAGTGGGAAGCCAAAATGGAACTCTACTTTAAGGCAAGAAGGGCAGTCGACTTCCAAGCCAAAAGATGAAAAAGTGATGGCCAAGCAGGTTGAAAAAGGTACGAGTTATACCCCAACCAAGAGAAATCGTGATATTAAGTGTTTTAAATGTCATGGAATTGGTCATATTTCTTCACAATGCCCAAATAAAAGAACTATGATTTTGTTAAATAATGGGGATATTGTTTCTGAAGAAGAAAGTGACAATGAAGTTATGCCACCACTTGAAGAAGCTAGTGATACCGAACATGCAGTTGTTGGCCAAGCCTTAGTAGTTCTTCAAACCCTCCATGTTCAAACTATAGAAGATGATGACCGTCAACAACGTGAAAACATTTTCTATACACGTTGCCATGTTAAAGAAAAGGTTTGTGGTTTAATTATAGATAGAGGAAGTTGTGTGAATGTTGTAAGTAAGATGATGGTGGACAAGCTTGGATTAAAGAATCTAAAACACCCTCGACCATATCGTCTCCAATGGCTCAATGAAAGTGGAGAAATGAAGGTAACAAAACAGGTTCTTGTCTCATTTTCAATTGGCAAATATTCAGATGAAGTTCTTTGTGATGTTGTTCCTATGCAAACAAGTCATATATTGCTTGGAAGACCATGGCAATTTGACAGACGCACCACCCATGATGGATACAAGAATCGGTACAGCTTTACCAAGGATGGACGAAGTATTACTCTAGCTCCGCTACCACCCCATCAAGTTTTCGAAGAGCAATGCCAAATTAAAAAATCTGTCACAGCTAATAAAAAACAATGTGAGAATGAGCATGACAGTTCAAAAGAAAGTGAGAGAGAAGAGAGAAAATGTGAGAAGAAGAGTGAAAAGAGTCAGGTCCCACTTGAAAAAGAAAAAAAGGCAGTGAATTTCCTTGCAAAAGAGAGAGAGATTAAGAGTGCATTAAAATAAAAAAAAACAATGATGTTGATCTTGTACAAAGAGGCTTATTTCTTAACAACTAATCCTGACAATCCTTTGCCTACTGTAGCAGTTGCTCTTTTGCAGGAATTTGAAGATGTCTTTCCTGAGGAAACGCCACCAGGATTGCCACCAATAAGAGGCATTGAGCATCGAATTGATTTCATTCCAGGAGCTACCATTCCTAATCGACCTGCCTAACGAAGTAATCCAGAAGAAACAAAGGAACTTCAAAGGCAAGTTGAAAAGCTGCTAGCCAAAGGACATGTTCGAGAAAGCATGAGTCCATGTGCGGTTCCTGTCTTGTTGGTTCCCAAGAAAGATGTAACTTGGAGAATGTGCGTCGATTGCTGAGCAATCAATAAAATCACGGTAAAGTATCGACATCCCATATCTTGATTAGATGACATGTTAGATTAATTGCATGGTTCCATTATCTTTTCAAAGATTGATTTAAAAAGTGGTTATCATCAAATTCGTATGCAAGAAGGTGATGAATGGAAAACTGCTTTCAAAACAAAACATGGTTTGTATGAGTGGCTAGTAACGCCTTTCGGGTTGACTAACGCACCAAGTACTTTTATGCGTTTAATGAATCATGTTTTGCGTGCTTACATTGGAAAATTTGTTGTTATTTATTTTGATGATATTCTAGTTTACAGCAAACACTTGAATGAACATATTGAACACCTGAGATGTGTGCTTAATGTTTTGAAACATGAAAAGTTGTTTGCTAACTCTAAAAAGTGCAGCTTTTGCAAAGACAAGGTTGAGTTTCTTGGTTTTGTTGTAAGTTCCAAAGGTGTAGAAGTAGATGAAGAGAAAGTTAAGGCTATCAAAGATTGGCCCACGCCCACTAACATCACTGAAGTTAGAAGTTTCCATGGTTTGGCTGGATTCTATCGAAAGTTTGTTCCAAACTTCAGCACCATTGCTGCTCCATTGACGGAAATTATCAAGAAAAGTGTTGGGTTCAAATGGGGTGATTAACAAGAAAAGGCTTTCAACACCTTAAAAGAAAAGTTAAGTACTGCTCCTTTACTTCTCTTACCAGATTTTTCCAAAACCTTTGAAATCAAATGTGATGCTTCCGGTATTGGTATAGGTGCCGTACTCATGCAAGACAAGAGACCCATTGCCTATTTCAGTGAGAAACTTAATGGAGCTGCTTTGAATTACTCCACCTATGACAAAGAACTTTATGCATTGGTGAGAGCTCTGAAAACTTGGCAACATTACTTGTGGTCTAAGGAATTTGTCATTCATACCGACCATGAATCATTGAAGCACTTAAAAGGTCAAGGTAAGTTGAATTGACGACATGCTCGCTGGATTGAATTTATTGAAATGTTTCCATATACCATCCAATACAAACAAGGTAAAGACAATATTGTAGCTGATGCTTTATCTCGAAGGTATGTTCCTTCTTTTTACCCTTTCCACTAAATTTTTGGGTTTTAAGCACATCAAATAATTATATCCAAAAGATCCTGATTTTTCAACTTGGTTTAAAGCCACTGAAACAAAAGCTTTTGAAAAATTTTACAAACAAGAAAGATATTTGTTTCGAGAAAATCGACTTTGCATTCCACAATGTTCCTTGCGTGAATTGCTTGTTCGAGAGTCACATGGGGGGAGGGGGAGGGGGGGGGGGGGGTCTTATGGGACATTTTGGGATTCTTAAGACCTTAGAAATTTTGAAAGAACATTTCTTTTGGCCACATATGAAGAGGGATGTAGAGAGGATCTGCAATAGATGCATAACTTGTAAAAAAGCCAAATCTAGAGTAAAACCTCATAGATTGTACCAGGCTTTACCTGTTCCTTGTCATCCTTGGATTGATGTTTCTATGGATTTTGTGTTAGGGTTACCAAGAACTAAGAATGGGAAAGATTCAATTTTTGTTGTGGTGGATAGATTTTCAAAGATGGCACATTTTATCCCATGTAATAAAACAGATGATGCCACTCATATAGCTCAGTTATTCTTTAAAGAAGTAGTTCGTCTTCATGGTGTTCTAAAAACAATAGTGAGTGATCGAGACGCTAAGTTTCTTAGCCATTTTTGGCGAGTTCTGTGGGGTAAGTTAGGGACAACTTTGCTATTTTCTACTACTTGTCACCCACAAACCGATGGACAAACTGAGGTAGTAAACAGGACCCTGGGAACTCTTTTACGAGCAGTAATAAAGAACCATTTAAAATCATGGGAAGATTGTATTCCTTTTATTGAGTTTGCTTATAATAGAACAATGCATTCTTCTACTTCTTATTCTCATTTTGAAATTGTTTATGGTTTTAATCCGTTAACTCCATTGGATTTACTTCCATTGCCTATTAATGAGACCATTAGCCTAGATGGGAAGAAGGCAGAATTGGTAAAGAAACTTCATGAAGACGCACGTCAACATATCATCAAACGGAATGAGCAAGCTGCTGCCCATGCAAACAAAGGAAGAAAGCACATCACTTTTCAACAAGGAGATTTGGTTTCGGTTCATTTTCGTAAAGAACGTTTTCCCCAACAAAGAAAGTGTAAACTCAATCCTCGTGGAGATGGACCATTCCAAGTTTTGGAAAAGATTAATGATAATGCTTATATCATTGATCTACCAGCTGATTATCAAGTGAGTGCTACTTTTAATGTAACTGACCTCTCTCCTTTCTATGTAGGTTCAGATTCGAGGACGAATCCTTTTCAAGAGAGGGAGAATGATGTGGGCAAGGATGACATTGAAGAAGAATTGAGACAAGAAGAATACTTAATGGAATTGAAAATACCAAATGGACCTATCACTAGAGCTCGGGTCAAGAAGCTTCAAGAAGAAGTCCAAAATAACTTATTTCAAGAACCAAGACCACTGGAAGAAATGGGTTTTAAAGTTGTTAATGTGTTACAAATACAAAAGGAGTTTGACTAGACCCAAATGATCACAAATTCAGCATAGAAGGCTCTAGAAAGTGGAATTTCGAAGTCACATCCACTAGGCATTTAATATTGGCATAGAGAAGGCCAAATGGTGTTTTGATGGTTTCCAAAGGAGGCTGAACCTAGACCATATTAGTAGCAATGTTCTTTCTCATGTTTTCAAGGCTATTTAATGCCTATTCTAGACTATTCTTGTAAGCCTATAAATACTTGGGAGTTCTTCATTGTAAGACATACTAGAATGAGATTTATCTTGTGAGAATTTCCTCCAAACTGTTCTTCTGTAGAACTTGCAAAAATTTCAAGTGCAACCACTTGATTTCCAACCCTTATAATATTGGTTTCTTGCTCTTCCATAGCAACGGGGTCAATATTCCTTTCTTTATACTATTGGTTTCTGGTTGTCATATAACCACGGGGTCAGTAGTCCTAAACTTTGAAACTACTATTAGGCGATCCTGAAGTTGATTCCATCTATTAACGTTGGGTCTCACAACAAGTTTTTTGAGGTTTGCATCATACGTTCAATTGAAACAAATCGATTGAAGTGAACTTTCTTATACTTCATCAAGAGCATTACTAAGTCTTAATTACGCGTCCATGAAGGTTATTAGGTCCTCATTACATGTCGTTCTCATCACTTCAAGTTAAACCTTGAAGGTGAAATGGATAACTTAGGTTCTAACCACAAGTCATGTAACAGTCAACCTCATTTGCTTGATACGTTCAACTCTTTTGGAACAAATCGATTGAAGTGAACTTTCTTATACTTCATCAAGCGCATTACTAAGTCTTACTTACGCATCCATGAAGGTTCTTGGGTACTCAATACACGTCGTTCTCATCACTTCAAGTTAAACCTTGAAGGTGAAATTAATAACTTAGGTTCTAACCACAAGTCATGTAACAGGCAACTTTATTTGTTTGATACGTTCAACTCTTTTGGAACAAATCGATTGAAGTGAACTTTCTTATACTTCATCTAGAGCATTACTAAGTCTTAATTACGGGTCCATGAAGGTTATTGGGTCCTGAGTACATGTCGTTCTCATCACTTCAAGTTAAACCTTGAAGGTGAAATGGATAACTTAGGTTCTAACCACAAGTCATGTAACAGTCAACCTCATTTGCTTGATACGTTCAACTCTTTTGGAACAAATCGATTGAAGTGAACTTTCTTATACTTCATCAAGAGCATTACTAAGTCTTACTTACACGTCCATGAAGGTTATTGGGTCCTCAGTACACGTCGTTCTCATCACTTCAAGTTAAACCTTGAAGGTGAAATTAATAACTTAGGTTCTAACCACAAGTCATGTAACAGTCAACTTCATTTGCTTGATACGTTCAACTCTTTTGGAACAAATCGATTGAAGTGAACTTTCTTATACTTCATCAAGAGCATTACTAAGTCTTAATTACGGGTCCATGAAGGTTATTGGGTCCTGAGTACATGTCGTTCTCATCACTTCAAGTTAAACCTTGAAGGTGAAATGGATAACTTAGGTTCTAACCACAAGTCATGTAACAGTCAACCTCATTTGCTTGATACGTTCAACTCTTTTGGAACAAATCGATTGAAGTGAACTTTCTTATACTTCATCAAGAGCATTACTAAGTCTTACTTACCGGTCCATGAAGGTTATTGGGTCCTGAGTACACTGTCGTTCTCATCACTTCAAGTTAAACCTTGAAGGTGAAATGGATAACTTAGGTTCTAACCACAAGTCATGTAACAGTCAACCTCATTTGCTTGATACGTTCAACTCTTTTGGAACAAATCGATTGAAGTGAACTTTCTTATACTTCATCAAGAGCATTAGTAAGTCTTACTTACACGTCCATGAAGGTTATTGGGTCCTCAGTACACGTCCTTCTCATCACTTCAAGTTAAACCTTGAAGGTGAAATTGATAACTTAGGTTCTAACCACAAGTCATGTAACAGTCAACCTCATTTGCTTGATACGTTCAACTCTTTTGGAACAAATCGATTGAAGTGAACTTTCTTATACTTCATCAAGAGCATTACTAAGTCTTACTTACGCGTCCATGAAGGTTCTTGGGTCCTCAGTACACGTCGTTCTCATCACTTCAAGTTAAACCTTGAAGGTGAAATTAATAACTTAGGTTCTAACCACAAGTCATGTAACAGTCAACTTCATTTGCTTGATACGTTCAACTCTTTTGGAACAAATCGATTGAAGTGAACTTTCTTATACTTCATCAAGAGCATTACTAAGTCTTAATTACGGGTCCATGAAGGTTATTGGGTCCTGAGTACATGTCGTTCTCATCACTTCAAGTTAAACCTTGAAAGTGAAATGGATAACTTAGGTTCTAACCACAAGTCATCTAACAGTCAACCTCATTTGCTTGATACGTTCAACTCTTTTGGAACAAATCGATTGAAGTGAACTTTCTTATACTTCATCAAGAGCATTAGTAAGTCTTACTTACACGTCCATGAAGATTATTGGATCCTCAGTACACGTCCTTCTCATCACTTCAAGTTAAACCTTGATGGTGAAATGGTTAACTTAGGTTCTAACCACAAGTCATGTAACAGTCAACCTCGTTTGCTTGATACTTTCAACACTTTTGGAACAAATCGATTGAAATGATGATAGAACGGGGAATGACCCAACCCGAAAGGACTAGATCGTCCGACCCTTAACATTAAATTTCACTAATCGCAGCAGAATATTAACCAATTAATATAGGCCAGAGCCCGGACAGATAAATAAACCGGTCCAACAAGTGACACC
Organism: Begonia masoniana; assembly: GCA_022432975.1. Taxonomy (NCBI): domain Eukaryota; kingdom Viridiplantae; phylum Streptophyta; class Magnoliopsida; order Cucurbitales; family Begoniaceae; genus Begonia; species Begonia masoniana. The sequence continues at coordinate 21,290,917 of CM039503.1, read as the reverse complement.
AGATGATGTAATAATGTATGTCCAATAAAATAACATGGAAAATTAAGTAGAACAAAGCTTACACATCCACAGTAGTGACTCACCTTAAAAAAATATAAGATAAATCCTCAAGAAAAATTTATTAAAATAGGAAATTTCTACAAGGTAATTGCTCCTGTGCCGATAATAAAATTCTCCTTTACTGAATCCTGAAAAATAGTAGTCGTTTGGGGTGAGTCGACTAAACTCAATAGGAATAGAGTTTATTTCCAGCAATTATAAAATATTATGCAGAAATTTAATAAAAATGCAGTTTTCAATTTAAATAGATGATCGGTGAAAATGGAGCCTCTCACGGACCCCGAACACACTGGGCCATAGGCCAAAACATCGACATGAGGCGGTCGCACGCTATAATTACCCTGATCAGGTTTAGGGTTTCGCGCCCAAGGACACGGCTCTTCTGCTGTCCTATTACTTCTAGTTAAAACCACACAATTTTTATCAATGATAAAATAATGCAGTTGATAATTGTGTGAATGAACAATAATACCAAATTAAATGAACATTTTATGCCAAATAAATGAATTTAATTAATGAATTAAAAATAATAATACTTAACTGAATATAAAATAAACTCCTACCTCGATTGCACTTACAAATTGTACAAGAATCCAAATCAATGAATCCACACTTTAATTCAATAACTTGGTATCATTCTCTTTGATCATATTTCAATAACTCCACGAGAGTAGTGTCGACCAAGATTTCACACCCAAACACTGATTCAGAATACTATGCTGTAAAACTTGACATAAAATTGAAAATCCAAATCAGTCTTGCAAAATGTCCAAAGGAAAACATTAAACAGGTGATAAATTGAACTTGACAGAGAATACCATAGCATCGTAGGTCAAAGCTCAATAATTTCAAGAGTCCAAACATTCCTTTCAATAAGTGAGTACCTTTAATTCTTCTAGGGTTGTCAAATTTGTGAAGAATCAAGGGTGAGTACCTTTGATCCTTCTAGGGTTGTCAAATTTTGTGAAAAATCAAGGGTAGACTTTGTAAAGGTTAATTTCCCTGTTTTCCTCTTCTCTCTCCTTCGCGAGCGGCAGCTTCAGGAAACAAATAGGGTTTTCTATCGTAAATTTTTAACAGGAGGAGAAATTTATAGAGAGAGGGCTAAGGCAGTGAAAAATATATGGAGAGAGAAAAAAATGGTACAGGTGGAAATTTAATGAGTAAAAAGAAAAATTACTTTCTTCTCCTCCACTTCTCTTACGATTTCTCCCCCAAACTGGCTGGTGGGTTTCATAAAAACCTTGAAGGTTAAATGAATAACTTAGGTTCTAACTACAAGTCATGTAATAGTGAACCTCATTTGCTTGTTACGTTCAGTTCTTTTGGAACAAATCGATTGAAGTGAACTTTCTTATACTTCATCAAACGCATTACTAAGTCTTAATTACGCTTCCATGAAGCTTACAGGGACCTCAATACTCGTCGTTCTCATCACTTCAAGTTAAAACCTTGAAGATTAGATGGATAACTTAGGTTCTAACCACAAGTCATGTAACAGTGAACCTCATTTGCTTGCTTCGTTCAGTTCTTTTGGAACAAATCGATTGAAGTGAACATTCTTATACTTCATCAAACGCATTACTAAGTCTTAATTACGCGTCCATGAAGCTTATTGGGACCTCAATACATGTCGTTCTCATCACTTCAAGTTAAAACCTTGAAGGTTAAATGAATAACTTAGGTTCTAACTACAAGTCATGTAATAGTGAACCTCATTTGCTTGTTACGTTCAGTTCTTTTGGAACAAAACGATTGAAGTGAAGTTTGTTATACTTCATCAAACGCATTACTAAGTCTTAATTACGCGTGCATGAAGCATATTGGGTCCTCCATACACGTCGTTCTCATCACGTCAAGTTAAAACCTTGAAGGTTAGATGGATAACTTAGGTTCTAACCGCAAGTCATGTAACAGTGAACCTCATTTGCTTGATACGTTCAAGTCTTTTGGAACAAATCGATAGAAGTGACGTTTCTTATACTTCATCAAACGCATTACTAAGTCTTAATTACACGTCCATGAAGCTTATTGGGACCTCAATACATGTCGTTCTCATCACTTCAAGTTAAAAACTTGAAGGTTTGATGGATAAAACTTAGGTTCTAACCACAAGTCATGTAACATTGAACCTTATTTGATTGACTCGTTCAGTTCTAACCACAAGTCATGTAACAATGAACCTCATTTGATTAATACGTTCAGTTCTTTTGGAACAAATCAATTGAAGTGAAGTTTATTATACTTCATCAAACGCATTACTAAGTCTTAATTGCGCGTCCATGAAGCTTATTGGGTCCTCCATACACGTCGTTTTCATCACGTCAAGTTAAAACCTTGAAGGTTAAATGGATAACTTAGTTTCTATCCACAAGTCATGTAACAGTGAACCTCATTTGCTTGATATGTTCAGTTCTTTTGGAACAAATCGATTGAAGTGAAGTTTCTTATACTTCATCAAACGCATTACTAAGTCTTAATTAAGCGTCCATGAAGTTTATTGGGTCCTCTATACACGTCGTTCACATCACTTCAAGTTAAAACCTTGAAGGTTAAATGGATAACTTAGGTTCTAACCACAAGTCATGTAACAGTGACCCTCATTTGCTTGATACGTTCAGTTCTTTAGGAACAAATCGATTGAAGTGAAGTTTCTTATACTTCATCAAACGCATTATTAATTCTTAATTACGCGTCCATGAAGCTAATTGGGTCCTCCATACACGTCGTTCTCATCACTTCAAGTTAAAACCTTGAAGGTTAAATGGATAACTTAGGTTCTAACCACAAGTCATGTAACAATGAACCTCATTTACTTGATACGTTCAGTTCTTTTGGAACAAATAAATTGAAGTGAAGTTTATTATACTTCATCAAACGCATTACTAAGTCTTAATTGCGCGTCCATGAAGCTTATTGGGTCCTCCATACACGTCGTTCTCATCACGTCAAGTTAAAACCTTGAAGGTTAAATGGATAACTTAGTTTCTATCCACAAGTCATGTAACAGTGAACCTCATTTGCTCGATATGTTCAGTTCTTTTGGAACAAATCGATTGAAGTGAAGTTTCTTATACTTCATCAAACGCATTACTAAGTCTTAATTACGCGTCCATGGAATTTATTGGGTCTTCCATACATGTCGTTTACATCACTTCAAGTTAAAACCTTGAAGGTTAAATGGATAACTTAGGTTCTAACCACAAGTCATGTAACAGTGAACCTCATTTGCCTGATACGTTCTGTTCTTTTGGAACAAATCGATTGTAGTGAAGTTTCTTATTCTTCATCAAACGCATTACTAAGTCTTAATTTCGCGTCCATGAAGTTTATTGGGTCCTCCATAAACGTCGTCCTCATCACTCCAAGTTAAAACCTTGAAGGATAAATGGATAACTTAGGTTCTAACCACCAGTCATGTAACAGTGAACCTTATTTGCTTGATACGTTCAGTTCTTTTTGAACAAATCAATTGAAGTGAAGTTTCTTATACTTCATCAAACGCATTACTAATTCTTAATTACGCATCCATGAAGCTTATTGGGAACTCAATACACGTCGTTCTCATCACTTCAAGTTAAAACCTTGAAGGTTAATTGGATAACTTAGGTTCTGATGTAGTCAAAGGAGCAACTAAGGTCAATCAAGAAGCAATAGGGAGCCAAGATCCATTGATTAATATAGGAGGACCAATGACGAGATCAAGAACGAAGAAAATAAACAAAAGACTACAAATTTTAATCAAAGACATCCAAGAAAAGGAATCATCACAAAATGTGCAACGAGTAATAATATTACTGAGTATTGATGAAGAAGCAAGGACTGGAAAAGAAGCCCAAAACGAAGCCCAAAACGAAGTCTAAAAAATAAAGACTTCCTACATGGTCACCCAACATGGCACTACTATAGCCCAAGAGTTTTTAACTTCAAAGTTCTTACAAGTGCCACACCATTGGGCTAGGCCCACAATCTGAATTAAACTCGAGACTCACGTTACGTAAACCTAAGTTCCGCGGCCACCATCCACTTGCACCACTTTCCAATTTTCCTTCTCTTATTTTTGGAAACTTTTCTATTGTCTAATTAGGACATTTTGATTATTTCTAATTATGTTATTACCTTATTAGTTTTATCCCCTTGCCTATTTAAGGGAGGCTTGTAATAGATTTTAGGGACTTTTGAATGAATTGATTTTTATTAAGCTTTTGCTTTGAGGTGAGATCCTTATAATTTTCTTCTTGAGTTCTTGGATTAGAACTTGATTTTCTTCAAGTGTATTCTTGAAAAGATCGAACTTGATAGTTTAGGTTCAACCAACGAGTTTGATTCGGGTCTAGCTACTTTTCTGATAACTTTGGTTCCATCGCTATCTATCGATTGGGGTCAAGTTCCTTCTTCTTATTCTTTCGAATCAAAAAAGGCATTATTCCCTTTGAATTCCGTATTGCGTGTTGGGTCTAAGATCTCTAATATCTTAGGTTCATATCATTTGGTATCAGAGCGAAGGTTCTTCGATTCAGAGAAGCTATCTTTATCTTTCTCGTTAATCTTCTTTTCTTCTCCATAAAACCTTTTGATTCTTTTACTTTCGTTTTTAGTTCAAAAAAAAAAAATTCGAAAATTCAAAAAACAAATTCCGAAAATTCCAAAAAAAAAAAAAAAGGAGCTCTCGTTTGTTAATAACGAGAAACTTCTTTTGTACTGCCAATCGAGAAAGACATATCTTTGCTTGTCTCGAACCCTAGCATCCGAATCTCAAGTCGGATTTCTATTTTTTGCAAGTTTGCCGGGTTTCAAAAAAAATTCGTGAGAATACCTCATTAGTATCGAGGATTCACAACCAGAAACTATTCAAGCTTCTCAAAACGTTATATCCAGAGATCGATTCTAGCAAACACCTTTAGTGGTTTGACTTTAATCTATTCTCGAAAGTTGGATTTTAAGTTTGAAAGTTTGAAATTTTCACGTTATACTTGTTGGATTACATCTTGATTGGGTTCTAACTTTAAGAACCTAAAGAAGAGATTGAGTGGTAAAAGGCAAGAGTGTGAGATTATCTTATAAAAGTCAAAATTTCGAGCGAAACACGAGTGAGGTGACATTGAACGAGTGTAAACACGTGAGGGAGAGGAGAGGTCCATTTAAATTTCTGCATTTCAATTCAGTTATTTAAATTTCTGTATTTCAATTCAGTCATTTAAATTTCCGCATTTCAATTAAGTCATTTAAATTTCCGCATTTCAATTCAGTTATTTAGATTTTTATTTCACAATTTACCTTTTGCGTTATTTATTAAAAAAAAAAGAAAAGAAAAATTCGGAATCATGAGCGGAGAGGAGAATGAGATTGATATAAAAATGTTCATGAGGGCCATACACGATCAATACGAGGCTCTTAATCGAAGGATGGAACGTTTGGAGATACCGTCACCTACCAATCCTCGTGGAAAAAAGTTTGACGACTACTATGACCATGATGAAAAACCATACCGAAAGGAAAGATACGATAGGAACGATCGAGAAGATGGAGATCTTAGTGATATCAAGGTTAACATCCCAGCCTTTCAAGGGAAAAGTGATCCCGAAGTCTATTTGGAATGGGAAAGGAAAGTCGATTCTTTACTCGAGTATCGAAACTACACGGAGGAAAAAAAGGTTAGGTTGGTCACAATAGAGTTCACCGATTATGCCAGCATTTGGTGGGATCAACTAGTCAAAACTCGGAGACGAAACGGAGAAACCCCAATCCGCACATGGGAAAGTGTAAAAACAATTATGAGAAAAAGGTACGTCCCATCATATTACTATAGGGATTTGTGTCGGAAACTTCAAGGTCTTACTCAAGGATATAAAAGTGTGGAGGAGTATTATAAAGAAATGGAGATGGCCATGATAAAAGCCGATGTTAACGAGGATGGAGAAGCCACAATGGCAAGGTTTGTGGGAGGACTTAATCGAGAGATTGCCGACATAGTAGATTTACAACACTATTTGGACATGGAGGAATTACTACACAAGGCGATCAAAATCGAACGACAACTAAATGCCAAGAAAAGTGCAAAGGTAAACACAGCGTCAAATAGTTCGTGGAAACCAAATTGGAAAGGAGAGAAGCCAAACCCGAGGGAGGACCACAAAGGAAAAATCGTCGCTAATAACTTCAACCCACCTAAAGGAAAGAGCGAGGTTCCAACACTAACTCGGACTAGAGAAGTCAAGTGTTATCGATGCCAAGGAATTAGGCACATTGCATCAAATTGTCCAAATAAGCGTGCAATGGTCTTCTTAGAGAATGGTGATATAGAAAGTGTGAGTTCAAGAGATAACGAGATGCCATCACTCGAAGATTGTAGTGATGTAGACGTGGAGGAACCGGTCAAAGGAGATTTATTAGTCACAATGAGAGCCTTAAGTGTACAAATTAAGGAGAACGACGACAAATCCCAAAGGGAAAACATCTTTCATGCTAGGTGTCATGTCAACAACAAGGTATGTAGCATGATCATCGATAGCGGAAGTTGCACAAACGTGGCTAGTACATTATTGGTCCAAAAGTTAAATTTGCAAACCAAGCGACACCCAAAGCCGTACAAATTGCAATGGTTGAGCGATTGTGGCGAAATTAAGATAACAAGACAAGTAAACATCACATTATCAATCAGAAAGTACAAAGATGAGATTTTGTGTGACGTAGTGCCAATGCAAGCAACTCACATCCTATTGGGGAGACCATGGTAATATGATAGAACGGTTAAGCATAACGGCTACAAAAATGAGTATTCGCTTACTCAAAATAGGAGGTTGGTAATACTAAAACCATTACCACCGTGGGAAGCAAGCTTGGATCAAGAGAGGATTGCCAAAGAGATCCAAAATGACAAAAATGGCGTAGTCGGAAATTCAAGCATGAAAGAAGAGACGAAAAAAGGCGAAAAGGAAAGAGGAGACAAAAAAGCCGATGAGAGAAAAGCCATAAATAAAGAAAGCAAAAAAGGCAAAGAGGAAGAAAATAAATTTGAGGAAAGGAAAAGAAACGAGGGAGAAGAGAGAAAAAAGAGTGGACTTGTGAGGAAAGGTGAGGAGATGATTTTGTTACTCTACAAAGATGTTTATTTTTCCACTAACGAACTAACAAATTCTCTTCCCATAAGTGTTACCTTTCTTTTGCAGGAATTTGAGGACATATTTCCAGAGGAATTACCTAAAGGAGTTCCCCCACTTAGGGGAATCGAGCATCAAATCGATTTCATCCCCGGAGCGACGATCCCAAACCGACCAGCGTACCGAGCAAATCCAGAGGAAACCAAGGAAATTCAAAGGCAAGTAGATGAGTTGGTAGAGAAAGGCCTAGTGAAGGAGAGTCTTAGCCCATGCTCGGTTCCGGTTATTTTGGTTCCAAAAAGGATGGCATTTGGAGAATGTGCGTCGATTATCGAGCGGTAAATAAAATTACGGTAAAGTATCGACACCCTATTCCTTGTCTTGATGATATGCTTGATGAACTGTATGGTGCATGTATATTTTCCAAAATTGATTTAAAGAACGGATATTATCAAATTCGCATGAAACAAGGAGATGAATGGAAAACAGCTTTTAAAACAAAATATGGTCTTTATGAATGGTTGGTTATGCCGTTTGGACTATCTAATGCACCGAGCACGTTTATGAGATTGATGAATCATGTTTTAAGGCAATTTCTTGGAAAATTTGTTGTGGTCTACTTTGATGATATTTTGGTATATAGTAAGTCACTTGATGAACATGTTAAGCATTTAAGATCCGTATTTAGTGTGTTAAAATCGAATCTATTGTATGCTAATCTTAAAAAGTGTACCTTTTGCATGAAATCGGTAGTTTTCCTCGGTTTTGTAGTCAGCTCAAAGGGAGTATCTGTGGATGAGGAAAAAGTAAGAGCAATCAAGAAATGGCCCACACCAAAGAACACAAATGAGGTACGTAGCTTTCACGGCTTGGCTAGCTTTTATAGGAGATTTGTAAGAGACTTTAGCACTATTGCGGCACCTATGAATGAATTAGTTAAAAAGAATATTGCATTTAACTGGACCGAAGTACATGACAAAGCGTTTAATTTGTTAAAAGAGAAACTAACTAATGCTCCCCTTCTAGTTTTACCAAATTTTGATAAAACATTTGAAATCGGATGTGACGCGTCGGGAAAGGGAATTGGAGGTGTTTTGATGCAGGAAATGAAGCCGATTGCTTACTTCAGTGAAAAGCTTAGTGGAGCGGCATTAAATTATCCAACATATGACAATGAACTCTATGCTTTGGTAAGGACGTTACAAACATGGCAACACTACTTGTGGCCCAAGGAGTTTATTATTCATTCCGATCACGAGAGTTTGAAGCACCTAAAGTCACAAGGTAAATTGCACAAGAGGCACGCCAAGTGGATGGAATTCATTGAGACCTTTCCATATGTCATCCATTACGAAAAAGGTAAAGACAACGTAGTCGCTGATGCGTTGTCAAGGAGGTACGTTTTAATCACTTCTCTACAATTTAAATTGTTAGGATTTGAATTTATTAAGGATTTGAATTTATTAAGGATTTGTATGAATCGGATATAGATTTTTGTCATGTATGGAGAGATTGTGAGAAAATTGCATGTGCTGATTATTATAGACATGATGGGTATTTATTTCGAAAGGATAAACTTTGTATACCTAAATGCTCATTACGTGAATTGCTTGTTAGAGAAACACATGGTGGAGGATTAATGGGACACTTTGGAATTGACAAAACTTTGAATGTCTTGATAGAACATTTCTTTTGGCAAAAAATGAAGCATGATGTTATAACTATTTCTGAAAGATGCATTGAATGTAGGAAGGCAAAGTCAAATATCAAACCATATGGATTGTATAGTCCTTTACCCGTGCCCGAGCACCCTTGGACGGATATTTCCATGGACTTTGTGTTAGGTTTACCAAGAACACAAGGAGGTAAGGATAGTATTTTTGTGGTTGTGGATCGATTTAGTAAAATGGCACATTTTATAGCATGTTCTAAAACTAATGATGCTACACATATAGCAGATTTATTTTTTAAAGAAATTGTGCGTTTACATGGATTACCTAGAACAATTGTTAGTGATAGGGATGTGAAGTTTCTAAGTCACTTTTGGAGAACCTTATGGAATAAGCTAGGTACAAAATTGTTGTTTTCCACCGTGGCACACCCCCAAACGGATGGAAAAACCGAGGTAGTGAATCGAACTTTATCTACTTTGTTGAGAGCAATAATTTCTAAGAATTTAAAACAATGGGAAAATTGCTTGCCACATGTTGAGTTCGCTTACAATAGAGTTGTTCATTCTACTACTTCTTACTCACCATTTGAAATTGTGTATGGCTTTAACCCTCTTACACCGCTTGATTTATTACCGTTACCTTCTAATGAATTGGTTGATTTAAATGGAAAAAGAAAGGCTGAATTCGTAAGAGAATTACACTCGAAGATTCGAGAAAACATTATACAAAAGAACGAGCACTATGCTCGACAAGCCAACAATAGTAGAAAAGAAATCATTTTTGAACCCGGAGATTGGGTTTGGGTGCATCTACGAAAGGAGAGATTTGCGGAGCGGAGAAAGAATAAATTATAACCGCGAGGAGACGGTCCCTTCCAAGTGTTGGAACGCATCAATGACAATGCTTATAAGATTGACTTACCGAGCGAATATGGTAATGTAAGCGCTACTTTTAATGTTAGTGACTTATCTTTGTTTGATGCAGATTCGAGGACGAATCTTTTCGAAGAGGGAGGGAATGATGTAGTCAAAGGAGCAACTAAGGACAATCAAGAAGCAATAGGGAGCCAAGATCTATTGATTAATATAGGAGGACCAATGACGAGATCAAAAACGAAGAAAATAAACAAAAGACTACAAATTTTAATCAAAGACATCCAAGAAAAGGAATCATCACAAAATGTGCAACAAGCAATAATATTACTAAGTGTTGATGAAGAAGCAAGGACTGGAAAAGAAGCCCAAAACGAAGCCCAAAACGAAGTCTCAAAAATAAAGACTTCCCACATGGTCACCCAACATGGCACTACTCTAGCCCAAGAGTTTTTAACTTCAAAGTTCTTACAAGTGCCACACCATTGGGCTAGGCCCACAATCTGAATTAAACTCGAGACTCACGTTACTTAAACCTAAGTTCCGCGGCCACCATCCACTTGCACCACTTTCCAATTTTCCTTCTCTTATTTTTGGAAACTTTTCTATTGTCTAATTAGGATATTTTGATTATTTCTAATTATGTTATTACCTTATTAGTTTTATCCCTTTGCCTATTTAAGAGAGGCTTGTAATAGATTTTAGGTACTTTTGAATGAATTGATTTTTATTAAGCTTTTGCTTTGAGGTGAGATCCTTATAATTTTATTCTTGAGTTCTTGGATTAGAACTTGATCTTATTCAAGTGTATTCTTGAAAAGATCGAACTTGATAGCTTAGGTTCAACCAACGAGTTTGGTTCAAAACAGGAGCTTGACCCAGACCAAACTTGTTGGTAAGAACCAAAGCTATCAAGCGAGATTCTTCAAGCGTGACTTGAAGAAGATCGTTGTTCTTCGCAAAGAACTAAAGAGAAATCCTCTCTAAAAACTCAACCTTTTTAATTCAAACTTGTTCCTCTAAGTCAAAAGTGTTTTGCCATTAAATAGGCTACACATGAAAATTAAATTAAATAATAAAAAAAATGAAAATAAAAATAAAATAACTAATAAAATCGTGAGATAATGATCCTTTGCATGATAAGATATCATCTCACGTTTAAACTGCGTTTGAATATGATTTAAATTGATTTGAGTAGATTCTGTCGGATAAAATCTCTTATACGTGATTTGTTTGGGTTTGCATGTGCTTCTCATGTGACTTTTTAATTCTTGCACGTGCATGTGCATGGCACATGTAAATCTTCATGCATCTTTGGCCTCCCTTGCTTCAACTTGATTTTGTTTATCTTCAATCCTCGACACATTTAATAGTTTTAGATCAAGTTGTCGCGGCTCCTCTCTCCCTTGGATCTCTAAAATTAATCCTTGCAAGGCCTCATGTATCTTCTTAGCTTTGGACCGTGTCATTGGGCCGCCAATGTCCTCAATTGGATCGTTGCTCTTGGGCTTGGGCTTGGTCGCTGCTTGGATCACATCATTCCCTCCCTCTTCGAAAAGATTCGTCCTCGAATCTCCTGCATCATATAAAGATAAGTCACTAACATTAAAAGATGCACTAACATTACCATATTCGCTAGGTAAGTCGATCTTGTAGGCATTGTCGTTTATGCGTTCAAGGACTTGAAATGGTCCATCTCCTCATGGATGCAACTTGCTTTTTCGTTGATTTGGAAACCTCTCTTTTCGAAGATGTAGCCAAACCCAATCTCCGGGTGCAAATATAATCTTTTTACGGCTTTTGTTTGATTGACGTGCATAATGCTCATTTCTCTCTCGAATGTTCTTTTGTACTTTCATATGTAAGTCCCTAACAAATTTAGCTTTTTTCTCTCCATCAAAATTAACAAACTCGTTAGTAGGTAGAGATAAAATATCAAGATGAGATAAACGATTAAATCCATAAACAATTTCAAATGGTGAATATGAAGTAGTAGAATGAACAACTCTATTATAAGCAAATTCAACATGAGGTAAACATTTTTCCCATTGTTTTAAATTTTTAGAAATAATCGCTCTTAACAACGTAGAAAGTGTTCTATTTACCACTTCTGTTTGTCCATCCGTTTGGGGGTGTGCCACGGTTGAGAATAAAAGTTTTGTTCCTAACTTACTCCACAAAGTTCTCCAAAAGTGAGGAACTTAACGTCTCTATCACTCACAATGGTTTTAGGAATTCCGTGTAAACGCATAACTTCTTTGAAGAATAAGTCCGCCACATGAGTAGCGTCATTTGTCTTTGAGCATGCTATAAAGTGAGCTATCTTACTAAACCTATCCACTACCACAAATATGCTATCTTTCCCTCTTTGTGTCCTCGGCAAACCAATCACAAAATCCATTGATATGTCCACCCAAGGTTGGTTAGGAATAGGTAGAGGAGTGTACTTTCCATAAGGTTTAATCTTTGATTTGGCCTTCCTACACTCAATGCACTTATCACAAATGGCTTGAACATGATGCCTCATTTTCGGCCAATAAAAATGTTCACAAAGCACACTCAATGTTTTAGTAACTCCAAAGTGTCCCATTAACCCTCCTCCATGAGTCTCTCTAACAAGTAACTCTCTCAAAGAACATTTAGGGATACAAAGTTTATCCTTTTTAAATAAAAATCCATCATATTTATAATAATCATTATATGCATGTTTTTCACATTCTTTCCAAACAAGATCAAAATCTGAGTCTGATTCATATAAATTCTTTATTAAATCGAATCCTAACAACTTAGATTGTAAAGTAGTTATAAGCACGTACCTTCTTGACAATGCATCGGCAACCACATTCTCTTTACCTTTTTTATAATGAATAACATAATGAAAGGTCTCTATGAACTCCATCCACTTTGCATGTCTCTTGTGCAACTTTCCTTGTGTCTTTAAGTGTTTTAGGCTTTCATGGTCGGAATGGATGATGAACTCCTTAGACCACAAGTAGTGTTGCCACGTTTGTAATGTTCTCACCAAGGCATACAACTCCTGGTCGTATGTTGGATAGTTTAAGACTGCGCCACTAAGTTTTTCACTAAAGTAAGCAATCGGCTTCATATCCTGCATCAAAACACCACCAATTCCTTTTCCCGACGCATCACATTCAATCTCAAATGTTTTATCAAAATTTGGCAAAACTAACAAAGGTGCATTAGTTAACTTTTCTTTTTATAAGATTAAAAGATTCATCATATAACTCAGTCCACTTAAAATCCACATTCTTTTTAACCAAATCATTCAATGGTGCTGCAATAGTACTAAAATCTCTAACGAATCTTCGGTAAAAGCTAGCTAAGCCATGAAAACTACGTACCTCGTTAGCATTCTTAGGTGTCGGCCACTCCTTGATTGCCTTGACCTTTTCTTCGTCCACAGAAACTCCACTCGAGCTCACTACAAAACCAAGAAACACTATCGATTCCATGCAAAAAGTACACTTTTTGAGGTTAGCATATAATTGGTTTATTCGCAAAACATTAAAAACAGTTGTTCTAATGTTTTGCTATAAACTAATATATCATCAAAATAAACCACAACAAATTTTCCAATAAAATAATTTTGCATTTTATCTATCAACCTTTTATATATAATAGGTGCAATATAAGAATCATGTGGCCTTACCAACCACTCAAACCTCTTTGATGTTTCCAGTTGACTTGGAACTAACGTACTTTGTACGAAAATTTTATGCTTCTCAATCACTCTCAAAGGAGAAATTTGATTTCGAAACTCCTCGGGAATTTCATATTTATTTCTCTGTAAAAGAAAAGAAATAACACTTGGAAGAAAACTTGGTGAGTCGTTAGATGATAAATAAACATCTTTATATAAAAGCAAAATCATCTCACGCTTATCCTCACTTTTGTTCATCAACGAAATTTGCTTCTCACTTGACTTCTGTTCACTCTCTCCCTCGGTTTTTATCTCTTTTTCCTTGATTTTTCTCTCTTCCTCCCTCAGATTTTCATCCCTCTTTATGCTCTTTTCAACTATTTTTCTTTCTCTATTTTTGCCTCTTTTTCAACTAATTTCTTTTCACCACTTTCTTTTTCTTTTTCTTTTTCGGCCTCTTTTTCAACTAATTTCTTTTCACCACTTTCTTTCTCTCTTTCATCCTTAATTATTTGAAATTCCTTCGCGATCCTCTCTTGATCTTCAATTGCCTCCCATGGCTTTAATGGTGTAAGGATAACAGTTTTTCCATTGTAAACCAACGAATACTCATTCTTGTAACCATTATACTTGCCGTTTCGATCATATTGCCAAGGTCTCACCAAAAGTATGTGTGTAGCTTGCATCGGCACTACATCACATAAAACTTTATCTTGGTACCTTCCAATTGATAAAGGAACTTCCACCTGTTTAGTCACCTTGATTTCTCCACAATCGCTTGACCATTGCAACTTGTATGGTTTTGGATGTTGCTCGGTTTTCAAGTTCAACTTTTGGACTTGTAATGTGCTTGCTACATTGGTGCAATTCCCACTATTGATGATCAAACTACAAACTTTGTTGAGCACATGGCATCTTGTATGGAATATATGCTCACGTTGTACTTTGGCTCCATCTTCCTTAGTTTGCACATTCAATACTCGCCCTGTGACTAATTAATCTCCTTTTATTGGTTCCTCCATCAAGTCTACTTTTCGTTCCCAATCGAAATATCTCTTGGGTCGTTCTTCCCTCGTAAAGGTGGAATATTTACCTTGATGTTACTTAGATCATCATCTTCTCGGTACGACCTATCATTCCTTTCCCTTTGATAATATCCACTATTATCTTTGAATTTTCCATCAAAATTCTTCCTTTGTCGCGTATGACTATGGGATGGAGATTCCAATCGGTCCATTCTCGTATTTAGAGCCTTGAAATTTTCTTGCATGGCTTTCATGAACAACTTTAAATCCACCTCGTTTTGTTCTCCACTCATGATATTCTTTATCAACCACAATAAGAAAATAAAAGAAAATTGTTAGAAGTAAAAGAAAAAATATTCAAATAATGGACCTTTCTATAATAGTCTCACTCTCTTGCCTTTTACCTCTAGATCTCCCTTTTAGTACTTTACGTAAGAACTTGATCGATGGTAAATATTCAACAAGCCAAACTATAAAAAATCAAATTTCAAAGCTTACAAGTTCAAACTTGTAAAGATGGCTAAATCAAGGGTATGATTGAAATAAGACAAAACTTTAGACGAAGACAATATTTCAAATGAAGATTCAACAATTTAAACCTTCAAAGAATAAATTTGGATAAAGACAATATTTCGAATGAAGATTCAATAATTTGAATTTTCAAAAAACAATTATCTACGAATTTAAGAACGAATTTTTGAATTTAAAAGGCTAGAAATTTCAAAATCTCTAGAACAAAATTTCGATTTTTTTTTTTTTTGACTTTTGACAATTCTTTTTTTATGACTTTTGACAACTCTTTTTTTTTTTTTGACTTTTGACAAACTCTTTTTTTGTACTTTTCAAGAAGACAAATTCACGAGAAAAAAAGAATCAATGATGACGAATGGAATAAGATGAAGAAAAAAATTGATAAAAAAAAAAATTAAAGATAGCTTCTTGAATCAAGGAGCCGAAGCTCTGATACCAACTGATGCGAACCTCGGATCGAAAGGACCCGGGACCCGACAACAACGCGTAATAATTTAAAGGAACGCCTTTTTGATTCAAGAACAAAGTAAGGAATGAAGACCCAAATCGAATAATTCGATAGAACCCTAGTTATCAAAACAGGAGCTTGACCCGAGCCACACCTATTGGCTGAACCAAAACTATCAAAACAGGAGTTTGACCCAGACCAAACTCGTTGGTAAGAACCAAAGCTATCAAGCGAGATTCTTCAAGCGTGACTTGAAGAAAATCATTGTTCTTCGCAAAGAACTAAAGAGAAATTCTCTCTAAAAACTCAACCTTTTTAATTCAAACTTGTTCCTCTAAATCAAAAGTGTTTTGCCATTAAATAGGCTACACATGAAAATTAAATTAAATAATAAAAAAATGAAAATAAAAATAAAATAACTAATAAAATCGTGAGATAATGATCCTTTGCATGATAAGATATCATCTCACGTTTAAACTGCGTTTGAATATGATTTGAATTGATTTGAGTAGATTCTGTCGGATAAAATATCTTATACGTGATTTGTTTGGGTTTGCATGTGCTTCTCATGTGACTTTTTAATTATTGCACGTGCATGTGCATGGCACATGTAAATCTTCATGCATCATTGGCCTCCCTTGCTTCAACTTGATTTTGATTATCATCAATCCTCGACACATTTAATAGTTTTAGATCAAGTTGTCGCGGCTCCTCTCTCCCTTGGATCTCTAAAATTAATCCTTGCAAGGCCTCATCCATCTTCTAAGCTTTGGACCGTGTCATTGGGCCGCCAATGTCCTCAATTGGATCGTTGCTCTTGGCCTTGGGCTTGGTCGCTGCTTGGATCACATCATCACTGTTACATGACTTTTGGTTAGAACCTAAGTTATCCATTTTAACTTCAAGGCTTTAACTTGACGTGATGAGAACGACGTGTATTGAGGTCCCAATAAGCTTCATGGACGCGTAATTAAGAATTAGTAATCCGTTTGATGAAATATAAGAAAATTCACTTCAATTGATTTGTTCCAAAAGAACTGAACGTATCAAGCAAATGAGGTTCACTGTTACATGACTTGTGGTTAGAACCTAAGTTATCCATTTAACCTTCAAGGTTTTAACTTGAAGTGATGAGAACGACGTGTATGGAGGACCCAATAAGGTTCATGGACGCGTAATTAAGACTTAGTAATGCGTTTGATGAAGAATAAGAAACTTTGCATCAATCGATTTGTTCCAAAAGAACTGAATGTATCAAGCAAATGAGGTTCACTGTTACATGACTTTTGGTTAGAAACTAAGTTATCCATTTTACCTTCAAGGCTTTAACTTGACATGATAAGAACGACGTGTATTGACATCCCAATAAGCTTCATGGACGCATAATTAAGAATTAGTAATGCGTTTGATGAAGTATAAGAAACTTCAGTTCAAACGATTTGTTCCAAAAGAACTGAACGTATCAAGCAAATGAGGTTCACTGTTACAATGACTTGTGGTTAGAACCTAAATTATCCATTTAACCTTCAAGGTTATAACTTGAAGTGATGAGAACGACGTGTATGGAGGACCCAATAAGCTTCATGGGCGCGTAATTAAGACTTAGTAATGCGTTTGGTGAAGAATAAGAAAATTCGCATGAATCGATTTGTTCAAAAAGAACTGAACGTATCAAGCAAATGCGGTTCACTGTTACATGAGTTGTGGTTAGAACCTAAGTTATCCATTTAACCTTCAAGGTTTTAACTTGAAGTGATGAGACGACGTGTATGGAGGACCCATAAGCTTCATGGACGCGTAATTAAGACTTAGTAATGCGTTGATGAAGGATAAGAAACTTCCCTTCAATCGATTTGTTCCAAAGAACTGAACGTATCATCAAATGAGGTTCACTGTTACATGACTTGTGGTTAAAATCTATGTTTGCCATTTCACCTTAAGAATTTTAACTTGACGTGATGAGAACGACGTGTATTGAGGTCCCAATAAGCTTCATGATACATATTAAGATTTAGTAATGCGTTTGATGAAATATAGAACTTCACTTCAATCGATTTGTTCCAAAGAACTGAAACCTATCAAGCAGAGGAGGTTCACTGTTACAATGACTTGTGGTTAGAACCTAAGTTATGCATTTAACCTTCAAGATTTAACTTGAAGTGATGAGAAACGACGTGGCTATGGACGACGGCCAATAAGCTTCATGGACGGGTATTAAAGACTTAGTAATGCGTTTGATGAAGTGTAAGAAACTTCACTTCATCGATTTGTTCCAAAAGAACTGAACGTATCAATCAAACGAGGTTCACTGTTACATGATTTGTGGTTAGAACCTAAGTTATCCATTTCACCTTCAAGGTTTTAACTTGAAGTGATGAGAACGACGTGTATTGTGGACCAAATAAGGTTCATGGACGCGTAATTAAGACTTAGTAATGCGTTTGATGAAGAATAAGAAACTTCCCTTCAATCGATTTGTTTCAAAAGAACTGAACGTATCAATCAAATGAGGTTCACTGTTACATGACTTGTGGTTAGAACCTAAGTTATCCATTTAACCTTCAGGTTTAACTTGAAGTGATGAGAACGACGTGTATGGAGGACCCAATAAGCTTCATGGACGCGTAATTAAGACTTAGTAATGCGTTTGATGAAGAATAAGAAACTTCCCTTCAATCGATTTGTTCCAAAAGAACTGAACGTATCAATCAAATGAGGTTCACTGTTACATGACCTGTGGTTAGAACTAAGTTATCTATTTAACCTTCAAGATTTTAACTTGACGTGATGAGAACGGCTGGTATTGAGGTCCCAATAAGCTTCATGGACGCGTAATTAAGACTTAGTAATGCGTTTGATGAAGAATAAGAAACTTCACTTCATCGATTTGTTCCAAAAGAACTGAACGTATCAGCAAATGAGGTTCACTGTTACATGACTTGTGGTTAGAACCTAAGTTATCCATTTAACCTTCAAGGTTTTAACTGAAGTGATGAGAACGACGTGTATTGAGGTCCCAATAAGCTTCATGGACGCGTAATTAAGACTTAGTAATGCGTTTGATGAAGAATAAGAAACTTCCCTTCAATCGATTTGTTCCAAAAGAACTGAACGTATCAAGCAAATGAGGTTCACTGTTACATGACTTTTGGTTAGAACTAAGTTATCCATTTTACCTTCAAGGCTTTAACTTGACGTGATGAGAACGACGTGTATTGAGGTCCCAATAAGCTTCATGGACGCATAATTAAGAATTAGTAATGCGTTTGATGAAGTATAAGAAACTTCAGTTCAAACGATTTGTTCCAAAAGAACTGAACGTATCAAGCAAATGAGGTTCACTGTTACAATGACTTGTGGTTAGAACCTAAATTATCCATTTAACCTTCAAGGTTATAACTTGAAGTGATGAGAACGACGTGTATGGAGGACCCAATAAGCTTCATGGGCGCGTAATTAAGACTTAGTAATGCGTTTGGTGAAGAATAAGAAAATTCGCATGAATCGATTTGTTCAAAAAGAACTGAACGTATCAAGCAAATGCGGTTCACTGTTACATGAGTTGTGGTTAGAACCTAAGTTATCCATTTAACCTTCAAGGTTTTAACTTGAAGTGATGAGAACGACGTGTATGGAGGACCCAATAAGCTTCATGGACGCGTAATTAAGACTTAGTAATGCGTTTGATGAAGGATAAGAAACTTCCCTTCAATCGATTTGTTCCAAAAGAACTGAACGTATCAATCAAATGAGGTTCACTGTTACATGACTTGTGGTTAAAATCTATGTTATCCATTTCACCTTCAAGATTTTAACTTGACGTGATGAGAACGACGTGTATTGAGGTCCCAATAAGCTTCATGGATACATAATTAAGATTTAGTAATGCGTTTGATGAAATATAAGAAACTTCACTTCAATCGATTTGTTCCAAAAGAACTGAACCTATCAAGCAGAGGAGGTTCACTGTTACAATGACTTGTGGTTAGAACCTAAGTTATGCATTTAACCTTCAAGATTTTAACTTGAAGTGATGAGAACGACGTGTATGGACGACCCAATAAGCTTCATGGACGGGTAATTAAGACTTAGTAATGCGTTTGAAGAAGAATAAGAAACCTAAGTTATCCATTTTACCTTCAAGGTTATAACTTGACGTGATGAGAACGACGTGTATGGATGAACCAATAAGCTTCATGGACGCGCAATTAAGACTTAGTAATGCGTTTGATGAAGTGTAAGAAACTTCACTTCAATCAATTTGTTCTAAAAGAACTGAACATATCAAGCAAATGAGGTTTACTGTTACATTGACTTGTGGTTAGAACCTAAGTTATCCATTTAACCTTCAAGGTTTTAACTTGAAGTGATGAGAACGACGTGTATGGAGGACCCAGTAAGATTCATGGATGCTTAATCAAGACTTAGTAATGCATTTGATGAAGAATAAGAAACTTCCCTTCAATCGATTTGTTCCAAAAGAACTGAACGTATCAAGCAAATAAGGTTCACTGTTACATGACTGGTGGTTAGAACCTAAGTTATCCATTTATCCTTCAAGGTTTTAACTTGGAGTGATGAGGACGACGTTTATGGAGGACCC
This sequence comes from Begonia masoniana, assembly GCA_022432975.1. NCBI lineage: Eukaryota > Viridiplantae > Streptophyta > Magnoliopsida > Cucurbitales > Begoniaceae > Begonia > Begonia masoniana. The sequence continues at coordinate 21,270,944 of CM039503.1, read as the reverse complement.
AATAAACTTCATGGACGAGAAATTAAGACTTAGTAATGCGTTTGATGAAGAATAAGAAACTTCACTACAATCGATTTGTTCCAAAAGAACAGAACGTATCAGGCAAATGAGGTTCACTGTTACATGACTTGTGGTTAGAACCTAAGTTATCCATTTAACCTTCAAGGCTTTAACTTGACGTGTATTGAGGTCCCATTAAGCTTCATGGACGCGTAATTAAGAATTAGTAATGCGTTTGATGATGTATAAGAAACTTCACTTTAATCGATTTGTTTCAAAAGAACTGAACATATCAAGTAAATGAGGTTCACTGTTACAATGACTTCTGGTTAGAACCTAAGTTATCCATTTAACCTTCAAGGTTTTAACTTGAAGTGATGAGAACGACGTGTATGGAGGACCCAATATGATGAGGACCTCAAGACGGATACATTACAAGTGGATGGACCAATAACGAGAGCAAAGGCAAAGCAGATCAAGGAGCAAATGAGCAATTTGGTCCGTCAAATCTTACCTCAAGAAGGAAATTACGTTCAGAAGCAAGAACCAGAGATTGTTCTCTTAATCCAAGCTGTTTTGGGATGATTTTTATGTCATTTTCGTTTTATTTATTTAGTTAATTCGATTGTCGTTTTTAGGGTTTAAAAAGTACTTGTCGTATGTCAAGTCATAAGTTGTCATTATTTTAGCAATTGTCATTATTTTAATTAAGAGTTACAAGGACAAGATAGTAATTTTCTTCTTGAAACCCTAGAATGAAGGGGTGTTTCATGCCTATAAATTCATTCCAAGTTGAATAAAAAAGGGTATTCAGGTTTTATCTAATTGTGAAAGAATTTCTCTTAGTTTCTTGAAGAAACTCTGAACTTATCAAGGTTCTCCTTGTGGCGTTCAAAATCTGACTTATCAAACGAACAGGCATATTCGTTTGTGGCGTCCTCCTTATTCCAAGGTTCGGATCTGAATAGATTTCGGGTCAAGGATTTCCTCTTCGAACTTGTAGATTCTAGGTTAGCGACGACGCCAATATTTTGATCGTGGGTCACCGTCACATTGTTGGCGTGGTTCGCATCATTTGGTATCAGAGCCAAATCGAGTTCGTCAGGTTCTATCCCTCCTTTGTGTTTCGTTTTGTTTCAGAAATTTGTTCTTGAGTCTTGAAATCTGTTTCAATTTGTCTCGTTGATTCGCTATTCAAATATGCATCAAACGAAAATATTGTCTTCATATGAATCATAGAACGTCGTGTTAGCTTTCCGATCTGTGTTGAAACGTCAAAATTGGATCTTGTTTGCCTATTCAAATTTACATTTTTTGTAAGTGTCGTCGATTTCGTTCTGGTGTACTCGAATTTGGTTAAAACCATTTTAATCATTCGAATATTTTCTAGACCTCAAACAAAATTGTCAGCATTGAAACGTCAAAATCGGATCTTGTTTGCTTATTCAAAAGTGAAATTTTGTAACTGTCAAGGATTGATGATGCTCAAAAGTATTTCGCAGTTTTCATCTTGATAACGATTTCGATTGCGAAATTGTTATTCTTCAAGTTGTTAGGTGAGATTTTTATCTTTCCAAATCATTCATGAACGTAAAATTTCGATTTGATTTGGGCACTAAAACGTTATCTACAAATTCGGTTACCAATTCTGTTACAAATTCGGTTACCAATTCGGTTACCAATTCGGTTACAAATTCAAAAAAAAAAAAAAAAAAAAAAAAATTGTGATTCTCTAAATCTATTCAACTACCTTACCTCATTGGATTGTTCCTTTGCATCCTTATACTATTCTGATTATTTTGAGCTAGTTCTTTCATCACTAATTGTAGTGTCTGTTATTTTGGTTTGTCTTGTTTAGTTCGCCACTTGTGAACTTCCATTACTATTCGGTTAGTTTCGAAAGAAATCAAAGAGAATTCAAGTGGAAAAAGGCACGAGTGAGTGAGCATATTAGAGGGTAACAGCCAATATTATTGAGTGTAAACACGAGTGCAATTGAGTAATTTTTTCTTCATTTCGAGTGAAACACGTGAGGGAGTGCTGTGAGGTCCTATATTTCTTCACCTTTTACTTTCTTATTTGTTTCGTAATTGTAGTACTTATTTTGCCATTATTTATTTTTTTTTTGTTCTTTTTATTTTGGTTTGTCAGTTTTTGTTATTGCAGGAAAACTCATTTATTACTATTTGACTAGTTTTCTTTAAAAAAAAAAAAAAAAAAAAAATCGAGTGGAAAAGGCACGAGTGGGTGAGCATATCTAAAGGTAAAAGCCAATATTATTGAGAGCAAACACGAGTGAAATTGAGTGATTTTCCACATTTTCGAGTGAAACACGTGAGGGAGTGTTGTGAGGTCCTATTTTACTTCACCTTCTACGTTCTTGCAGAGAATACCTAACCATGTCCGACGCAGAAGACAACCAACGTCCAGCTAACATGCCAAATTTACAAATGGAGGCGATCATGGGGGAGATGAGACGGCTGATGAGACAAGGGTTCAATGAGATCAATGAGCGAATTGATCAAGTGGAACAAATTGAGACACGAGTCCAACCCCAGGCTGGGCATAATGCACTGAGAAGAAACCAGCGTAGGCAGTTCCCTATGGAAGAGATCGATGAAATTGATGAGAGAAACTTGGAGGATGATCTTGATAGGGTGTCCGTGGGCAGTCGTGGAAGACATGGGAATGACCGCGCAAGACAAGATCGAGGCCGACTTGATTATAATTTGGGAAACATCAAGACGAAGATTCCTGAGTTTCGAGGAAAAAGTGATCCAGAGGAGTACTTGGACTGGGAACGGAAAATAGAGCTAGTTTTTGATTGCCACAACTACTTCGAGCGAAAGAAAGTGAAGCTTGCTACCATAGAATTTACAGAGTATGCAATAGTGTGATGGGACAAGTTGTGTCTCGATCGAAGGCAAGACGGAGACCTTCCCATTGAGAGTTGGGCAGAGATGAAGAGGGTGATACGACGACGATTTGTACCGAGTCATTACCGTCGTGATCTACACAACAAATTGCAAACTCTTCGGCAAGGGAGTCGGAGTGTGGATGAATATTACAAGGATATGGAGATGACGATGATACGGGCCAATGTCGAAGAGGATCGAGAAGCGACAATGTCTAGATTCTTGAGGGGGTTGAATCGCGAGATTGCTGACGCGGTTGAGCTACAACATTACGTCGAGATTGAAGACTTGGTTCACATGTCCTTGAAAGTAGAGAGACAGCAGCAACGACGTAGTAGTAACCGTCAACATAGTTTGAACCAAATGCCTTGGAAACCAAAGTATCCGAAGAAGGAAGAGAGTCCCTCCACTTCCAAGGGTAAGTTTGAACAGCGGGCAACAACTACGCCCTCTCCCAACCAGGCCAAACCAACGCCTACACCCAATCGCTCTAGTGAGATCAAGTGTTTCAAATGTCTTGGGAGAGGACATATTGCAAGTCAATGCCCAAATAAGCGAGTGATGGTGTTGCGGGAGAGTGGAGAGATCGAGTCCGAGGCTAGTGATGACGAGGGTGAATCAGATATGCCATCATTGGAGTATGTTTCCACAGATGATGAGGAGGTAGGAGCTGCCAACGGAGACTTCCTTTTGGTTGCACGACGTGCCTTGAGTGCACAGATAAAGGAGGACGAAGATGATAAGGTGCAGCGAGAAAATATTTTCCACACCCGGTGCCACGTGAAAGACAAAGTGTGTAGCGTCATAGTCGACGGGGGAAGTTGTACCAACGTGGCTAGTGCTTCTATGGTGGAGAAATTGGGATTGTTAACGTTGAAACATCCACGACCTTACAAGTTGCAATGGTTGAATGATAGTGGGGAGGTACGTGTCACCAAGCAAGTGGTGGTACCCTTTCGGATTGGAAAGTACGAAGACGAAGTGAAGTGCGACGTGGTACCGATGCAAGCTAGTCATATCCTGTTGGGAAGACCGTGGCAATTTGATAGAAGAGTGCAACATGATGGTTTCACCAACAAGTATTCATTCACCCATAAACACAAGCCAATCACATTAGTACCCTTATCCCTGAGAGAGGTCTTTGCAGATCAAATTAGGTTGAAGAAATCGAGTGAACAAGAAAGAAAAGAGTGGAAACAAGGAAAACCTGAGAGAAAACCAGAGAGTTCATCCATTTCTAAACAGAATCTCTTTGCAACCAAGAGTGATCTGAAACAAGCCATTACCGACAAACAGCCAATGATCCTTCTCATGTACAAAGAAGATGTTTTAAATACTAACAAGCTAGATTTGTCCCTTCCAAATCTGGTTGTTTCTCTTTTGCAGGACTTTGAGGACGTATTTCCTGATGAGCTTCCAAAAGGTTTGCCACCCATTCGCGGGATTGAGCACAAGATTGACCTTGTTCCCGGAGCCTCTATTCCGAATCGGCCAGCTTATCGCACCAACCCAGAGGAGACAAAGGAGTTACAGCGTCAAGTGGACGACTTGATGGAAAGGGGGTACGTGAGGGAGAGCATGAGTCTGTGCGCTGTTCCCGTTCTTTTGGTTCCTAAGAAGGATGGAACATGGCGAATGTGCGCCGATTGTAGCGCCATCAACAATATCACGGTAAAGTATCGTTTTCCTATTCCTCGTTTAGATGATATGCTTGATGAGTTGCATGGTTCCTATGTCTTTTCAAAGATTGATCTTAAGAGTGGATACCATCAGATTAGAATGAATGAAGGAGATGAGTGGAAAACGGCGTTTAAAACAAAACATGGATTGTACGAGTGGATGGTCATGCCATTTGGGCTAACTAATGCACCTAGTACTTTCATGCGCTTGATGAATCATGTTTTGCGTCCGTTTATTGGAAAATTTGTGGTTGTATACTTTGATGATATTTTAATATATAGTTCGAATTTGCATGACCATGTTTCCCATTTGAGAGCAGTTTTGAATTTTCTTAGGAAAGAGAAATTGTACGCTAACCAGGGCAAGTGCACCTTTTGCACCGACCAGCTTGTTTTTCTTGGTTTTATTGTTAGCGCGCAGGGAATCCAGGTTGACAATGAAAAGGTTTCCGCAATTCAAGAATGGCCAACTCCGACGACTGTTGGACATGTGCGAAGTTTTCATGGACTTGCTAGCTTCTACCGGCGATTCGTGAAGGATTTTAGCACCGTGGCCGCACCGCTCACCGATGTGATGAAGAAGAATGTTCCATTCAAGTGGGACGAGGCACAAGAGGAGGCATTTAATATTCTGAAATATAAACTTTCGCATGCCCCTTTACTTGCTTTACCTAACTTTGATAAAATGTTTGAGGTTGAGTGTGATGCTTCTTCAGGTGTAGGGATTGGAGCTGTTTTAATGCAGGAACGAAGACCAATTGCAAACTTCAGTGAGAAGTTGAGCGGCGCAACGCTCAACTACCCGACATACGACAAAGAGCTCTATGCCGTAGTTCGTGCCCTCGAGACGTGGCAACACTACCTGATGCCAAAGGAGTTCGTGATCCGCACCGATCATGAAACCTTGAAGTATTTCAAGAGCCAACACAAGCTGAACAAACGCCATGGTCACTGGTCTGAATTCTTGGAGCCATTCCCATACGTCATCCAGTACAAGAAAGGTAAGGAGAATGTGGTTGCTGATGCACTTTCTCGCAGGTATGTTTTAATATCAACCTTAGATGCTAAATTACTTGGATTCGAACATATCAAGCAGCTTTACATTGATGATGTTGATTTTGGAGAGAGTTATAGGTTGTGTGAGAAATCTGGGTTTGGGAAGTTCTTTAGGCATGACGAGTACCTATTTAGGGAAGGTAAATTGTGTGTTCCCAACTGTTCTTTGCGTGATTTATTGATTAGGGAATCCCATGGGGGAGGGTTGATGGGGCATTTTGGGGTAGCAAAAACTCTAGGAATTCTACAAGAACATTTCTATTGGCCCCACATTAAACGAGATGTTGAGAGGATAGTTGGTAGGTGTCTTACGTGTAAGCAAGCTAAATCGAGAGGACAACCGAACGGGCTTTACACACCACTGCCTATTCCTAGTTCACCTTGGATTGACATTTCGATGGACTTTGTGCTAGGGTTACCTAGGACTAAGCGTGGTAAGGATTCGATTTTTGTGGTTGTAGATCGTTTTTCTAAGATGGCTCATTTTATTCCTTGTCATAAAACTGATGATGCCTCTAATGTTGCTGAATTGTTCTTTCGAGAGATAGTACGGTTACATGGGATGCCAAGGACAATAGTTTCGGATCGTGATGCTAAGTTTTTAAGTTACTTTTGGAAAACTTTGTGGGGGAAATTAGGAACAAAACTTTTGTTTTCAACTACTTGTCATCCCCAAACTGATGGTCAAACTGAGGTAGTGAATAGGACTTTATCGACATTGTTGAGGGCAGTCATTAGCAAAAACATTAAGTCATGGGAGGAATATTTGCCACATGTTGAGTTTGCCTACAATCGTTCAATTCATTCAGCCACTAAATTTTCACCATTTGAGATTGTTTATGGTTTTAATCCGCTAACCCCATTGGATTTATCACCTTTACCTGTTTCTGAACAAGTGAATTTAGATGGCGAGAAGAAGGCAGAAGTCGTGAAACAACTCCACGAGCGAGCTCGACAAAACATTGAGCGGAGAACAGATCAATACATCAAGAATGCCAACAAGGGTCGCCGTCAACTCATTTTTGAACCAAGAGATTGGGTTTGGTTGCATATGCGCAAAGAGAGATTCCCCGCACAACGACGTTCTAAATTGCTTCCTCGTTGTGATGGACCATTCCAAGTGCTTGAGCGAATTAACAACAACGCCTACAAGCTTGATTTACCTGGTGAGTACAATGTAAGTGCAACGTTTAATGTTTCTGACTTGAGTCCTTTTGATGCAGATTTTGATTTGAGGACAAATCATTTTCAAGAGGGAGGGAATGATGAGGACCTCAAGACGGATACATTACAAGTGGATGGACCAATAACGAGAGCAAAGGCAAAGCAGATCAAGGAGCAAATGAGCAATTTGGTCCGTCAAATCTTACCTCAAGAAGGAAATTGCGTTCAGAAGCAAGAACCAGAGATTGTTCTCTTAATCCAAGCTGTTTTGGGATGATTTTTATGTCATTTTTGTTTTATTTATTTAGTTAATTCGATTGTCGTTTTTAGGGTTTAAAAAGTACTTGTCGTATGTCAAGTCATAAGTTGTCATTATTTTAGCAATTGTCATTATTTTAATTAAGAGTTACAAGGACAAGATAGTAATTTTATTCTTGAAACCCTAGCATGAAGGGGTGTTTCATGCCTATAAATTCATTCCAAGTTGAATAAAAAAGGGTATTAAGGTTTTATCTAATTGTGAAAGAATTTCTCTTAGTTTCTTGAAGAAACTCCGAACTTATCAAAATTCTCCTTGTGGCGTTCAAAATCTGACTTATCAAACGAACAGGCATATTCGTTTGTGGCGTCCTCCTTATTCCAAGGTTCGGATCTGAATAGATTTCGGGTCAAGGATTTCCTCTTCGAACTTGTAGATTCTAGGTTAGCGACGACGCCAATATTTTGATCGTGGGTCACCGTCACATTGTTGGCGTGGTTCGCATCACAATAACCTTCATGGACGCGTAATTAAGACTTAGTAATGCGTTTGTTGAAGAATAAGAAACTTCACTTCAATCAATTTGTTCCAAAAGAACAGAACGTATCAAGCAAATGAGGTTCACAGTTACATGACTTGTGGTTAGAACCTAAGTTATCCATTTAAGCTTCTAGGTTTTAACTTGAAGTGATGAGAACGACGTGTATGGAGGACCCAATAAGCTTCATGGATGTGAAATTAAGACTTAGTAATGCGTTTGATGATGAATAAGAAACTTCACTTCAATCGATTTGTTCCAAAAGAACTGAACGTATCAAGCAAATGAGGTTCACTGTTAAATGACTTTTGGCTAGAACCTGAGTTATCCATTTTACCTTCAAGGCTTTAACTTGACGTGATGAGAATGACATGTATTGAGGTCCCAATAATCTTCATGGACGCGTAATTAAGAATTAGTAAAGCGTTTGATGAAGTATAAGAAACTTCACTTCAATCGATTTGTTCCAAAATAACTGAATGTATCAAGGAAATGAGGTTCACTGTTACATGACTTTTGGTTAGAACATAAGTTATCCATTTTACCTTCAACGCTTTAACTTGACGTGATGAGAACGACGTGTATTGAGGTCCCAATAAGCTTCATGGACGCGTAATTAAGAATTAGTAATGCGTCTGATGAAGTATAAGAAACTTTACTTCAATCGATTTGTTCCAAAAGAACTGAACGTATCAAGCAAATGAGGTTCACTGTTACAATGACTTGTGGTTAAAACCTAAGTTATCCATTCAACCTTCAAGGTTTTAACTTGAAGTGATGAGAACAATGTGTATGGAGGACCCAATAAGCTTCATGGACGCGTAATTAAGATTTAGTAATGCGTTTGATGAAGGATAAGAAATTTCACTTCAATCGATTTGTTCCAAAAGAACTGAACCTATCAAGCAAATGAGGTTCACTGTTACATGACTTGTGGTTAGAATCTATGTTATGCATTTCACCTTCAAGGTTTTAACTTGACATGATGAGAACGACGTGTATTGAGGTCCCAATAAGCTTCATGGATGCATAATTAAGAATTAGTAATGCGTTTGATGAAGTATATGAGAACGACGAGTATTGAGGTCCCAATAAGCTTCATGGACGCGTAATTAAGAATTAGTAATGCGTTTGATGAAGTATAAGAAACTTCACTTCAAACGATTTGTTCCAAAAGAACTGAACGTATCAAGCGAATGAGGTTCACTGTTACATGACTTGTGGATAGAACCTAAGTTATCCATTTAACCTTCAAGGTTTTAACTTGACGTGATGAGAACGACGTGTATGGAGGACCCAATAAGCTTCATGGACGCGCAATTTAGACTTAGTAATGCGTTTGATGAAGTATAAGAAACTTCACTTCAATCGATTTGTTCCAAAAGAACTGAACGTATCATTTAAATGAGGGTCACTATTACATGACTTGTAGTTAGAATCTAAGGTATCCATTTCACCTTCAAGGTTTTAACTTGACGTGATGAGAACGACGTGTATGGAGGACCCAGTAAGCTTCATGGACGCGTAATTAAGACTTAGTAATGCGTTTGATTAAGTATAAGAAACTTAACTTCAATCGATTTGTTCCAAAAGAACTGAACGTATCAAGCAAATGAGGTTCACTGTTACAATGACTTGTGGTTAGAACCTAAGTTATCCATTTAACCTTCAAGGTTTTAACTTGAAGTGATGAGAACGACGTGTATGGAGGACCCAATAAGCTTCATGGACGCGTAATTAAGACTTAGTAATGCGTTTGATGAAGAATAAGAAACTTCACTTCAATCGATTTATTCGAAAAGAATTGAACGTATCATGCAAATTAGGTTCATTGTTACATGACTTGTGGTTAGAACACAAGTGATGTGAACCGAGAAGCGATAAATCTCAAAGTCAAGGACTATGATCTATTAGAAGATAAAGGAGGTCCAACGAACAAAGCTTCACATGGTTTAGTCTTGAAAGCCCGAGGAAAAGAGCCATCACAACAAAAGCACGAGGCTATAAAAATAAAGAGTTTTGTAGCATGGAAGCGGGCCCCACAAAATTGGCAAAAGAAGCCCAATAAGGCGCGAAGTTGGGCTCCACAAATACCAATGGATTGGAGAGAGAAGGGTAAAGATCCACACAAACTACAAAGAGATAAAGATTCACGTGGGTTGGAAAGAGATAAAGATCCACATGACTTGGTTTATGATGTGATCCAAGTTGAGACCAGATCAAGGCCCAAGAACAAAGATTCAATTGAAGATACGGGCGGCCCAATGAGTAGAGTAAGAAGCCCAAGATTATTGAAAGATCTTTTGAAGCAAGGGAAGCCAAAGATGCATGAAGATTTAGGAGGATGCGACGCACATGCACATGTAAGAATTAAAACACATGTGCCATGCACATGCATGTGTAAGAATTAAAAAGTCACATGCGAAGCACATGCAAATACAAACAAATCACGTATAAGAGATCTTATCCGAAAGAATCTACTCAAATCAATTCAAATCATATTGAAACGTGAGATGATATCTGATTATGCCAAGGATCATTATCTCACAATTTTATTAGTTATTTTTATCTTTATTTTCGTTTTTTCTATTATTATTTAATTTAATTTTAATGTGTAGCCTATTTATTGGCAAACTATTTGATTTAATAGGAGAACAAGTTTGAATTAAAAAGGTTGAGTTTTTGGAGAGGATTTCTCTTTCGTTCTTTGCGAAGAACAACGATCTTCTTCAAGTCACGCTTGAAGAATCTCGCTTGATAGCTTTGGTTCTTACCAACGAGTTTGGTCTGGGTCAAGCTCCTGTTTTGATAGCTCTGGTTCAGCCAACAGGTATGGCTCGGGTCAAGCTCCTGTTTTGATAACTAGAGTTCCATCGAATTCTTCGATTGGGGTCTTAGTTCCTTTCTTTGTTCTTGAATCGAAAAGGCGTTCCTTTGAATTATTCCGCGTTGTTGTCGGGTCCCGGGTCCTTTCGATCCGAGGTTCGCATCAGTTGGTATCAAAGCTTCGGCTCCTTGATTCAAGAAGCTATCTTTAATTTTTGATATCAATATTTTCTTCATCTTATTCTATTCGTTCTAGTACTCAAAAAAGCACAAAAAAAAAAAAAAAATTCCATCCTTATTATCAAGTCTCGATTTTTATCATCAATTTTTTTCTTCTTGTGAATTTCTCCTCTAGAAATTCGAAGAGTACAAAAAAAAATTGTCAAAAGTAAAAAAAAAAGAGTTGTTGTCAAAAGTAAAAAAAAAGAGTTGTGAGAAGTCAAAAAAAAAATCGAAATTTTGTTCTAGAGATTTTGAAATTTCTAGCCTTTTAAATTCAAAAATTCGTAAATAATTGTTCTTTGAAAATTCAAATTATTGAATCTTCATTCAAAATATTGTCTCTATCCAAATTTATTCCTTGAAGGTTCAAATTGTTGAATCTTCATTTGAAAGATTGTCATCATCCAAAGTTTTGTCTTATTTCAATCATACCCTTGATTTAGCCATCTTTACAAGTTTGAACTTTTAAGCTTTAAAGTTTGATTTTTTATAGTTTAGCTTGTTGAATATTTACCATCGATCAAGTTCTTACGTAAAGAACTAGAAGGGAGATCTAGAGGTAAAAGGCAAGAGGGTGAGACTATTATAGAAAAAGCCTTAATTTTTTAGCGAAACACGAGTGGAGTGACATCCATCGAGAGTAAACACGTGAGGGAGAGGTAAGGTCCATTACTTGATTATTTTTTTTATTTCTAACAATTTTCTTTTGTTTTCTTATTGTGGTCTGAAAAGAAAATCATGAGTGGAGAACAAAACGAGGTGGACTTAAAAATGTTCATGAAAGCCATGCTAGAAAATTTCAAGGCTTTAAATACGAGGATGGACCGATTGGAATCTCCATCCCCTAGTCATATGCTGCGAATGAAGGATTTTGATGTAGAATTCGAAGAGTATAATGGATATTATCAAAGGGAAAGAAATGATAGGTCGTACCGAGGAGATGGTGATCTAAGTAACATCAAGGTAAATATTTCTTCTTTCCAAGGGAAAAGTGATCCCGAGGTGTATTTGGAATGGGAAAGAAAGGTGGACCTATTGTTTGAATACCAAAACTACACGGATGAGAAAAAACTTAAATTGGTGACAATGAAGTTCACGGACTACGCTGACAATTGGTGGGATGAACTAGTAAAGTACCGAAGAAGGTATAGTGAGTAACAAGTTCAGACATGGAAGGACATGAAGGCACTCATGCGAAAAAGATTTGTTCCATCACAGTATTATAGAGATTTGTGTCGAAAACTCCAAAATTTGACTCAAGGTTATAAAAGCATGGAAGATTATTATAAAGAGATGAAAATAGCCATGAAAAGGGTTAATGTGGAGGAAGACGATAAAGAAACAATGGCTAGATTTGTTGGAGGACTAAATAGAGAAATTGCGGATGTGGTGGATCTACAACACTACATCGACTTGGAGGAGTTACTACATAAATCAATCAAAATTGAGCGGCAACTAAAGGCTAAGAAAAGTACTAGGGTTGGTACAACATCAACCGCAACTTGGCAAACAAATTGGAAAAATGAGAAGCCAAAATCGAGAGAGGATTCTAGGGGAAAAACTATGTCAAACAATCAAGTGTTACCACAAAAAGCTAAGGCTGAGACTTCAAATCCAATTAGAACCCGAGAGATTAAGTGCTTTCGGTGCCAAGGGTTCAGACACATAGCTTCAAATTGTCCAAATAAAAGAGCTATGATTTTAAGGGACAATGGCGATGTGGAGAGTGTGAGTTCGAGTGATGGTGAGATGCCACCACTTGAGGATTGTAGTGACGTTAAGGTAGTAGAGGAACCAGTAAAAGGAGATCTTTTAGTCACAATGCGAGTATTGAATGTGCAAACTAAGGAAGATGGTGACAAAGTACAATGTGAGCATATATTCCATACAAGATGTCATGTGCACAACAAAGTTTGTAGTTTGATCATCGATAGTGGGAGTTGCACCAATGTAGCAAGCACATTACTAGTCCAAAAGTTGAACTTGAAAACCGAGCAACATCCAAAACCATACAAGTTGCAATGGTTAAGCGATTGTAGAGAAATCAAGGTGACTGAACATGTGGAAGTTCCTTTATCAATTGGAAGGTACCAAGATAAAGTTTTATGTGCTGTAGTGCCGATGCAAGCTACACACATACTTTTGGGGAGGCCTTGGCAATTTGACCGAAATGTCAAGTATAATGGTTACAAGAATGAGTATTCGTTGGGTTACAATAGAAAAACTATTATCCTTACACCATTAAAGCCATGGGAGGCAATTGAAGACCAAGAGAGGATCACAAAGGAATTTCAAAAGATGAGAGTTGAAAAAGAAAAAGAAAGTGGTGAAAAGAAATTAGTTGAAAAAGAGGCAAAAATAGAGGAAGAAAGTGGAGAAAGAAAAATAGTTGAAAATAGCATAAACAGGGATGAAAATCCGAGGGAACAAGAGAGAAAAATCGAGGGAAAAGAGATAAAAACCGAGGGAGAGAGTGAACAAAAGTCAAGTGAGAAAGAAATCGTGTTGATGAACAAAAGTGAGGATAAGCGTGAGATGATTTTGTTTTTATATAAAGATGCTTATTTATCATCTAACGACTTACCAAGTTTTCTTCCAAGTGTTGTTTCTTTTCTCTTGCAGAAAAATAAATATGAAATTCCCGAAGAGTTTCGAAGAGAAATTTCTCCGTTGAGGGAGATTAAGAAGCAAAAAAATCTCGTACTGAATACGCTAGTTACAAGTCGACCGGAAACATCAAATAGGTTTGAGTGGTTGGTAAGGCCATATGATTTTTATATTGTACCTATTATATGTATAAGGTTGATAGATAATATACAAAATTATTTTGTTGAAAAATTTGTCATTGATTACTTTGCACACAACTTGGTTTCTAACGAAATCGTAGATACATATTTTGCGAGTTTCAAATCTGATTTTTGCGTTTTAAGGGATTTTATTTTTATTCGATATTATTCACTGTTTGATATTGTTCTTGTGCATGAAAGTCAAAAAGATGAATTTGCTAAGAAATTTCATTCAATAATAAGACTTATTTTTGAACCTGGAGATTTGGTTTGGTTACATCTACAAAAAGAAAGATTTTCGAACAAATGGAACAACAAGCTACAACCTCGAGGAGATGAACCTTTCCAAGTCCTAGAGCGCATCAACGACATCGCTTACAAGATCGACCTACCGAGTGAATACGATAATGTAAGCACATATTTTAATTTTACTAACTTATTTTTATATGATGCAGGAGATTCGAGGACGAATCTTTTCGAAGGGGGAGGGAATGATGTGAACCGAGAAGCGATAAATCTCAAAGTCAAGGACTATGATCTATTAGAAGATAAAGGAGGTCCAACGAACAAAGCTTCACATGGTTTAGTCTTGGAAGCCCGAGGAAAAGAGCCATCACAACAAAAGCACGAGGCTATAAAAATAAAGAGTCTTGGAGCATGGAAGCGGGCCCCACAAATTGGCAAAAGAAGCCCAATAAGGCGCAAAGTTGGGCTCCACAAATACCAATGGATTGGAGAGAGAAGGGTAAAGATCCACACAAACTACAAATGGATAAAGATTCACATGGGTTGGAAAGAGATAAAGATCCACATGACTTGGTTTATGATGTGATCCAAGTTGAGACCAGATCAAGGCCCAAGAACAAAGATTCAATTGAAGATACGGGCGGCCCAATGAGTAGAGTAAGAAGCCCAAGATTATTGAAAGATCTTTTGAAGGAAGGGAAGCCAAAGATGCATGAAGATTTAGGAGGATGAGACGCACATGCACATGAAAGAATTAAAACACATGTGCCATGCACATGCATGTGTAAGAATTAAAAAGTCACATGCGAAGCACATGCAAATACAAACAAATCACGAATAAGAGATCTTATCCGACAGAATCTACTCAAATCAATTCAAATCATATTCAAACGTGAGATGATATCTGATTATGCCAAGGATCATTATCTCACAATTTTATTAGTTATTTTTATCTTTATTTTAGTTTTTTAATTATTATTTAATTTAATTTTAATGTGTAGCCTATTTATTGGCAAACTATTTGATTTAATAGGAGAACAAGTTTGAATTAAAAAGGTTGAGTTTTTAGAGAGGATTTCTCTTTCGTTCTTTGCGAAGAACAACGATCTTCTTCAAGTCACGCTTGAAGAATCTCGCTTGATAGCTTTGGTTCTTACCAACGAGTTTGGTCTGGGTCAAGCTCCTGTTTTGATAGCTCTGGTTCAGCCAACAGGTATGGCTCGGGTCAAGCTCCTGTTTTGATAACTAGGGTTCCATCGAATTCTTCGATTGGGGTCTTAGTTCCTTACTTTGTTCTTGAATCGAAAAGGCGTTCCTTTGAATTATTCCGCGTTGTTGTCGGGTCCCGGGTCCTTTCGATCTGAGGTTAGCATCACTAAGTTATCCATTTAACCTTCAAGGTTTTAACTTGAAGTGATGAGAACGACGTGTATGGAGGACCCAATAAACTTCATGGACGCGTAATTAAGAATTAGTAAAGCGTTTGATGAAAAATAAGAAACTTTACTTCAATCGATTTGTTTCAATAGAACTGAACGTATCAAGCAAATGAGGTTCACTGTTACATGACTTGTGGTTAAAACCTAAGTTATCTATTTAACCTTCAAGGTTTTAACATGATGTAATGAGAACGACGTGTATTGAGGTCCCAATAAGCTTCATGGACGCGTAATTAAGACTTAGTAATACGTTTGATGAAGTATAAGAAACTTCACTTCAATCGATTTGTTCCAAAAGAACTGAACGTATCAAGCAAATGAGGTTCACTGTTACCTGACTTGTGGATAGAACCTAAGTTATCCATTTAACCTTCAAGGTTTTAACTTTAAGTGATTAGAACGACGTGTATAGAGGACCCAAAAAGCTTCTGGACGCGTAATTAAGAATTAGTAATGCGTTTGATGAAGTATAAGAAACTTCACTTCAATCGATTTGTTCCAAAAGAACTGAACGTATCAAGCAAATGAGGTCCACTGTTACATGACTTGTGGTTAGAACCTAAGTTATCCATTTAACCTTCAAGGTTTTAACTTGAAGTGATGAAAACGACGTGTACGGAGGTACCAATAAGCTTCATGGACGCGAAATTAAGACTTAGTAATGCGTTAGATGAAGAATAAGAAACTTAAATTCAATCGATTTGTTCCAAAAGAACTGAACGTATCAAGCAAATGAGGTTCACTGTTGCATGACTTGTGGTTAGAACTTAAGTTATCCATTTAACCTTCAAGGTTTTAACTTGAAGTGATGAGAAGACGTGTATTGAGGTCCCAATAAGCTTCATGGACGGGCAATTAAGACTTAGTAATGTGTTTGATGACTTATAAGAAACTTCACTTCAATCGATTTGTTCCAAAAGAACTGAACGTATCAAGCAAATGAGGTTCATTGTTACATGACTTGTGGTTAGAACCTAAGTTATCCATTTAACCTTTAAGGTTTTAACTTGAAGAGATGAAAACGACGTGTATGGAGGACCCAATAAGCTTCATGGACGCGTAATTAAGATTTAGTAATGCGTTTGATGAAGAATAAGAAACATCACTTCAATCGATTTGCTCAAAAAGAACTGAACGTATCAAGCAAATGAGGTTCACTGTTACATGACTTGTGGTTAGAACCTAAGTTATCCATTTAACCTTCAAGGTTTTAACTTGACGTAATGAGAACGACGTGTATGGAGGTACCAATAAGCTTCATGGACGCGAAATTAAGACTTAGTAATGCGTTAGATGAAGAATAAGAAACTTAAATTCAATCGATTTGTTCCAAAGAACTGAACGTATCAAGCAAATGAGGTTCACTGTTGCATGACTTGTGGTTAGAACTTAAGTTATCCATTTAACCTTCAAGGTTTTAACTTGAAGTGATGAGAAGACGTGTATTGAGGTCCCAATAAGCTTCATGGACGGGCAATTAAGACTTAGTAATGTGTTTGATGACTTATAAGAAACTTCACTTCAATCGATTTGTTCCAAAAGAACTGAACGTATCAAGCAAATGAGGTTCATTGTTACATGACTTGTGGTTAGAACCTAAGTTATCCATTTAACCTTTAAGGTTTTAACTTGAAGAGATGAAAACGACGTGTATGGAGGACCCAATAAGCTTCATGGACGCGTAATTAAGATTTAGTAATGCGTTTGATGAAGAATAAGAAACATTCATTTCAATCGATTTATTCGAAAAGAATGAACGAATAAGCAAATGAGGTTCATGTTACATGACTTGTGGTTAGAACCTAAGTTATCCATTTAACCTTCAAGATTTTAACTTGAAGTTATGAGAACGACGTGTATGAAGGACCCAATAAGCTTCATAGACGCGTAATTAAGAATTAGTAAGGCGTTTGATGAAGAATAAGAAACTTCACTTCAATCGATTTGTTTCAATAGAACTGAACGTATCAAGCAAATGAGGTTCACTATTGCATGACTTGTGGTTAGAACCTAAGTTATCCATTTAACCTTCAAGGTTTTAACTTGACGTGATGAGAACGACGTGTATTGAGGTCCCAATAAGCTTCATGGACGAGTAACTAAGACTTAGTAATGCGTTTGATGAAGTATAAGAAACTTCACTTCATTCGATTTGTTCCAAAAGAACGTATCAAGCAAATGAGGTTCACTTTTACTAGACTTGTGGATAGAACCTAAGTTATCCATTTAACCTTCAAGGTTTTAACTTGAAGTGATCTAGAACGACGTGTATGGAGGACCCAAAAAGCTTCTGGACGCGTAATTAAGACTTAGTAATGCGTTTGATGAAGTATAAGAAACTTCACTTCAATCGATTTGTTCCAAAAGAAGTGAACGTATCATGCAAATGAGGTTCACTGTTACATGACTTGTGGTTAGAACCTAAGTTATCCTTTTAACATTCAAGGTTTTAACTTGAAGTGATGAGAAGGACGTGTATTGAGGACCCAATAAGGTTCAAGTACGCGAAATTAAGAATTAGTAATGCGGTTGATGAAGTATAAGAAACTTCAATTCAATCGATTTGTTCCAAAAGAACTGAACGTATCAAGCAAATGAGGTTCACTGTTACATGACTTGTGGTTAGAACCTGAGTTATCCATTTAACCTTCAAGTTTTTAACTTGAAGTGATCAGAATGACGTGTATGGAGGAACCAAAAAGCTTCTGGACGCGTAATTAAGACTTAGTAATGCGTTTCATGAAGTATAAGAAACTTCACTTCAATCGATTTGTTCCAAAAGTACTGAAAGTATCAAGCAAATGAGGCTCACTGTTACCTAACTTGTGGATAGAACCTAAGTTATCTATTTAACCTTTGAGGTTTTAACTTGAAGTGATGAGAACGACGTGTATTGACGTCCAAATAAGCTTCATGGACGCATAAATAAGACTTAGTAATGCGGTTGATGAAATATAAGAAACTTCACTTCAATCGATTTGTTCCAAAAGTACTGAAAGTATCAAGCAAATGAGGCTCACTGTTACCTAACTTGTGGATAGAACCTAAGTTATCTATTTAACCTTTGAGGTTTTAACTTGAAGTGATGAGAACGACGTGTATGGAAGACCCAAAAAGCTTCTGGAGGCGTAATTTAGACTTAGTAATGCGTTTGATGAAGTATAAGAAACTTCACTTAAATCGATTTGTTCCAAAAGAACTGAACGTATCATGCAAATGAGGTTCACTGTTACATGACTTGTGGTTAGAACCTAAGTTATCCTTTTAACCTTCAAGGTTTTAACTTGAAGTGATGAGACGACGTGTATTGAGTACCAATAAGCTTCAATGGACGCGTAATTAAGAATTAGTAATGCGGTTGATGAAGTATAAGAAACTTCACTTCAATCGATTTGTTCCAAAGAACTGAACGTATCAAGCAAATGAGGTTCACTGTTACATGACTTGTGGTTAGAACCTGAGTTATCCATTAACCTTCAAGTGTTTAACTTGAAGTGATCAGAACTGACGTGTATGGAGGAACCAAAAGCTTCTGGACGCGTAATTAAGACTTAGTAATGCGTTTCATGAAGTATAAGAAACTTCACTTCAATCGATTTGTTCCAAAAGTACTGAACGTATCAAGCAAATGAGGTTCACTGTTACATAACTTGTGGTTAGAACCTAAGTTATCTATTTAACCTTTCGAGGTTTTAACTTGAAGTGATGAGAACGACGTGTATTGAGTCCAAATAAGCTTCATGGACGCATAAATAAGACTTAGTAATGCGGTTGATGAAATATAAGAAACTTCACTTCAATCGATTTGTTCCAAAAGTACTGAAAGTATCAAGCAAATGAGGCTCACTGTTACCTAACTTGTGGATAGAACCTAAGTTATCTATTTAACCTTTGCAGGTTTTAACTTGAAGTGATGAGAACGACGTGTATGGAAGACCCAAAAAGCTTCTGGAGGCGTAATTAGACTTAGTAATGCGTTTGATGAAGTATAAGAAACTTCACTTAAATCGATTTGTTCCAAAAGAACTGAACGTATCAAGCAAATAAGGTTCATTGTTACATGACCTGTGGTTAGAACCTAAGTTATCCATTTAACCTTCAAGGTTTTAACTTGAAGTGATGAGAACGACGTGTATTTAGTACCAAATAATCTTCATGGACACGTAATTAAGAATTAGTAATGCGTTTGATGAAGTATAAGAAACTTCACTTCAATCGATTTGTTCTTAAAGAACTGAACGTATCAAGCAAATAAGGTTCACTGTTACATGAATTTTGGATAGAACCTAAGTTATCCATTTAACCTTCAAGGTTTTCACTTGAAGTGATGAGAACGACGTGTATGGAGGACCTAAAAAGCTTCTGGACGCGTAATTAAGACTTAGTAATGCGTTTGATGAAGTATACGAAACTTCACTTCAATCGATTTGTTCAAAAAGAACTGAACGTATCAAGCAAATGAGGTTCAATATTACATGACTTGTGGTTAGAACCTAAGTTATCAATTTAACCTTCAAGGCTTTAACTTGACGTGATGAGAACGACGTGTATTGAGGTACCAATAAGCTTCATGGACGCGTAATTAAAAATTAGTAAGCCGTTTGATGAAATATAAGAAACTTCACTTCAATTGATTTGTTCCAAAAGAACTGAACGTATCAAGCAAATGAGGTTCACTGTTACATGACTTGTCGTTAGAACCTAAGTTATCCATTTAACATTCAAGGTTTTAACTTGAAGTGATGAGAACGACGTGTATTGACGTCCCAATAAGCTTCATGGACTCGTAATTAAGACTTAGTAATGCGGTTGATGAAGTATAAGAAACTTCACTTCAATCGATTTGTTCCAAAAGAACTAAACGTATCAAGCAAATGAGGTTCACTATTGCACGACTTGTGGTTAGAACCTAAGTTATCCATTTAACCTTCAAGGTTTTAACTTGAAGTGATCAGAACGACGTGTATGGAGGAACCAAAAAACTTCTGGACGCGTAATTAAGACTTAGTAAGGCGTTTGATGACGTATAAGAAACTTCACTTCAATCGATTTGTTCCAAAAGAACTGAACGTATCGAGCAAATGTTGTTCAATGTTACATGACTTGTGGTTAGAACCTAAGTTATCCATTTAACCTTTAAGGCTTTAACTTTACGTGAAGAGAATGACGTGTATTGAGGTCCCAATATGCTTCATGGACGTGTAATTAAGAATTAGTAATGGGTCTGATGAAGTATAAGAAACTTCACTTCAATTGATTTGTTCCAAAAGAACTGAACGTATAAAGTAAATGAGGTTCACTGTTACATGAATTGTTGTTAGAACCTAAGTTATACATTTAACATTCAAGGTTTTACCTTGAAGTGATGAGAACAACGTGTATTGACGTCCCAATAAGCTTCATGGACGCGTAATTAAGTCTTAGTAATGCTTTTGATGAAGTATAAGAAACTTCACTTAAATCGATTTGTTCCAAAAGAACTGAACGTATCAAGCAAAAAAGGTTCACTGTTACCTGACTTGTGGATAGAACCTAAGTTATCCATTTAACCTTCAAGGTTTTAACTTGAATTGATGAGAATGACGTGTATTGAGTAAAAGCCTTAAAGGTTAAATGGATAACTTAGGTTCTAATCACAAGTCATGTAACTGTGAACCTCATTTGGTTGATACATTTAGTTCTTTTGGAACAAATCGATTGAATTGAAGTTTCTTATACTTCATCAAACGCATTACTAATTCTTAATTACGCGTCCATGAAGCTTATTGGGAGCTCAATACACGTCGTTCTCATCACGTCAAGTTAAAGCCTTGAAGGTTAAATGGATAACTTAGGTTCTAACCACAAGTCATGTAACAGTGAACCTCATTTGCTTTATACGTTCAGTTCTTTTGGAACAAATCAATTAAAGTGAAGTTTCTTATAATTCATCAAACGCATTACTAAGTCTTAATTGCCCGTCCATGAATCTTAGTGGGACCTCAATACACGTCATTGTCATCACTTTAAGTTAAAACCTTGAAGGTTAAATGGATAACTTAGGTTCTATCCACAAGTCAAGTAACAGTGAACCTTTTTTGCTTGATACGTTCAGTTCTTTTGGAACAAATCAATTGAAGTGAAGTTTCTTATACTTCATCAAACGCATTACAAAGCCTTAATTTCGCGTCCATGAAGCTTATTAGGTCCTCCGTACACGTTGTTTTCATCATTTAAAATTAAAACCTTGAAGGTTAAATGGATAACTTAGGTTTTAACCACAAGTCATGTAACAGTGAACCTCATTTGCTTG
The DNA here is from genome assembly GCA_022432975.1 of Begonia masoniana. Lineage (NCBI taxonomy): Eukaryota > Viridiplantae > Streptophyta > Magnoliopsida > Cucurbitales > Begoniaceae > Begonia > Begonia masoniana. The sequence goes on along the minus strand of CM039503.1, from coordinate 21,249,522 downwards.
ATACGTTGAGTTCTTTTGGAACAAATCGATTGAAGTGAAGTTTCTTATACTTCATCAAACGCATTACTAATTCTTAATTACGTGTCCGTGAAGCTTATTTGGTACTAAATACACGTCGTTCTCATCACTTCAAGTTAAAACCTTGAAGGTTAAATGGATAACTTAGGTTCTAACCACAGGTCATGTAACAATGAACCTCATTTGCTTGATACGTTCAGTTCTTTTGGAACAAATCGATTTAAGTGAAGTTTCTTATACTTCATCAAACGCATTACTAAGTCTAAATTACGCCTCCAGAAGCTTTTTGGGTCTTCCATACACGTCGTTCTCATCACTTCAAGTTAAAACCTTGAAGTTTAAATGGATAACTTAGGTTCTATCTACAAGTCAGGTAACAATGACCTCATTTGCTTGATACGTTCAATTCTTTTGGAACAAATCGATTGAAGTGAAGTTTCTTATACTTCATCAAACGCATTACTAATTCTTAATTACGTGTCCGTGAAGCTTATTTGGTACTAAATACACGTCGTTCTCATCACTTCAAGTTAAAACCTTGAAGGTTAAATGGATAACTTAGGTTCTAACCACAGGTCATGTAACAATGAACCTCATTTGCTGATACGTTCAGTTCTTTTGGAACAATCGATTTAAGTGAAGTTTCTTATACTTCATCAAACGCATTACTAAGTCTAAATTACGCCTCCAGAAGCTTTTGGGTCTTCCATACACGTCGTTCTCATCACTTCAAGTTAAAACCTTGAAGTTTAAATGGATAACTTAGGTTCTATCTACAAGTCAGGTAACAATGAACCTCATTTGCTTGATACGTTCAATTCTTTTGGAACAAATCGATTGAAGAGAAGTTTCTTATACTTCATCAAACACATTACTAAGTCTTAATTACGCGTCCATGAAGCTTATTTGGACTTCAATACACGTCGTTCTCATCACTTCAAGTTAAAACCTTGAATGTTAAATGGATAACTTAGGTTCTAACAACAAGTCAGCTAACAATAAACTTCATTTGCTTGATACGTTCATTTCTTTTGGAACAAATCAATTGAAGTGAAGTTTCTTATATTTCGTCAAACGCATTACTAATTCTCAATTATGCGTCCGTGAAGCTTATTGGAACCTCAATACATGTCGTTCTCATCACGTTAAGTTAAAAGCCTTGAATGTTAATTGGATAACTTAGGTTCTAACCACAAGTCAGGTAACAATGAACCTCAGTTGCATGTCACGTTCAGTTCTTTTGGAAAAAATCAATTGAAGGGAACTTTCTTATACTTCATCAAACGCATTACTAATTCTTAATTACGCGTCCAATAAGCTTATTGGGACCTCAATACACGTCGTTCTCATCACGTCAAGTTAAAGCCTTAAAGGCTAAATGGATAACATAGGTTCTAACCACACGCCATGTAACAGTGAACCTAATTTGCTTGATACGTTCAGTTCTTTTGGAACAAATCGATTGAAGTGAAGTTTCTTATAATTAATCAAACGCATTACTTAGTCTTAATTGCCCGTCCATGAATCTTATTGGGACCTCAATACACGTCGTTGTCATCACTTGAAGTTAAAACCTTGAAGGTTAAATGGATAACTTAGGTTCTAACCACAAGTCATGTAACAATGAACCTCATTTGCTTGATACGTTCAGTTCTTTTGGAACAAATCGATTGAAGTGAAGTTTCTTATACTTCATCAAACGCATTACTAAGTCTTCATTACGCGTCCAGAAGCTTTTTGGGTCCTCCATACACGTCGTTCTCATCACTTCAAGTTAAAACCTTGAAGGTTAAATGGATAACTTAGGTTCTATCCACAAGTCATGTAACAGTGAACCTAATTTGCTCGATACGTTCAGTACTTTTGGAATAAATCGATTGAAGGGAAGTTTCTTATACTTCATCAAACGTATTACTAAGTATTAATTATGCGTCCATGAAGCTTATTGGGACGTCAAAACACGTCGTTCTCATCACTTCAAGTTAAAACCTTGAAGGTTAAATGGATAACTTAGGTTCTATCCACAAGTAAGGTAACAGTGAACCTCATTTGCTTGATACGTTCAGTTCTTTTGGAACAAATCAATTGAAGTGAAGTTTCTTATACTTCATCAAACGCATTACTAAGTCTTAATTACGTGTCCATGAAGCTTATTGGGACCACAATAAACGTCGTTCTCATCACTTCAAGTTAAAAACTTGAAGGTTAGATGGATAACTTATGTTCTAACTACAAGTCATGTAATAGTGCACCTCATTTGCTTGATACGTTCAATTCTTTTGGAACAAATCGATTGAAGTAAAGTTTCTTATACTTCATCAAACGCATTACTAAGTCTTAATTACGCGTCCAGAAGCTTTTTGGGTCCTCAAGACACGTCGTTCTCATAACTTCAAGTTAAAATCTTGAAGATTAAATGGATAACTTAGGTTCTATCAACAAGTAAGGTAACAGTGAACCTTATTTGCTTGATACGTTCAGTTCTTTTGGAACAAATCGATTGAAGTGAAGTTTCTTATACTTCATTAACAGCATTACTAAGTCTTAATTACGCGTCCATGAAGCTTATTGGGACGTCAATACATGTCGTTCTCAACACTTCAAGTTAAAACCTTGAATGTTAAATGGATAACTTAGGTTTTAACAACAATTCATATAATAGTGAACCTCATTTACTTGATACGTTCAGTTCTTTTGGAAATAATCAATTGAAGTGAAGTTTCTTATACTTCATCAAACGCATTACTAATTCTTAATTACACGTCCATGAAGCTTAGTGGGACCTCAATACACGTCGTTCTCATCAGGTCAAGTTAAAACCTTTCAGGTTAAATGAATAACTTAGGTTCTAACCACAAGTCATGTAACAGTGTGATGCAAACCTCAACAAACTTGTTGTGAGACCCAACGTCAATAGATGGAATCAACTTCAGGATCGCCCAATAGTAGTTTCAAAGTTTAGGACTAATGACCCCGTGGTTATATGACAACCAGAAACCAATAGTATCAAGAAAGGAATATTGACCACGTTGCTATGGAAGAGCAAGAAACCAATATTATAAGGGTTGGAAATCAAGTGGTTGCACTTGAAATTTCCGCAAGTTCTACAGAAGAACAGTTTGGAGGAAATTCTCACAAGATAATTCTCATTCTAGTGTGTCTTACAATGAAGAACTCCCAAGTATTTATAGGCTTACAAGAATAGTCTAGAATAGGCATTAAATAGCCTTGAAAACATGAGAAAGAGCTTTGCTTCTAATATGGTCTAGGTTCATCCTTCTTGGAAACCATCAAAACACCTTTTGGCCTTCTCTATGCCAATATTAAATGCCTAGTGGATGTCACTTCGAAATTACTCATTCTAGAGCCTTCTTTGCTTAATTTGGGCCTAATCAAACTCCATTTGTATTTGTAACACATTAATAACTTTAAGGCCCATTTCTTCAAGTGGTCTTGGTTCTTGAAATAAGTTATTTTGGACTTCTTCTTGAAGCTTCTTGGCCCGAGCTCTAGTGATAGGTCCATTTGGTATTTTCAACTCCATTAAGTATTCTTCTTGGCCCAACTCTTCTTCAATGCCATTCTTGCCCACATCATTCTCCCTCTCTTGAAAAGGATTCGTCCTCGAATCTGGACCTACATAGAAAGGAGAGAGGTCAGTTACATTAAAAGTAGCACTCACTTGATAATCAGCTGGTAGATCAATGATATAAGCATTATCATTAATCTTTTCCAAAACTTGGAATGGTCCATCTCCACGAGGATTGAGTTTACACTTTCTTTGTTGGGGAAAACGTTCTTTACGAAAATGAACCCAAACCAAATCTCCTTGTTGAAAAGTGATGTGCTTTCTTCCTTTGTTTGCATGGGCAGCAGCTTGCTCATTCCGTTTGATGATATGCTGACGTGCGTCTTCATGAAGTTTCTTTACCAATTCTGCCTTCTTCTTCCCATCTAGGCTAATGGTCTCATTAATAGGCAATGGAAGTAAATCCAATGGAGTTAACGGATTAAAACCATAAACAATTTCAAAAGGAGAATAAGAAGTAGAAGAATGCATTGTTCTATTGTAAGCAAACTCAATAAAAGGAATACAATCTTCCCATGATTTTAAATGATTCTTTATTACTGCTCGTAAAAGAGTTCCTAGGGTCCTGTTTACAACCTCGGTTTGTCCATCGGTTTGTGGGTGACAAGTAGTAGAAAATAGCATAGTTGTCCCTCACTTACCCCACAGAACTCGCCAAAAATGGCTAAGTAACTTAGCGTCTCGATCACTAACTATTGTTTTTGGAACACCATGAAGACGAACTACTTCCTTAAAGAATAACTGAGCTATATGAGTGGCATCATCTGTTTTATTACATGGGATAAAATGTGCCATCTTTGAAAATCTATCCACCACAACAAAAATTGAATCTTTCCCATTTTTAGTTCTTGGTAACCCTAACACAAAATCCATAGAAACATCAATCCAAGGATGACAAGGAACAGGTAAAGCCTGGTACAATCCATGAGGTTTTACTCTAGATTTTGCTTTTCTACAAGTTATGCATCTATTGCAAATTCTCTCTACCTCCCTCTTCATATGTGGCCAAAAGAAATGTTCTTTCAAAATTTCTAAGGTTTTAAGAATTCCAAAATGTCCCATAAGACCCCCCCCATGTGACTCTCGAACAAGCAATTCACGCAAAGAACATTGTGGAATGCAAAGTCTATTTTCTCGAAACAAATATCCTTCTTGTTTGTAAAACTTTTCAAAAGGTTTTGTTTCTGTGGCTTCAAACCAAGTTGAAAAATCAGGATCTTTTGGATATAATTCTTTGATGTGCTCAAAACCCAAAAATTTAGTGGAAAGAGTAGAAAGAAGAACATACCTTCGAGATAAAGCGTCAGCTACAATATTGTCTTTACCTTGTTTGTATTGGATGGTATATGGAAACATTTCAATAAATTCAATCCAGCGAGCATGTCGTCGATTCAACTTACCTTGACCTTTTAAGTGCTTCAATGATTCATGGTCGGTATGAATGACAAATTCCTTAGACCACAAGTAATGTTGCCAAGTTTCCAGAGCTCTCACCAATGCATAAAGTTCTTTGTCATAGGTGGAGTAATTCAAAGCAGCTCCATTAAGTTTCTCACTGAAATAGGCAATGGGTCTCTTGTCTTGCATGAGTACGGCACCTATACCAATACCAGAAGCATCACATTCGATTTCAAAGGTTTTGGAAAAATCTGGTAAGAGAAGTAAAGGAGAAGTACTTAACTTTTCTTTTAAAGTGTTGAAAGCCTTCTCTTGTGAATCACCCCATTTGAACCCAACACTTTTCTTGATAATTTCCGTCAATGGAGCAGCAATGGTGCTAAAGTTTGGAACAAACCTTCGATAGAATCCAGCCAAACCATGGAAACTTCTAACTTCAGTGATGTTAGTGGGCGTAGGCCAATCTTTGATAGCCTTAACTTTCTCTTCATCTACTTCCACACCTTTGGAACTTACAACAAAACCAAGAAACTCAACCTTGTCTTTGCAAAAGCTGCACTTTTTAAAGTTAGCAAACAACTTTTCATGTTTCAAAACATTAAGTACACATCTCAGGTGTTCAATATGTTCATTCAAGTGTTTGCTGTAAACTAGAATATCATCAAAATAAATAACAACAAACTTTCCAATGTAAGCACGTAAAACATGATTCATTAAACGCATAAAAGTACTTGGTGCGTTAGTCAACCCGAAAGGCATTACTAGCCACTCATACAAACCATGTTTTGTTTTGAAAGCAGTTTTCCATTCATCACCTTCTTGCATACGAATTTGATGATAACCACTTTTTAAATCAATCTTTGAAAAGATAGTGGAACCATGCAATTCATCTAACATGTCATCTAATCGAGGTATGGGATGTCGATACTTTACCGTGATTTTATTGATTGCTCGGCAATCGACGCACATTCTCCAAGTTCCATCTTTCTTAGGGACCAACAAGACAGGAACCGCACATGGACTCATGCTTTCTCGAACATGTCCTTTGGCTAGCAGCTCTTCAACTTGCCTTTGAAGTTCCTTTGTTTCTTCTGGATTACTTCGATAGGCGGGTCGATTAGGAATGGTAGCTCCTGGAATGAAATCAATTCGATGCTCAATGCCTCTTATTGGTGGCAATCCTGGTGGCGTTTCCTCAGGAAAGACATCTTCAAATTCCTGTAAAAGAGCAACTGCTACAGTAGGCAAAGGATTATCAGTGTTAGTTGTTAAGAAATAAGCCTCTTTGTACAAGATCAACATCATTGTTTTTTCTGATTTGAAGGCACTCTTAATCTCTCTCTCTTTTGCAAGGAAATTCACTGTCTTTTTTTCTTTTTCAAGAGGGACCTGACTCTTTTCTCTCTTCTTCTCACATTTTCTCTCTTCTCTCTCACTTTCTTTTGAACTCTCATGCTCACTCTCACATTGTTTTGTATTAGCTGTGACAGATTTTTTAATTTGACATTTCTCTTCGAAAACTTGATGGGGTGGTAACGGAGCTAGAGTAATACTTCGTCCATCCTTGGTAAAGCTGTACCGATTCTTGTATCCATCATGGGTGGTGCGTCTATCAAATTGCCATGGTCTTCCAAGCAATATATGGCTTGCTTGCATAGGAACAACATCACAAAGAACTTCATCTGAATATTTGCCAATTGAAAATGAGACAAGAACCTGTTTTGTTACCTTCATTTCTCCACTTTCATTGAGCCATTGGAGACGATATGGTCGAGGGTGTTTCAGAGTCTTTAATCCAAGCTTGTCCACCATCATCTTACTTGCAACATTCACACAACTTCCTCCATCTATGATTAAACCACAAACCTTTTCTTTAACATGGCAGCGCGTATAGAAAATGTTTTCACGTTGTTGACGGTCATCATCTTCTATAGTTTGAACATGGAGGGTTCGAAGAACTACTAAGGCTTGGCCAACAACTGCATGTTCGGTATCACTAGCTTCTTCAAGTGGTGGACATAACTTCATTGTCACTTTCTTCTTCAGAAACAATATCCCCATTATTTAACAAAATCATAGTTCTTTTATTTGGGCATTGTGAAGAAATATGACCAATTCCATGACATTTAAAACACTTTATATCTCGATTTCTCTGGGTTGGGGTATAACTCGTACCTTTTTCAACCTGCTTGGCCATCACTTTTTCATCTTTTGCCTTGGAAGTCGACTGCTCTTCTTGCCTTAGAGTAGAGTTCCATTTTGACTTCCCACTCAAAGAAGTAAAAGTTTCTTGCTTGGAGGTTGATCTTCCTCCTCTTTTGAGCTGCCTTTCAACCTTCATGGCCATGTGGACAACCTCTTCAAGTTCCACGTAGTGCTGCAATTCTACAATATTTGCAATTTCACGATTGAGACCACAAATGAACCGAGCCATGGTTGCTTCTCGATCTTCCTCAACAATTGGCACGAATCATGGATATTTCCATCTCTTTATGGTACTCCTCAACAGATTTTGAACCCTGTTTAAGGCTTTGCAATTTTAAGTGTAAATCTCTATAATAATGTGAAGGAACAAACCTTCGTCTCATGGCAGCTTTCATGTCTTCCCAATTGTCGATTGGAATTTCTCTATTTCTTCGTTTGGTTAGGAGCACTTGGTCCCACCAAGCAATTGCGTAATCAGTGAAAGAAACAGCTGCAAGTTTAACTTTTTTTTCCTCCGAATAGTTATGGCAATCAAAAACAAGTTCAACCTTTCGTTCCCATTCAATGTAAACGTCCGGGTCATTTTTACCTTGAAATGATGGGATAGAGAGTTTAATCGCACCTGTGTTGTTGTCGGTAAAATTTCTTTCTCGGTATTGACGTCTTTGTCTTGGCCTATGATCTCTTTCTCTTCTTATGGAGGCTACTTCGTCAAAATCCTCATACTCTTCAGCATAATCGCCCATGGGATTAACTGCAGTAACGAAGGGTCGTCTAGTTGGCTGTCTTTCTTGGGGCATGGCACCTTGTTGAATTTGATTAATGCGTTCATCACTACGATCCAATCGGTCTCGAATCTCTTCAAATTGGACGTTCATCCTCTGGAATTGTTGCTGCATGGCTTGGATGACCAAATTGCTATCCATTGGTGTTGCTTCACCTTCTCTTTCAGACATGTTGTAGAATCTGTGTAAAAGTGTAAAGAAAAGGACCTCACCTCTCCCTCACGTGTATACACTCAAATATGGTTCTCGAGCACTCGTGTTTACTCACAGAGATTTTGGCTTTTACCCTCTAATAAGCTCTCCAACTCTTGCCTTTTACCACTCACTTTCCTCCTCAAAGTTCTTAAGAAAACTAAGCAAGGCAAATATCAAAGCAAAACAAATGAAAACCAACACACTTAAAATATAGATTTCTTAGTAAAGATGAAAACAATGGGGCGCAAAATAAAGGAAGGAATGGAAGAAATATGGTCACAATATGATTGATACCACGGATTTTGAAACAAAAATATATGATAAAGAAATTTCTTTTTCCTCTTTTCTTTTCTTCTTTTTTTTTGCTCTTTTTTTTGTCCCTTTTTTTTTTCTTTTTTTATCTCTTTTTTTTTTTTTTTTTTTTTGATAAACTATCAATGGGAGCAAGAACAAAGATATGAAATTATGGATCAACAACAAAGAGGAAATTGAAATAAAAAGAAATTAAGCACTAGACGATAAACAAAACCTCAATTGGATGTCTAGTCTCTGATACCAAATGATGCAAACCTCAACAAACTTGTTGTGAGACCCAACGTCAATAGATGGAATCAACTTCAGGATCGCCCAATAGTAGTTTCAAAGTTTAGGACTAATGACCCCGTGGTTATATGACAACCAGAAACCAATAGTATCAAGAAAGGAATATTGACCACGTTGCTATGGAAGAGCAAGAAACCAATATTATAAGGGTTGGAAATCAAGTGGTTGCACTTGAAATTTCCGCAAGTTCTACAGAAGAACAGTTTGGAGGAAATTCTCACAAGATAATTCTCATTCTAGTGTGTCTTACAATGAAGAACTCCCAAGTATTTATAGGCTTACAAGAATAGTCTAGAATAGGCATTAAATAGCCTTGAAAACATGAGAAAGAACTTTGCTTCTAATATGGTCTAGGTTCATCCTTCTTGGAAACCATCAAAACACCTTTTGGCCTTCTCTATGCCAATATTAAATGCCTAGTGGATGTCACTTCGAAATTACTCATTCTAGAGCCTTCTTTGCTTAATTTGGGCCTAATCAAACTCCATTTGTATTTGTAACACATTAATAACTTTAAGGCCCATTTCTTCAAGTGGTCTTGGTTCTTGAAATAAGTTATTTTGGACTTCTTCTTGAAGCTTCTTGGCCCGAGCTCTAGTGATAGGTCCATTTGGTATTTTCAACTCCATTAAGTATTCTTCTTGGCCCAACTCTTCTTCAATGCCATTCTTGCCCACATCACAGTGAACCTCATTTGCTTGATACGTTCAGTTCTTTTGGAACAAATCGATTGAAGTGAAGTTTCTTATACTTCATCAAACGCATTACTAAGTCTTAATTACGCGTCTAGAAGCTTATTGGGACCTCAATACACGTCGTTCTCATCAGGTCAAGTTAAAACCTTGAAGGTTAAATGAATAACTTAGGTTCTAACCACAAGTCATGTAACAGTGAACCTCATTTGCTTGATACGTTCAGTTCTTTTGGAACAAATCGATTGAAGTGAAGTTTCTTATACTTCATCAAACGCATTACTAAGTCTTAATTACGCGTCCAGAAGCTTTTTGGGTTCTCAAGACACGTCGTTCTCATAACTTAAAGTTAAAACCTTGAAGGTTAAATGGATAACTTAGGTTCTATCCACAAGTCTGGTAACAGTGAACCTTATTTGCTTGATAGGTTCAGTTCTTTTGGAACGAATCGATTAAAGTGAAGTTTCTTATACTTCATCAAACGCATTACTAAGTCTTAATTATGCGTCCATGAAGCTTATTGGGACGTCAATACACGTCGTTCTCATCACTTCAGGTTAAAACCTTGAATGTTAAATGGATAACTTAGGTTTAACAACAATTCATGTAATAGTGAACCTCATTTACTTGATACGTTTAAGTCTTTTGGAAATAATCAATTGAAGTGAAGTTTCTTATACTTCATCAAACACATTACTAATTCTTAATTACACGTCCATGAAGCTTATTGGGACCTCAATACACGTCGTTCTCATCAGGTCAAGTTAAAACCTTGAAGGTTAAATGAATAACTTAGGTTCTAACCACAAGTCATGTAACAGTGAATTGCATTTGCATGATACGTTCAGTTCTTTTGGAACAAATGGATTAAAGTGAAGTTTCTTATACTTCTTCAAACGCATTACTAAGTCTTAATTACGCGTCCAGAAGCTTTTTGCGTCCTCAAGACACGTCGTTCTCATAACTTCAAGTTAAAACCATTAATGTTAAATGGATAACTTAGGTTCTATCCACAAGTCTGGTAACAGTGAACCTTATTTGCTTGATACGTTCAGTTCTTTTGGAACAAATCGATTGAAGTGAAGTTTCTTATACTTCATCAAACGCATTACTAAGTTTTAATTACGCGTCCATGAAGCTTATTGGGACGTCAATACAAGTCGTTCTCATCACTTCATGTTAAAACCTTGAATGTTAAATGGATAACTTAGGTTTTAACAACAATTCATGTAATAGTGAACCTCATTTACTTGATACGTTCCGTTCTTTTGGAAATAATCAATTGAAGTGATGTTTCTTATACTTCGTCAAACGCATTACTAATTCTTAATTACGCGTCCATGAAGCTTGTTGGGACCTCAATACACGTCGTTCTCATCACGTCAAGTTAAAACCTTGAAGGTTAAATAAATAACTTAGATTCTAACCACAAGTCATGTAACAGTGAATCTCATTTGCTTGATACGTTCAGTTCTTTTGGGACAAATCGATTGAAGTGAAGTTTCTTATACTTCATCAAACGCATTACTAAGTCTTAATTATGCGTCCAGAAGCTTTTTGGTTCCTCCATACACATCATTCTGATCACTTCAATTAAAACCTTGAAGGTTAACTGGATAACTTAGGTTCTAACCACAAGTCATGTAATAGTGAACCTCATTTGCTTGAAACGTTCAGTTCTTTTGGAACAAATCGATTGATGTGAAGTTTCTTATAATTCATCAAACGCATTATGTGACGACCCCAATCAGGTTAGGGCCGCCACGGACTTGCCGTGACGTAATCCTTTAATCCCTTTCTTTAATTTTTTTTTTTTATACTTCCCATAACCCTTAAACAAACTAACCATAACGTAACCTTAACTTTAAACTCTCGTAACCACGTAAATTTTTCTTTTTATATCACTCATAACGTTTCGACTTCTAAACCATTAAATCGAAATCTCGGATTGTTGAAATCCCTTAAAATCACTCGTTCGTCGATCATCAAAACACAACACTAATATAACCTACAATTTTTTGGAAAACTCAAGAAAACGAACTGCGTGGATCGCTCTAAAAATCGAGCGTATCCTTACCTGTTTCAAAATAACCAAACAATTCCAGTATATTTCTAAACTTAAGACTCCATATTCTAAACGTTCTATTTCCACTACATATACCTCAAAACTCGACTTTTCATACATTTTTCTATCAAAACATCCAATCTACATACTTAAACATTTTCATACTTTTACAAACGAAACCGACACGTAGACCTACTAACCAACAAAACTAACTCACATCCATTCGCCACAAAACAATTCGGGGCACACCATCGGATCATCAAGCCAAGCTAAAACACACCCCGTCGCCACGAGCACCATCCGTCGACCACCTATTCTTTGTCATCAAGAGGAACTCTCACCTTCACATCTGTCACCTACATCATACAACATAAACATTAAGCCTAATGCTTAGTAAGGGGTGCACTAAACATAACATTACATATATGCATGACATTTGTAAAACAATTTCGTTTCGTTTCGTTAAACCATTTTCTTGCCCCATGAGAACCATACATGACTTGCCCCGTGAGAAACATACAATTTGCCACGTGAGAAACATACATGACTTGCCCCGTGAGAGACATACAATTTGCCACGTGAGAAACATACATGACTTGTCCCGTGAGAACCATGTCTTACCCCGTGAGATCACATATCATCTTTAAATCATTATCATTCAATTTATCGTAAAAACATGCTCGTAAATAGTTCGTATGCACCTTTTATAAAACATGATGCATGAGGAATTCACATATGACATATCATCAAAACATATCATCAAACAATTCACAAATATACATAGACATGCTTTAATGAACCTAACAAACAACTATTAACTAATAACCTAGGCTACCCAACACGTCAAGACCCCACAATCAGAAAATCATCATCAAAAACAGAAAAGCCTAACGTTGATACGATGTAGGGCCTTAAGGGCAGGAAGCCTAACACCCACTTACTTGGCGTCCGTAGCAAGCCGAGCACCGTCCAAAAGCCGTGTCCACCTAAGGCATTTCATAAATAAAGGACATTAAAATCGATTCTAAATAAACGAATCACAAACTTAAACTAAGCTCCTAGCTAAGACAATTTCTCCTAAAACTTTCATTTTCTCCATTCGGGCATTTCATCGAGCACATGGTGCTCACAATTTACTTAACCTCCATTAATGGTCTTCCAATAATCTCTAATATCCAAACTTTAACCTAAATCCACCAATAATCATCAATTCATTTAATCTACCTAAATAACGACAAGTGTATTCACTAATAAGCATAAAAGCACAATTCCATTGATTTCTAACTAAAACCTAACTAAACGGGCCACTACTCCAACGGCCACATACTCCTCTAATAACCTATTTTAATCTGCCAAAAGGAATTTTAAAACAAACGACCCTAGCTAGGTCAAAATAGCAGAAACCCGAATTTGCCCTTAATCAGAATTCCCCCCTTTCCGATTTTTCATCAAATTCCACCCATTTCCTCACCAATCGACCACAAATACCCTCAATTTGAATAATCTAACCAAAATCCCGAACTAGACACGCCAAAACCGAATTGCCCTAAATCGGGCATTCACTATTTTTCGCTCAAATTGAGCTCATCATGGCCAGGCGATGAAAGCCGATCTAAGGGTCAGCAAACCCGCGCTAGAAACACCCAAAATCGGCCGTGATCGGAGCTTAATCGAGCTCGTCACATACAGCCCCAACCAAACCGAAAACAGGGAGAAAACCGGACCTTACCGTCGGTTCGTGCGCGGAGACAGGCCGGACCATGCTCGCCGCCGTTGTCTGGCCGGAGAACGTCAGAAAATGCCGGTGGTGGCCGTCGGAGGGACGTCGCTCGCCTCCCTCGTCTCTCTCGGCGTCAGGCTGGAGCTCGAACAACAGAATGGCCTTCGGGCCATTCTGTTGTTTTATTTTAATAATAATAATAATAATAATAATAATAATAATAGTAATACTAACCATTAATTAATCCTCATTTATCGTTTTGCCCTCCCGTGTTTCCAACCATTTCGACTTTCGCTAAATCTCGTATATCTCCACAAATTAGAGTTCTAACAAAACTCACCGTTCCCAAAACGGACTTATTTTGCTATTTTTACGAATTGATATTCTAAAAGGTTAAAACGGGAACTCTAACGTTACTCTTTTCAATTTGGGTTTCTAAAATTTCACTTATTCCTCTAAAATTCCCATAAATTCCTAGGGCTCTAAGGAAACATCCCGCTTAAGAAAATACTTTAATTTGCTATTTTACGAAAATAACCTAAGAAATAGAAAACCCTAAGATCCGAAAACCCGGGCGTTACATCTTCCCTCCTTAAATGAAATTTTGTCCTCAAAATTGTTGTTTGGTTAAACTTCTAATTACTCACCCTCACATTATTTACTTAACCATGCTCGCAATACCATTCACGACACTCCTATGGTCTCACCCACCCCTCGGGTCTCAATGGTTTCCTATATTCCAAAAGCTTTAAATTCTTTTAAATGCTCACTTCGTAACTCAATCGCTCATACATCCATCGACTTCAACTTAACCTCCATCACTTCGACTCTCGATCCTCTCTAACTTAACTCCAACTTAATTCTCCCTCTAACTAAGTTCATTTAGTTCCTAACTTTTCTTATTTCGTGCCAACAATATGCACTTAACCACATCAAAACCTCAAAGTTTCTTCAACTTCGTGACACTAATAATTTGATACATAGATTTCTTATCCTAGCCCTCCATTTCAAACTTTTCTCTACCCTACTATCTCCTTTCCAAATTATCACTCTCGCTTTCTAAACCTACTTACCTTGTGCAATTACAACATTTTCTTAACCACTCTAATGTCATTCTCGTACACAGGGCTTTAAATGCTTAAATCTACCCCTTGACGCTCTCAAGGTATACTCTAAGTTCTGTATTTACATCCTCTACACTCGATCTATCCAACTCTTACCTCGATCATCATTAATGACTAACAAATTTTTAAGTCTAAACTTCTTCATTAGACCATTCACCCAAGACTTCAAAGGATGAATTATTAATTTGACAAAACTTAATAGTCGAAACTTTCTTAGTCCTCCTTATCTAACTTCACTTCTAAGCTCACTTGCACAGTCTTCGTGCAAATCATTTTCACTTTCGTCCAATATGCTCTAATTTCCACAACCTCCAGTACTTGACTCTTATATCAATCTTCCATTTAATCTAGTTAATCTTCTCACTTACCCGCATGATATAATTCAAAGCTCAAAAGTCTATCTAACCGCCCATTTCATCTTACACCACGTAGTCCTTATTTTCCTTAAGTTGCAATTTTATTCACTTACTTAAGTTTATTTACTTTAACCTTAGCCGTTCCCAAAATCATTGGCTTCAACTTCGTTACATACAGGTTGGCCCTTTAAAATTCCTAATTTAATTTTATTTCTAACGTACTTGATAACTCACAAATCCCTTGATTCATAAGACTTCACATTCGGGCTTAACTCCAAATCTAAACCCCTTATTTAATTTAAATAATGTCCTATACTCATTCTTAATATCCCACAAGAACTTCCTCGAAGTTACTAACTAGTCTACTATCTTTCCTGACTAGACTAACTAGTCTACTATCTTTTCTTCCTTCTAGTCAGGTTCTAAATATTCTACTTGTCTTCTTCACAATAATTTGCCTAACAATTTTTTCTTGTTAGCAAACTTGTTGTAGGTAGACCTACGACCTTAATCTAATTCTTCTAAAATTCTTAACTCTTATCCTCCTATTTTCCCAAAAATTTAGAAGCATTCATTTCTTTTAATGAAACTAAGCATGCCATGGCTCATACCAAAGTGATCGAGTTCACTTCCTTAAATTCTCACATGTATCAGCCTCCTCTTGATCCTTTATAGGCCAAGCTTTCTAACTCACCTAATTTGATCTCATTCTCCCGATTTCCTCAATTACCACTTAGGCGTTAAATTTGAACTGGCCTACGGCTTTAACCACCTATTCAGTAATGACTATTTCTACATCCATAAAGTTTTAAACTTTTCCGGCTTCACGCTCTATCGTTCGATCACTCATACGCACTTCGAGTCCCACTTCATTAGTCATCACCCAAACTCTCCAGTCAAATCTTTTTCCCCAAAATCTGGAAATGACTCTTCATTACGATCTACCTCTCAGGTCCTTTAAACACTAAAGTTCCTACTTCCATCTTGGTGGTAAGTCACAGGTTACGGTGTTTAACTTGAACTGTATCAACCTTAGACTTACTACTTATCTCTTATCTTTCTAAATCAAAAGTTAGAAATCAACTACTCGTTACTTTTCCTAATTTGGTACTCACTCTGTCGAACAACACGCACTCATGACTTGACGCGTCTATTATTCACAGACCGCCCTTAGCTTAACTAAGTTTTCTCCCTTATCGCGTTGGTCGTAAACCCCACACCTCAAAGAGAGAAACAAATCTCCCCTTTATCGACTAACCTTCTAAGGTGATACATATCTCCTAGCAAACGTCTAATTCTTGTAACTTAAGTACCACCTTACATAAGATTCTCTATTTTCTAACGTCTCTAAATTTGTTAACCTACCAACTTTACCTCAATATCTTTGTTCTCTTCACTGATATTTACTAAGTGACATGCTCCTATTCGACAATTCACCTAAGCTAGACTTTTGGCTATTATCACTTAGAAGGTTTGTCAACTAAAGTCCAGTCTATATCTATTCAACCGTTATATCTCTTAAGTTGCATTCCTCCAATGGTAATAAATTCTAAGTATGTACACACTCGCACAACTATCCCAAGTTATTAATCTCAATGCGTAACTTTCTCTATTTACCATCCTCCATCTATCCAATATACGAAAGTTACGTTTTAAACCCCTACTCTAATTACACTTCTACTCTAACGTTCCTTATCTTATCAATCACCACTATATGAATATACCTGGAATAACCGATGGTTGAGCGGTTCCCTCCTCTTCGATCAAGGTAGACATCCTCAAAGGACAACACAGTGGTATCTTATTCAGTCCTAGACAATCTCTGCCCTTGTGCCCCACCATGACACTTCTTACACGTTTGGCATTGTGGGAACTGTACAAGCCTTCGTGCACGTTTCTCATCCATCAGGCTAATTAAATCCTCACCATCTCTTTTTATACCCCTAACTAGTAGCTGCTCCTCCTCTAGCTCAAAATCTCGCACCATATCTGTAAGCTGGCTAATGGGATCCACTCAAAGTTGCCTAGGTGCTCTCGGCATTTCTTGTTCCTAGACATAATACAAACACAAGACAAAACAATATAAACATCTATGAATAAGACTTAAACTTAAATACTTACAGTCGATGGAGAGTCCTCATGCGGCGGTTTGTTTTTGGCAGGCACTTCACAGAAGTCGCTTTTAAAACTCCGTCTCTCTGATACCATAACTGTGACTACCCCAATCAGGTTAGAGCCGCCACGGACTTGCCGTGACGTAATCCTTTAATCCCTTTCTTTAATTTTTTTTTTTTATACTTCCCATAACCCTTAAACAATCCAAAATCGGCCTGTGATCGGAGCTCAATCGAGCTTGTCACACACAGCCCCAACCAAACCGAAAACAGGGAGAAAACCGGACCTTACCGTCGGTTCGTGCGCGGAGACAGGCCGGACCATGCTCGCCGCCTTCGTCTGGACGGAGAACGTCGGAAAACGCCAGTGTTGGTCGTCGGAGGGACGTCGCTCGCTTCCCTCGTCTCTCTCGGCGTCGGGCTCGAGCTCGAACAACAGAATGGCCTTCGGGCCATTCTGTTGTTTTATTTTATTAATAATAATAATAATAATAATACTAACCATTAATTAATCCTCATTTATCGTTTTGCCCTCCCGTGTTTCCAACCATTTTGACTTTCGCTAAATCTCGTATATCTCCACAAATTAGAGTTCTAACAAAACTCACCGTTCCCAAAACAGACTTATTTTGCTATTTTTACGAATTGATAATCTAAAAGATTAAAACGGGAACTCGAACGTTACTCTTTTCAATTTGGGTTTCTAAAATATCAATTATTCCTCTAAAATACTTTAATTTGCTATTTTACGAAAATAACATAAGAAATAGAAAACCCTAAGATCCGAAAACCCGGGCGTTACACATTACTAAGTTTTAATTGCTTGTCCATGAAGCTTATTGGCACCTCAATACACGTCGTTCTAATCACTTCAAGTTAAAACCATGAAGGTTAAAAGGATAACTTAGGTTCAAACCACAAGTCATGTAACAGTGAACCACTTTTGCTCGATACGTTCAGTTCTTTTAGAACAAATCGATTGAAATGAAGTTTCTTATAATTCATCAAACGCATTACTAAGTTTTAATTGCCCGTCCATGAAGCTTATTGGGACCTCAAATCACGTCGTTGTCATCACTTCAAGTTAAAACCTTGAAGGTTAAATGGATAACTTAGATTCTAACCACAAATCATGTAACAATGAACCTCAATTGCTTGATACGTTCCGTTCTTTTGGAACAAATAGATTGAAGTGAAGTTTCTTATATTTCATCAAACGCATTACTAAGTTTTAATTACGCGTCCAGAAGCTTTTTGGGTCCTCCATACACGTCGTTCTCATCACTTCAAGTTAAAACATTGAAGGTTAAATGGATAACTTAGGTTCTATCCACAAGTCAGGTAACAGTGAACCTCATTTGCTTGATACGTTCAGTTCTTTTGGAACAAATCGATTGAAGTGAAATTTCTTATACTTTATCGCACGCATTACTAAGTCTTAATTTCGCGTCCATGAAGCTTATTGGGACGTCAATACAAGTCGATCTCATCACTTCAAGTTAAAACCTTGAATGTTAAATGGATAACTTAGGTTCTAACAACAAGTCATGTAACAGTGAACCTCATTTGCTTGATACGTTTAGTTCTTTTGGAACAAATCAATTGAGGTGAAGTTTCTTATACTTCATCAAATGCATTACTAATTCTTAATTACGCGTCCATGAAGCTTATTGGGACCTCAATACACGTCGTTCTCATCACGTCAAGTTAAAGCCTTGAAGGTTAAATGGATAACTTAGGTTCAAACCATAAGTCTTGTAATAGTGAACTTCATTTGCTTGATACGTTCAGTTTTTTTGGAACAAATCGATTGAAGTGAAGTTTCTTATAATTCATCAAACGCATTACTAAGTCTTAATTGCCCGTCCATGAAGCTTATTGGGACCTCAATACACGTCGTTGTTATCACTTCAAGTTAAAACATTGAAGGTTAAAAGGATAACTTAGGTTCTAACCACAAGTCATGTAACAATGAACCTCATTTGCTTGATACGTTCAGTTCTTTTGGAACAAATCGATTGAAGTGAAGTTTCTTATACATCATCAAACGCATTACTAAGTCTTAATTACGCGTCCAGAAGCTTTTTGGGTCCTCAAGACACGTAGTTCTCATAACTTCAAGTTAAAACCTTGAAGATTAAATGGATAACTTAGGTTCTATCCACAAGTCTGGTAACAGTGAACCTTATTTTCTTGATACGTTCAGTTCTTTTGGAACAAATCGATTGAAGTGAAGTTTCTTATACTTCATCAAACGCATTACTAAGTTATAATTACGCGTCCATGATGCTTATTGGGACGTCAATACACGTCGTTCTCATCACTTCAAGTTAAAACCTTTAATGTTAAATGGATAACTTAGGTTTTAACAACAATTCATGTATTAGTGAACCTCATTTACTTGATACATTCCGTTCTTTTGGAAATAATTAATTGAAGTGCAGTTTCTTATACTTTATCAAATGCATTTCTAATTCTTAATTACGCGTCCATGAAACTTATTGGAACCTCAATACACGTCGTAGTCATCACTTCAAGTTAAAACCTTGAAGGTTAAATGGATAACTTAGGTTCTAACCACAAGTCCTGTAACAATGAACCTCATTTGCTTGATACGTTCAGTTCTTTTGGAAAAAATCGATAGAAGTGAACTTTCTTATACTTCATTACGCGTCCAGAAGCCTTTTGGGTCCTCCATACACGTCGTTCTCATCACTTCAAGTTAAAACCTTGAAGGTTAAATGGATAACTTAGGTTCTATCTACAAGTCAGGTAACAGTGAACCTCATTTGCTTGATACGTTCAGTTCTTTTGGAACCAATTGATTGAAGTGAAGTTTCTTATACTTCATCAAACGCATTACTAAGTCTTAATTACTCGTCCATGAAGCTTATTAGGACGTCAATATACGTCGTTATCATCACTTCAAGTTAAAACCTTGAATGTTAAATGGATAACTGAGGTTCTAACAACAAGTCATGTAACAATGAACCTCATTTGCTTGATACGTTCAGTTCTTTTGGAACAAATCAATTGAAGTGAAGTTTCTTATACTTCATCAAACGCATTACTAATTATTAATTACGCTTACAAGAAGATTATTGGGACCTCAATACACGTCGTTCTCATCACGTCAAGTTAAATCCTTGAAGGTTAAATGGATAACTTAGGTTCTAATCACAAGTCATGTAACAGTGAACCTCATTTGCTTGATACGTTTAGTTCTTTTGGAACAAATCGATTGAAATGAAGTTTCTTATATTTCATCAAACGCATTATTAAGTCTTAATTACGCGTCCAGACACGTCGTTCTCATCACTTCAAGTTAAAACCTTGAAGGTTAACTGGATAACTTAGGTTCTAACCACAAGTCATGTAACAGTGAACCTCATTTGCTTGATACGTTCAGTTCTTTTGGAACAAATCGAATGAAGTGAAGTTTCTTATAATTCATCAAACGCATTACTAAGTCTTATTTGCCCGTCCATGAATCTTATTGGGATCTCAATACACGTCGTTGTCATCACTTCAAGTTAAAACATTGAAGGTTAAATGGATAACTTAGGTTCTAACACCAAGTCATGTAACAATGAACCTCATTTGCTTGATACGTTCAGTTCTTTTGGAACAAATCGATTGAAGTGAAGTTTCTTATAATTCATCAAACGCATTACTAAGTTTTAATTACCCGTCCATGAAGCTTATTGGGACCTCAATACACGTCGTTCTCATCACTTTTAGTTAAAACCATGAATGTTAAATGGATAACTTAGGTTCTAACCACAAGTCATGTAACAGTGAACCTCATTTGCTTGATACGTTCAGTTCTTTTGGAACAAATCGATTGAAGTGAAGTTTCTTATAATTCATCAAACGCATTACGAAGTCTTAATTGCCCGTCCATGAAGCTTGTTGGGACCTCAATTCACGTCGTTGTTCTTACTTCAAGTTAAAACCTTGAAGGTTAGATGGATAACTTAGGTTCTAACCACAAGTCATGTAACAGTGAACCACATTTGCTTGATACGTTCAGTTCTTTTGGAACAAATCGATGAAAGAGAAGTTTCTTATACTTTATCAAATGCATTACTAAGTCATAATTACGCATCCATGAAGCTTATTGGGTCCTCCATACACGTCGTTCTCATCACGTCAAGTTAAAACCGTGAAGGTTAGATGGATAACTTAGGTTCTAACCACAAGTCATGCGACAGTGAACCTCATTTGCATGATACGTTCAGTTTTTTTGGAACAAATTGATTGAAGTGAACTTTCTTATACTTCATAAAACACATTACTAAATCTTAATTACGCATCCATGAAGCTTATTGGATCCCCCATACACGTCGTTTTCGTCACGTCAAGTTAAAACCTTGAAGGTTAGATAGGTAACTTGGGTTCTAACAACAAGTCGTGTAACAGTGAACCTCATTTGCTTGATACGTTCAGTTCTTTTGGAACAAATCGATTGAATTGAAGTTTCTTATACTTCCTCAAACGCATTACTAAGTCTTAATTACGCGTTCATAAAGGTTATTGGGTCCTCCATACAAGTCGTTCTCATCACGTCAAGTTATAACCTTGAATGTTAAATTAATAACTTTGTGATATGAACCTAAGATATTAGAGATCTTAGACCCAACACGCAATACGGAATTCAAAGGGAATAATGCCTTTATTGATTCAAAAGAATAAGAAGAAGGAACTTGACCCCAATCGATAGATAGCGATGGAACCAAAGTTATCAGAAAAAGTAGCTAGACCCGAACCAAACTCGTTGGTTGAACCTAAGCTATCAAGTTCGATCTTTTCAAGAATACACTTGAAGAAGATCAAGTTCTAATCCAAGAACTCAAGAAGAGAATTATAAGGATCTCACCTCAAAGCAAAAGCTTAATAAAAATCAATTCATTCAAAAGTCCCTAAAATCTATTACAAGCCTCCCTTAAATAGGCAAAGGGATAAAACTAATAAGGTAATAACATAATTAGAAATAATCAAAATATCCTAATTAGACAATAGGAAAGTTTCCAAAAATAAGAGAAGGAAAATTGGAAAGTGGTGCAAGTGGATGGTGGCCGCGGAACTTAGGTTTAAGTAACGTGAGTCTCGAGTTTAATTCAGATTGTGGGCCTAGCCCAATGGTGTGGCACTTGTAAGAACTTTGAAGTTAAAAACTCTTGGGCTAGAGTAGTGCCATGTTGGGTGACCATGTGGGAAGTCTTTATTTTTGAGACTTCGTTTTGGGCTTCTTTTCCAGTCCTTGCTTCTTCATCAACACTTAGTAATATTATTGCTCGTTGCACATTTTGTGATGATTCCTTTTCTTGGATGTCTTTGATTAAAATTTGTAGTCTTTTGTTTATTTTCTTCGTTCTTGATCTCGTCATTGGTCCTCCTATATTCATCAATGGATCTTGGCTCCCTATTGCTTCTTGATTGTCCTTAGTTGCTCCTTTGACTACATCACTTTGGTTCTAACCACAGGTCATGTAATAGTGAACCTCATTTTCTTGATACGATCAGTTCTTTTGGAACAAATCGATTGAAGTGAAGTTTCTTATACTTCATCAAACGCATTAATAAGTCTTAATTATGCGTCCATGGAGCTTATTGGTACCTCTATAGACGTCGTTCTCATCACTTAAAGTTAAAACCTTGAAGGTGAAATAGATAACTTAGGTTCTATCCACAAGTCATGTAAAAGTAAACCACATTTGCTTGACACGTTCAGTTCTTTTGGAACAAATCGATTGAAGTGAAGTTTCTTGTACTTCATCAAACGCATTACTAAGTCTTAATTATGCGTCAATGAAACTTATTGGGTCTTCCATACACGTCGTTCTCATCACATCAAGTTAAAACCTTGAAGGTGAAATGTATACCTTAGAATCAAACCACAAGTCATGTAACAGTAAACCTAATTTGCTTGACACGTTCAGTTCTTTTGGAACAACTTGATTGAAGTGAAGTTTCTTATACTTCATCAAACGTATTACTAAGTCTTAATTACGCATCCATGAAGCTTATTGGGTCCACCAAACACGTTTTCTCATCACTTCAAGTTAAAACCTTGAAGGTGAAATGGATAACTTAGGTTCTAACCACAAGTCATGTAACAATAAACCTAATTTGCTTGACACGTTCAATTCTTTTGGAACAAATCGATCGAAGTGAAGTTTCTCATACTTCATAATACGCATTACTAAGTCTTAATTACGCGTCCGTGAAGCTTATTGGGTCCTCCATACACTTCGTTCTCATCACTTCAGTTTAAAACCTTGAAGGTGAAATGGACAACTTAGGTTCTAACCACAAGTCAGGTAACAATTTGGCTTGGCACGTTCAGTTCTTTTGGAACAAATCGATTGAAGTGAAGTTTCTTATACGTCATCAAACGCATTATTAAGTCTTAATTACGCGTCAATTAAACTTATTGGGTCCTCCATACACGTCGTTCTCATCACTTAAAGTTAAAACCTTGAAGGTGAAATGGATAACTTAGGTTCTAACCATAAGTCATATAATAGTAAACCTCATATGCTTGACACGTTCAGTTCTTTTCGAACAAATCGATTGAAGTGAAGTTTCTTATACTTCATCAAACGCATTATTACGTCTTAATTACGCGTCAATGAAACTTATTGGGTCCTCAATACACGTCGTTCTCATCACTTCATGTAACACCCGAATTTTCGGGTTTCCGCTCCAAGGCTATTTTCGTAAATAAGTAAATTAGTTCCGTTTTGCGAGCGGGATGTTTCCTTAGAGCCCTAGAAATTTACGGGAATTTTCAGTGGAATAAGTGAAATTTTAGAAACCCAAATCGAAAAGAGTAATGCAAGAGTTCCCATTTTACCCTTTTAGTATGTTAATTCGTAAGAATAGCAAAATAAGTCCATTTTGTGAACGGTGAGTTTTGTTAGAACTCTAAGATTAAATTGGAATATTTGGAGAACTAAGGAAATTGCAGAGAAACTGAATCGATAGACTAATTAATGAATTAAGCATAGAATTGTGGGAGGGGCATTTAAGTAATTTAGTAAATAAAAATTATAATTTCTAATTATAATTTTTATACAAGTTGAATGGCTTCACAAGGAAGCCATTCCCCTGCTGCCCGAGCTCCCGACGCCGAGAGAAGAGAGCCCCGACGACAGCGAGCGGCGACCACGCGATTCCGACCGCCGTTCAGACGAGCGAACTCCGGCGAGCTGAACCAGAGCTCGGTTCGGCCTTATCCGCGCCAGACCCGACCGAAAACAGGTAGACTTCTTCCCTGTTTTCGTTCTGTTCTTGGCCGACAGTGGCAAGCTCGATTGAGCTCCGTTCACCGGCCCTTTTTGGTTGCCTTAAACGTCAATTGGCCGAGCTCGGTGCTGGCATGGATTGCCGAGCAATGAGGAGCTCGGATTTGGGGAAAAACCGTGGGGCTAGGTTTTGGGATTTCGGGTTTTCTGAATTGGAACTCCGATTTTAGGTTAGTTTATGTTAATTGGATGTTAGGAGGATGGATTAGTGAGGAATTGAGAGAGTTTTGATGAAAAATTGAAAAAGTGAAATTTTGGGTAAACGGGGCAGTTCGGGTTTTTGATAAATTGACCTAGCTCCGGTCGTTAGTTTTGAAATTCCTTTTGGCAGATTAAAATAGGTTATTAGAGGAGTACGTGGCCGCTGGAATCGTTCGATTCCGATAACCGACGCAAAAGTTACGCTCGTTTGAGTTTCGGGTCGGTTTTTACCAAACCCAAATTAGTGGCCCGTTTAGTTAGATTTTAGTTGGATTAGACTAGAAATAGTAGTTTAAGATGTTTTTAAGAAAATAAGAGTTTAGTTATGCCCGAACGAAATGAGTTAGAGTTTTTGAAGAAATTGTCTTAGCTCGGGATTTCGTTTAGTTTTGAAATGGATGATTTAGATTAATACTAATGACGTGCTATGAAATGCCTTAGGTAATCCAAGCTCTTCAAGGACGGTGCTCGGCATAGCTAGGACGCCAAGTAAGTGGATGTTTAGGCTTCCGGCCCTTAAGGCCCTACATCATGTCAACGTTAGGTTTTTGTATTTTGATGATGATTTTCTGACTGTGGGTTTAATGTGTCGGGTAGCCCAGGTTATTAGTTAATAGTTGTTTGTTAGGTTTTCAGTGATTAAGCATGTCTAAGTATGTTATGAACTGTTTGATGATATGTCTTGATGATATGTTATATGTAAAGTCCTCATGCATCATGTTTTAGAAAAAGTACGAAAATGTTTTAGCATATGATTTCATGATTTAAACGTAGAAACGACCACGATGTAAAACGAAAATGTAAAGTGTCTGAGGGAAGTGGTTCACCCCTCAGATGTAGATTGTGGAACGTCCAGAAAATGTATGATATCTGAAGGAAGTGGTTCACCCTTCAGGTAAAGATTTATATGTGGAACGTCTAGAGATGGAGAAACTAATCCGCCCTCCATTGGTAGAGGATTACATGTATGTATGATAGAAACGAAACGAATATGAATGATGAAACGAAACGAATATGAATGATGAAACGAAACGAAACGAATATGAATGATGAAACGAAACGAAACGAATATGAATGATGAAACGAAACGAAACGAACATGAATGACGAAACGAAACGAAATGAATATGAACGATGAAACGAAACGAAATGATCATGTACGATGAAACTGTAGAAACTGCATATGTTAAGTAAAATGTTTTAAATTCTTATAGTGCATCCCCTTACTAAGCATTAGGCTTACTGTTTATGTTGCATGATGTAGGTGACAGGTGAGAGTTCCTCTCGATGACGAAGAATAGGTGGTTGACGGAAGGTGTTCGTGGCGACGGGGTGTGTTTTGGCAAGGTCTGATGTCTATGGTTGTGCTCCGAGCGATTTTGGGTAATTAATGTGAACTTGTATTAAATGTTAAAAATGTGAGGGATTTTAGGGTGTATATTTAAGCTTAATATTCAGAAAATTTTATAGAGGATATAGGTTTGGAGTAGTACTATTTCGAATGTTCGTTAATGTATGTCCTTGGTGATGTTTTAGGAAAGCTTGTGTTTATGCTCGATGTTTGTTTAAGGATTTGATTGGGTGTTGTTTGTGAAAGTATGAAAATGTTTAAGTATGTGGATTAGATGTTTGATAGAAAAATGTATGAATAGTCGAGTTTTGATGTATATGTAGTGGTAGTAGATTGTTTAGAATGTAGAGTCTTAATTTTAGAAATATACTGGAACTGCTTGGGTTATTTTTAACAGGTAAGGATAAGCTCGATTTTTAGAGCGATCCATGCAGTTCGTTTTCTTGAATTTGTCTGAAATTGTAGGTTATATTAGTGTCATGTTTGATGATCGAGGAATGAGTGATTTTAAGGGATTTCAACAATCCGAGACTTCAATTTAATGGTTTAGAAGTCGAAACGTTATAAGTGATATAAAAAGAAAAATTTACGTGGTTACGAGAGTTTAAAGTTAAGGTTACGTTAGGGTTAGTTTGTTTAAGGGTTTTGGGTTATGTTTAAAGTAAAAATGAAAAAGTTTATATGAAAAATACGAGGGCTTAGGTAATGATTATGTCACGGCAAGTCCGTGGCGGCCCTGATCGGGTTGGGGTCGCCACACTTCAAGTTAAAACCTTAAAGGTGAAATGGATAACTTAGGTTCTAACCATAAGTCATATAATAGTATACCTCATATGCTTGACTCGTTCAGTTCTTTTCGAACAAATCGATTGAAGTGAAGTTTCTTATACTTCATCAAACGCATTACTAAGTCTTAATTACGCGTCCTTGAAGCTTATTGGGACCTCAATACACGTCGTTCTCATCAGTTCAAGTTAAAACCTTGAATGTTAAATGGATAACTTAGGTTCTAACCACATGTCATGTAATAGTGAACCTCATTTGCTTGATACGTTCAGTTCTTTGGAACAAATCGATTGAAATGAAGTTTCTTATACTTCATCAAATGCATTAATAAGTCTTATATACGCGTCCATGGAGCTTATTGGGACCTTTATACACGTCGTTCTCATCACTTAAAGTTAAAACCTTGAAGGTGAAATGGATAACTTGATGTGATCCAAGTTCAGACCAAGTCAAGGCGCAAGAATAAGGATCCAATTGAAGATACGGCGGGCCCAATGACAAGAGCAAGAAGCCCAAGATTATTGGAAGATCTTTTGAAGAAAGGGTGCGATGCACATGCACATGTAATAATTAAAAACACATGTGCCATGCACATGCACATGTAGGAATTAAAGAGGGCATGCGCCAAGCACATGCATATACGAGGAATTAAAAAGTCACATGCAAAGCACATGCAAATCATACAAATGTCGTAGAAAAGATTCAGTTTTTATCTAATTGTGAGAGAATTTCTCTTAGTTTCTTGAAGAAACTCCGAACTTATCAAGGTTCTCCTTGTGGCGTTCAAAATCTGACTTATCAAACGAACAGGCATATTCGTTTGTGGCGTCCTCCTCATTCCAAGGTTCGGATCTGTATAGATTTCGGGTCAAGGATTTCCTCTTCGAACTTGTAGATTCTGGGTTAGCGACGACGCCAATATTTTGATCGTGGGTCACCGTCACATCGTTGGCGTGGTTCGCATCATTTGGTATCAGAGCCAGGTCGAGTTCGTCAGGTTCTATCCCTCCTTTCCGTTTTGTTTTGTTTCAGAAATTTTGTTCTTGAGTCTTGAAATTTTGTTTTGTAACTGTCAAGGATTGTTAATGCTCAAAAGTAATTCGCAGTTTTCATCTTGATAAAGATTCCGATTACGAAAGTGTTATTCTTTAAGTTGTTAGATGAGATTTTTCTCTTTCCAAATCATACCTGAACGCAAAATTCCGATTTGGTTTGAGCACTAAAACGTCATCTACAAATTCGGTTACCAATTCTGTTACAAATTCGGTTACCAATTCGGTTACAAATTCAAAAAAAAAAAATTGTGGTTCTTTAAATTTGTTTGACTAGCTTACTTCATTGGATTGTTCCTTTGCATCCTTATACTATTCTAATTATTTTGAGCTAGTTCTTTCATCACTAATTGTAGTGTCTGTTATTTTGGTTTGTCTTGTTTGATTCGCCACTTGTGAACTTTCATTACTATTCGGTTAGTTTCGAAAGAAATCAAAGAGAATTCAAGTGGAAAAAGGCACGAGTGAGTGAGCATATTAGAGGGTAACAGCCAATATTATTGAGTGTAAACACGAGTGCAATTGAGTGATTGTTCTTCATTTCGAGTGAAACACGTGAGGGAGTGCTGTGAGGTCCAATATCTCTTCACCTTCTACTTTCTTATTTGTTTCGAAATTGTAGTACTTATTTTGCCATTATTTATTTATTGTTTTTTTTTATTTTTGGTTTGTCAATTTTTGTTATTGCAGGAAGACTCATTTATTACTATTTGATTAGTTAAAAAAAAAAAATCGAGTGGAAAAAGGCACGAGTGGGAGAGCATATCTAAAGATAAAAGCCAGTATTATTGAGTGCAAACACGAGTGAAATTGAGTGATTTTCCACATTTTCGAGTGAAACACGTGAGAGAGTGTTGTGAGGTCCTATTTTACTTCACCTTCTACGTTCTTGCAGAGAATACCTAACCATGTCCGACGCAGAAGACAACCAACGTCCAGCTAACATGCAATATTTTACAAATGGAGGCAATCATGGGGGAGATGAGGCGGCTGATGAGACAAGGGTTCAATGAGATCAACGAGCGAATTGATCAAGTGGAACAGATTGCGACACGAGTCCAATCCCAGGCTGGGCATAATGCACTAAGAAGAAACCAACGTAGGCAGGTCCCTACGGAAGAGATCGATGAAATTGATGAGAGAAACTTGGAAGATGATCTTGATAGGGTATCTATGGGTAGTCGTGGAAGACATGGGAATGATCGTGCGAGACAAGACCGAGGCCGACTCGATTATAATTTGGGAAACATCAAGATGAAGATTCCCGAGTTTTGAGGAAAAAGTGATCCGGAGGAGTACCTGGACTGGGAGCGAAAAATAGAGCTGATTTTTTATTGCCACAATTACTCAGAGCGAAAGAAAGTGAAGCTTGCTGCCATAGAATTTACAGGGTATGCGATAGTGTGGTGGGACAAGTTGTGTCTCGATCGAAAGCAAGACGGAGACCTTCCCATTGAGAGTTGGGCAGAGATGAAGAGAGTGATGCGACGTCGATTTGTACCGCGTCATTACCGGCGTGATCTACACAACAAATTGCAAACTCTTCGGCATGGGAGTCGAAGTGTAGATGAGTATTACAAGGATAGGGAGATGACGATGATACGGGCCAACGTCAAAGAGGCTCGAGAAGATCAAGAGAGGATCACAAAAGAATTTCAAGTCATTAAGGACGAGAGGGAGAAAGAAAAAGGTGAAAAGAAATTAGTTGAAAAAGAGGCCAAAATAGAAGAAGAAAGTGGAGAAAGAAAAATAGTTGAAAAAAGTACAAAGAGGGATGAAAACCGAGGGAGGAAGAGAGAAAAATCGAGGGAAAAGAGATAAAAACCGAGGGAGAGAGGAAACAAAAGTCAAGTGAGAAACAAATTGTGTTGATGAACAAAAGTGAAGATAAGCGTGAGATGATTTTGCTTTTATTTAAAGATGTTTATTTATCATCTAACGACTTACCAAGTTTTCTTCCAAGTGTTGTTTCATTTCTTTAGGAGAGAGGAGACATATTTCTTCAACAAGTTTCCTTGGCCTCTCCATTGATTTGCTTCACCTACCACTCCTTCCACATTTTACCCTTCCATTAGCTTTTAACCTAATTGGATTGTTTTGATTACACTTAGTTTGGTTTCCCTCAAACATTCCATCATTTTAACCAAATATTCATTGTATTAATATTAATTTAATCCCGGTTAAAAACGAATCCGGAAAAACTATTACATGGCAAAATGCGGGTGTTACAAACATAACAAGGCACGTGAACTTAAAATTATTTTAAATTAGTGCACATTGTTATATTTAGTCCAAACATGAAATA
>CM039503.1:21151877-21219554 GCA_022432975.1 Begonia masoniana | reverse complement strand
TGACGAACAAGTTAAAACCTTAATGTTAAATTAATAACTTGTGATATGAACCTAAGATATAGAGATCTGAGGACCCAACACGCAATACGGAAGGCATTCAAAGGGAATAATGCCTTTTTGATTCAAAAGAATAAAGAATGAAGGACTTGACCACAATCTGATAGATAGCGATGGAACCCAAAGTTATCGAAAAAGTACGTAGACCGAACCAAACTCGTTGGTTGAAACCTAAAGTTCAGTTTCGATCTTTCAAGAATACACTTGAAGAAGATCAAGTTCTAATCCAAGAACTCAGAAGAGAATTATAAGGATCTCACTCAAAGCAAAGCTTAATAAAAATCAATTCATTCAAAAGTCCCTAAAATCTATTACAAGCTCCCTTAAATAGGCAAAGGGATAAAACTAATAAGGTAATAACATAATTAGAAATAATCAAAATATCCTAATTAGACAATAGGAAAGTTTCCAAAAATAAGAGAAGGAAAATTGGAAAGTGGTGAAGTGGATGGTGGCCGCGGAACTTAGGTTTAAGTAACGTGAGTCTCGAGTTTAATCAGATGTGGGCCTAGACCAATGGTGTGGCACTTGTAAGAACTTTGAAGTTAAAAACTCTTGGGCTAGAGTAGTGCCATGTTGGGTGACCATGTGGGAAGTCTTTATTTTTTGAGACTTCGTTTTGGGCTTCTTTCCAGTCCTTGCTTCTTCATCAACATTAGTAATATTATTGCTCGTTGCACATTTTGTGATGATTCCTTTTCTTGGAGTCTTTGATTAAAATTTGTAGTCTTTTGTTTATTTTCTTTCGTTTCTTGATCTGTCATGGTCCTCCTATATTCATCAATGGATCTTGGCTTCCCTATTGCTTCTTGATTGTCCTTAGTTAGCTCCTTTGACTACATCACTTTGGTTCTAACCACAGGTATGTAATAGTGAACCTCATTTTCTTGATACGATCAGTTCTTTGGAACAAATCGATTGAAGGTGAAGTTCTTCTACTTCATCAAACGCATTAATAAGTCTTAAATTCTGCGTCCATGGAGCTTATTGGTACCTCTATAGACGTCGTTCTCATCACTTAAAGTTAAAACCTTGAAGGTGAACATAGATAACTTAGGTTCTATCCACAAGTCATGTAAAAGTAAACCACATTTTGTTGACCCGTTCAGTTCTTTTGGAACAAATCGATTGAAGTGAAGTTTCTTTATACTTCATTTTCAAACGCATACTAAGTCTTAATTCTGCGTCAATGAACTTCTTGGGTCTTCCATACCCGTCGTTTCATACAATCAAGTTAAAACCTTGAAGGTGAATGTATACCTTAGAATCAAACCACAAGTCAATGTACATGTAGTAAACTAATTTGCTTGACACGTTGCAGTTCTTTGGAACAACTTGATTGAAGTGAAGTTTCTTATATTTCTCAAACGTATTACTACGTCTTAATTACGCATCCATGAAGCTTATTGGGGTCCACCAAACACGTTTCTCACTCAACTTCAAGTTAAAACCTTGCAGGTGAATGGATAACTTAGGTTCTACCACAAGTCATGTAACAATAAACTAATTTGCTTGACACGTTCATTCTTTTGGAACAAATCGATCGAAGTGAAGTTTCTCATACTTCAATACGCATTACTAAGTCTTAATTACGCGTCCGTGAAGCTTATTGGGTCCTCCATACACTTCGTTTCTCATCACTTCAGTTTTAAAACCTTGAAGGTGAAATGGAAACTTAGGTTCTAACCACAAGTCAGGTAACAATTTGGCTTGGCACGTTCAGTTCTTTTGGAACAATCGATTGAAGTGAAGTTTCTTATACGTCATCAAACGCATTATTAAGTCTTAATTACGCGTCAATTAAACTTATTGGGTCCTCCATACACGTCGTTCTCATCACTTAAAGTTAAAACCTTGAAGGTGAAATGGATAACTTAGGTTCTAACCATAAGTCATATAATAGTAAACCTCATATGCTTGACACGTCAGTTCTTTTCGAACAAATCGATGAAGTGAAGTTTCTTATACTTCATCAAACGCATTATTACGTCTTAATTACGCGTCAATGAAACTTATTGGGTCCTCAATACACGTCGTTCTCATCACTTCATGTAACACCCGAATTTTCGGGTTCCGCTCCAAGGCTATTTTCGTAAATAAGTAAATTAGTTCCGTTTTGCGAGCGGGATGTTTCCTTAGAGCCCTAGAAATTTACGGGAATTTTCAGTGGAATAAGTGAAATTTTAGAAACCCAAATCGAAAAGAGTAATGCAAGAGTTCCCATTTTACCCTTTTAGTATGTTAATTCGTAAGAATAGCAAAATAAGTCCATTTTGTGAACGGTGAGTTTTGTTAGAACTCTAAGATTAAATTGGAATATTTGGAGAACTAAGGAAATTGCAGAGAAACTGAATCGATAGACTAATTAATGAATTAAGCATAGAATTGTGGGAGGGGCATTTAAGTAATTTAGTAAATAAAATTATAATTTCTAATTATAATTTTTATACAAGTTGAATGGCTTCACAAGGAAGCCATTCCCCTGCTGCCCGAGCTCCCGACGCCGAGAGAAGAGAGCCCCGACGACAGCGAGCGGCGACCACGCGATTCCGACCGCCGTTCAGACGAGCGAACTCCGGCGAGCTGAACCAGAGCTCGGTTCGGCCTTATCCGCGCCAGACCCGACCGAAAACAGGTAGACTTCTTCCCTGTTTTCGTTCTGTTCTTGGCCGACAGTGGCAAGCTCGATTGAGCTCCGTTCACCGGCCCTTTTTGGTTGCCTTAAACGTCAATTGGCCGAGCTCGGTGCTGGCATGGATTGCCGAGCAATGAGGAGCTCGGATTTGGGAAAAACCGTGGGGCTAGGTTTTGGGATTTCGGGTTTTCTGAATTGGAACTCCGATTTTAGGTTAGTTTATGTTAATTGGATGTTAGGAGGATGGATTAGTGAGGAATTGAGAGAGTTTTGATGAAAATTGAAAAGTGAAATTTTGGGTAAACGGGGCAGTTCGGGTTTTTGATAAATTGACCTAGCTCCGGTCGTTAGTTTTGAAATTCCTTTTGGCAGATTAAAATAGGTTATTAGAGGAGTACGTGGCCGCTGGAATCGTTCGATTCCGATAAACCGACGCAAAAGTTACGCTCGTTTGAGTTTCGGGTCGGTTTTTACCAAACCCAAATTAGTGGCCCGTTTAGTTAGATTTTAGTTGGATTAGACTAGAAATAGTAGTTTAAGATGTTTTTAAGAAAATAAGAGTTTAGTTATGCCCGAACGAAATGAGTTAGAGTTTTTGAAGAAATTGTCTTAGCTCGGGATTTCGTTTAGTTTTGAAATGGATGATTTAGATTAATACTAATGACGTGCTATGAAATGCCTTAGGTAATCCAAGCTCTTCAAGGACGGTGCTCGGCATAGCTAGGACGCCAAGTAAGTGGATGTTTAGGCTTCCGGCCCTTAAGGCCCTACATCATGTCAACGTTAGGTTTTTGTATTTTGATGATGATTTTCTGACTGTGGGTTTAATGTGTCGGGTAGCCCAGGTTATTAGTTAATAGTTGTTTGTTAGGTTTTCAGTGATTAAAGCATGTCTAAGTATGTTATGAACTGTTTGATGATATGTCTTGATGATATGTTATATGTAAAGTCCTCATGCATCATGTTTTAGAAAAAGTACGAAAATGTTTTAGCATATGATTTCATGATTTAAACGTAGAAACGACCACGATGTAAAACGAAAATGTAAAGTGTCTGAGGGAAGTGGTTCACCCCTCAGATGTAGATTGTGGAACGTCCAGAAAATGTATGATATCTGAAGGAAGTGGTTCACCCTTCAGGTAAAGATTTATATGTGGAACGTCTAGAGATGGAGAAACTAATCCGCCCTCCATTGGTAGAGGATTACATGTATGTATGATAGAAACGAAACGAATATGAATGATGAAACGAAACGAATATGAATGATGAAACGAAACGAAACGAATATGAATGATGAAACGAAACGAAACGAATATGAATGATGAAACGAAACGAAACGAACATGAATGACGAAACGAAACGAAATGAATATGAACGATGAAACGAAACGAAATGATCATGTACGATGAAACTGTAGAAACTGCATATGTTAAGTAAAATGTTTTAAATTCTTATAGTGCATCCCCTTACTAAGCATTAGGCTTACTGTTTATGTTGCATGATGTAGGTGACAGGTGAGAGTTCCTCTCGATGACGAAGAATAGGTGGTTGACGGAAGGTGTTCGTGGCGACGGGGTGTGTTTTGGCAAGGTCTGATGTCTATGGTTGTGCTCCGAGCGATTTTGGGTAATTAATGTGAACTTGTATTAATGTTAAAAATGTGAGGGATTTTAGGGTGTATATTTAAGCTTAATATTCAGAAAATTTTATAGAGGATATAGGTTTGGAGTAGTACTATTTCGAATGTTCGTTAATGTATGTCCTTGGTGATGTTTTAGGAAAGCTTGTGTTTATGCTCGATGTTTGTTTTAAGGATTTGATTGGGTGTTGTTTGTGAAAGTATGAAAATGTTTAAGTATGTGGATTAGATGTTTGATAGAAAAATGTATGAATAGTCGAGTTTTGATGTATATGTAGTGGTAGTAGATTGTTTAGAATGTAGAGTCTTAATTTTAGAAATATACTGGAACTGCTTGGGTTATTTTTAACAGGTAAGGATAAGCTCGATTTTTAGAGCGATCCATGCAGTTCGTTTTCTTGAATTTGTCTGAAATTGTAGGTTATATTAGTGTCATGTTTTGATGATCGAGGAATGAGTGATTTTAAGGGATTTCAACAATCCGAGACTTCAATTTAATGGTTTAGAAGTCGAAACGTTATAAGTGATATAAAAAGAAAAATTTACGTGGTTACGAGAGTTTAAAGTTAAGGTTACGTTAGGGTTAGTTTGTTTAAGGGTTTTGGGTTATGTTTAAAGTAAAAATGAAAAAGTTTATATGAAAAATACGAGGGCTTAGGTAATGATTATGTCACGGCAAGTCCGTGGCGGCCCTGATCGGGTTGGGGTCGCCACACTTCAAGTTAAAACCTTAAAGGTGAAATGGATAACTTAGGTTCTAACCATAAGTCATATAATAGTATACCTCATATGCTTGACACGTTCAGTTCTTTTCGAACAAATCGATTGAAGTGAAGTTTCTTATACTTCATCAAACGCATTACTAAGTCTTAATTACGCGTCCTTGAAGCTTATTGGGACCTCAATACACGTCGTTCTCATCAGTTCAAGTTAAAACCTTGAATGTTAAATGGATAACTTAGGTTCTAACCACATGTCATGTAATAGTGAACCTCATTTGCTTGATACGTTCAGTTCTTTTGGAACAAATCGATTGAAATGAAGTTTCTTATACTTCATCAAATGCATTAATAAGTCTTATATACGCGTCCATGGAGCTTATTGGGACCTTTATACACGTCGTTCTCATCACTTAAAGTTAAAACCTTGAAGGTGAAATGGATAACTTGATGTGATCCAAGTTCAGACCAAGTCAAGGCGCAAGAATAAGGATCCAATTGAAGATACGGCGGGCCCAATGACAAGAGCAAGAAGCCCAAGATTATTGGAAGATCTTTTGAAGAAAGGGTGCGATGCACATGCACATGTAATAATTAAAAACACATGTGCCATGCACATGCACATGTAGGAATTAAAGAGGGCATGCGCCAAGCACATGCATATACGAGGAATTAAAAAGTCACATGCAAAGCACATGCAAATCATACAAATGTCGTAGAAAAAGATTCAGTTTTTATCTAATTGTGAGAGAATTTCTCTTAGTTTCTTGAAGAAACTCCGAACTTATCAAGGTTCTCCTTGTGGCGTTCAAAATCTGACTTATCAAACGAACAGGCATATTCGTTTGTGGCGTCCTCCTCATTCCAAGGTTCGGATCTGTATAGATTTCGGGTCAAGGATTTCCTCTTCGAACTTGTAGATTCTGGGTTAGCGACGACGCCAATATTTTGATCGTGGGTCACCGTCACATCGTTGGCGTGGTTCGCATCATTTGGTATCAGAGCCAGGTCGAGTTCGTCAGGTTCTATCCCTCCTTTCCGTTTTGTTTTGTTTCAGAAATTTTGTTCTTGAGTCTTGAAATTTTGTTTTGTAACTGTCAAGGATTGTTAATGCTCAAAAGTAATTCGCAGTTTTCATCTTGATAAAGATTCCGATTACGAAAGTGTTATTCTTTAAGTTGTTAGATGAGATTTTTCTCTTTCCAAATCATACCTGAACG
This sequence comes from Begonia masoniana, assembly GCA_022432975.1. Lineage (NCBI taxonomy): Eukaryota > Viridiplantae > Streptophyta > Magnoliopsida > Cucurbitales > Begoniaceae > Begonia > Begonia masoniana. The sequence continues at coordinate 21,213,284 of CM039503.1, read as the reverse complement.
CAAAATTCCGATCTGGTTTGAGCACTAAAACGTCATCTACAAATTCGGTTACCAATTCTGTTACAAATTCGGTTACCAATTCGGTTACAAATTCAAAAAAAAAAATTGTGGTTCTTTAAATTTGTTTGACTAGCTTACTTCATTGGATTGTTCCTTTGCATCCTTATACTATTCTAATTATTTTGAGCTAGTTCTTTCATCACTAATTGTAGTGTCTGTTATTTTGGTTTGTCTTGTTTGATTCGCCACTTGTGAACTTTCATTACTATTCGGTTAGTTTCGAAAGAAATCAAAGAGAATTCAAGTGGAAAAAGGCACGAGTGAGTGAGCATATTAGAGGGTAACAGCCAATATTATTGAGTGTAAACACGAGTGCAATTGAGTGATTGTTCTTCATTTCGAGTGAAACACGTGAGGGAGTGCTGTGAGGTCCAATATCTCTTCACCTTCTACTTTCTTATTTGTTTCGAAATTGTAGTACTTATTTTGCCATTATTTATTTATTGTTCTTTTTATTTTTTGGTTTGTCAATTTTTGTTATTGCAGGAAGACTCATTTATTACTATTTGATTAGTTAAAAAAAAAAAATCGAGTGGAAAAAGGCACGAGTGGGAGAGCATATCTAAAGATAAAAGCCAGTATTATTGAGTGCAAACACGAGTGAAATTGAGTGATTTTCCACATTTTCGAGTGAAACACGTGAGAGAGTGTTGTGAGGTCCTATTTTACTTCACCTTCTACGTTCTTGCAGAGAATACCTAACCATGTCCGACGCAGAAGACAACCAACGTCCAGCTAACATGCAAAATTTACAAATGGAGGCAATCATGGGGGAGATGAGGCGGCTGATGAGACAAGGGTTCAATGAGATCAACGAGCGAATTGATCAAGTGGAACAGATTGCGACACGAGTCCAATCCCAGGCTGGGCATAATGCACTAAGAAGAAACCAACGTAGGCAGGTCCCTACGGAAGAGATCGATGAAATTGATGAGAGAAACTTGGAAGATGATCTTGATAGGGTATCTATGGGTAGTCGTGGAAGACATGGGAATGATCGTGCGAGACAAGACCGAGGCCGACTCGATTATAATTTGGGAAACATCAAGATGAAGATTCCCGAGTTTTGAGGAAAAAGTGATCCGGAGGAGTACCTGGACTGGGAGCGAAAAATAGAGCTGATTTTTTATTGCCACAATTACTCAGAGCGAAAGAAAGTGAAGCTTGCTGCCATAGAATTTACAGGGTATGCGATAGTGTGGTGGGACAAGTTGTGTCTCGATCGAAAGCAAGACGGAGACCTTCCCATTGAGAGTTGGGCAGAGATGAAGAGAGTGATGCGACGTCGATTTGTACCGCGTCATTACCGGCGTGATCTACACAACAAATTGCAAACTCTTCGGCATGGGAGTCGAAGTGTAGATGAGTATTACAAGGATAGGGAGATGACGATGATACGGGCCAACGTCAAAGAGGCTCGAGAAGATCAAGAGAGGATCACAAAAGAATTTCAAGTCATTAAGGACGAGAGGGAGAAAGAAAAAGGTGAAAAGAAATTAGTTGAAAAAGAGGCCAAAATAGAAGAAGAAAGTGGAGAAAGAAAAATAGTTGAAAAAAGTACAAAGAGGGATGAAAAACCGAGGGAGGAAGAGAGAAAAATCGAGGGAAAAGAGATAAAAACCGAGGGAGAGAGGAAACAAAAGTCAAGTGAGAAACAAATTGTGTTGATGAACAAAAGTGAAGATAAGCGTGAGATGATTTTGCTTTTATTTAAAGATGTTTATTTATCATCTAACGACTTACCAAGTTTTCTTCCAAGTGTTGTTTCTTTTCTTTTGCAGAAAAATAAATATGAAATTCCCGAGGAGTTTAGAAGAGAAATTTCTTCTTTGAGAGAGATTGAGAAGCATAAAAATCTCGTACAAAGTATGTTAGTTCCAAGTCGACCGGAAACATCAGATAGGTTTGAGTGATTGGTAAGACCATATGATTTTTATATTGCACCTATTATATGTTTAAGGTTAATAGATAATATGCAAAATTATTTTAATGGAAAATTTATCATTGATTACTTTGCACACAACTTGTTTTATGACAAAATTGTAGATATATATATTGCGAGTTTGAAATCTGATTTTTATGTTTTAAAGGATTTTATTTCTATTCAATATTATTCACTGTTTGAAATTATTGAAGATTTTAATCTATTAAATCCGTTTACTAATAAGTTTGTTCTTGTGCATGAAAGTAAAAAAGATGAATTTGCTAAGAAATTTCATTTAATGGTAAGATTTATTTTTGAACCCGGAGGTTTGGTTTGGCTACGTCTACAAAAAGAAAGGTTTCTAAACAAACGGAACAACAAGCTACAAACTCGAGGAGATAGACATTTTCAAGTCCTACAGCATATCAACGACATCGCTTACAAGATCGACCTACCGAGTGAATACGGTAATGTAAGCATATCTTTTAATTTTACTAACTTGTTTTTATATAATGCAGGAGATTCGAGGACGAAGCTTTTCGAAAGAGGAGGGAATGATGTGATCCAAGTTCAGACCAAGTCAAGGCCCAAGAATAAGGATCCAATTGAAGATACGGCGGGCCCAATGACAAGAGCAAGAAGCCCAAGATTATTGGAAGATCTTTTGAAGAAAGGGTGCGATGCACATGCACATATAATAATTAAAAACACATGTGCCATGCACATGCACATGTAGGAATTAAAGAGGGCATGCGCCAAGCACATGCATATACGAGGAATTAAAAAGTCACATGCAAAGCACATGCAAATCATACAAATGTCGTAGAAAAAGATTCAGTTTTTATCTAATTGTGAGAGAATTTCTCTTAGTTTCTTGAAGAAACTCCGAACTTATCAAGGTTCTCCTTGTGGCGTTCAAAATCTGACTTATCAAACGAACAGACATATTCGTTTGTGGCGTCCTCCTCATTCCAAGGTTCGGATCTGTATAGATTTCGGGTCAAGGATTTCCTCTTCGAACTTGTAGATTCTGGGTTAGCGACGACGCCAATATTTTGATCGTGGGTCACCGTCACATCGTTGGCGTGGTTCGCATCAAGCTTTGATACCAAATGATGCGAACCACGCCAATGATGTGACGGTGACCCACGATCAAAATATTGGCGTCGTGGCTAACCCAGAATCTACAAGTTCGAAGAGGAAATCCTTGACCCAAAATCTATACAGATCCGAACCTTGGAATGAGGAGGACGCCACAAACAAATATGCCTGTTCGTTTGATAAGTCAGATTTTGAACGCCACAAGGAGAACCTTGATAAGTTCGGAGTTTCTTCAAGAAACTAAGAGAAATTCTCTCACAATTAGATAAAAACTGAATCTTTTTCTACGACATTTGTATGATTTGCATGTGCTTTGCATGTGACTTTTTAATTCCTCGTATATGCATGTGCTTGGCGCATGCCCTCTTTAATTATTACATGTGCATGTGCATCGCACCCTTTCTTCAAAAGATCTTTCAATAATCTTGGGCTTCTTGCTCTTGTCATTGGGCCCGCCGTATCTTCAATTGGATCCTTATTCTTGGGCCTTGACTTGGTCTGAACTTGGATCACATCATAACTTAGGTTCTAACCATAAGTCATATAATAGTAAACCTCAATTGCTTGACACGTTCAGCTCTTTTGGAACAAATCGATTGAAGTGAAGTTTCTTATACTTCATCAAACGCATTACTAAGTCTTAATTACGCGTCCTTGAAGCTTATTGGGACCTAAATACAAGTCGTTCTCATCAGTTCAAGTAAAAACCTTGAATGTTAAATTGATAACTTTGGTTCTAACCACACGTCATGTAATAGTGAACCTCATTTTCTTGATACGTTCAGTTCTTTTGGAACAAATCGATTGAAGTGATGTTTCTTATACTTCATCAAACGCATTAATAAGTCTTAATTACGCGTCCATGGAGCTTATTGGTACCTCTATACACGTCGTTCTCATCACTTAAAGTTAAAACCTTGAAGGTGAAATAGATAACTTAGGTTCTAACCACAAGTCATGTAACAGTAAACCACATTTGCTTGACACATTCAGTTCTCTTGGAACAAATTGATTGAAGTGAAGTTTCTTATACTTCATCATTTATAAGTCTTAATTGCGCGTCCATGAAGCTTATTGGGTCCTCCATACATGTCGTTCTCATCACGTCAAGTTAAAATCTTGAAGGTTAGATGCACAACTAATGTTCTAACCTCAAGTCATGTAACAGTGAACCTCATTTGCTTGATACGTTTAGTTCTTTTGGAACAAATCGATTGAAGTGAAGTTTCTTATACTTCATCAAACGCATTACTAAGTCTTAATTACGCGTCCATGAAGCTTACTGGGACCTCAATACACGTCGTTCTCATCACTTCAAGTTAAAAACTTGAATGTTAGATGGATAACTTAAGTTCTAATCACAAGTCATGTAACAGTGAACTTCATTTTCTTGATTCGTTCTGTTCTTTTGGAACAAATCGATTGAAATGAACTTTCTTATACTTTCATCAAACGCTTTACTAAGTCTTAATTACGCGTCCATGAAGCTTATTGGGTCCTCCATACACGTCGTTATCATCACGTCAAGTTAAAACCTTGAAGGTTAGATTGATAACTTAGGTTCTAACCACAAGTCATGTAACAGTGAACCTCATTTGCTTGATACGTTCAGTTCTTTTGGAACAAATCGATTGAAGTGAACTTTCTTATACTTTATCAAACGCATTACTAAGTCTTAATTACGCGTCCATGAAGCTTATTGGGTCCTCCATACACGTTGTTATCATCACGTCAAGTTAAAACCTTGAAGGTTAGATTGCTAACTTAGGTTCTAACAACAAGTCATTTATTAGTGAACCTCATTTGCTTGTTACTCTCAGTTCTTTTGAAACAAATCGATTGAAGTGAACTTTCTTATACTTCATCAAACGCATTACTAAGTCTTAATTACGCGTCCATGAAGCTTATTGGGCCTCCATACACGTCGTTCTCATCACGTCAAGTTAAAACCATGAAGGTTAGATGGATAACTTAGGTTCTAACCACAAGTCATGTAACAGTGAACATCATTTCTTTGATACGTTCAGTTCTTTTGGAACAAATCGATTAAAAAGAAGGTTCTTATACTTCATCAAACGCATTAGTAAGTTTTATTTACGCGTCCATGAAGCTTACTGGGACCTCAATACACATCGTTGTCATCACTTCAAGTTAAAAATTTGAAGGTTAGATGGATAACTTAGGTTCTAACCACATGTCATGTAACAGTAAACCTCATTTGCTTGATACGTTCAGTTCTTTTGGAACAAATCGATTGAAGTGAACTTTCTTATACTTCATCAAACGCATTACTAAGTTTTAATTACGCGTCCATGAAGCTTATTGGGTCCTCCATACACGTTGTTCTCATCACGTTAAGTTAAAACCTTGAAGGTTAGATGGATAACTTAGGTTCTAACCACAACTCATGTAACAGTGAATTTCATTTGCTTGATACGTTCAAGTCTTTTGGAATAAATCGATTGAAGTGAAGTTTCTTATACTTTAATCAAACGCATTACTAAGTCTTAATTACGCGTCCATGAAGCTTATTGGGTTCTTCATGCAAGTCGTTCTCAATACGTCAAGTTAAAACCTTGAAGGTTAGATGGATAACTTAGGTTCTAAACGCAAGTCATGTAACAATTAACCTCATTTGCTTGATACGTTCGGTTCATTTAGAACAAATCGATAGAAGTGAAGTTTCTTATACTTCATCAAACGCATTACTAAGTTTTAATTACGCGTCCATGAAGCTTATTGGGTCCTCCATACACGTCGTTCTTATCACGTTAAGTTAAAACCTTGAAGGTTAGATGGATAACTTAGGTTCTAACCACAACTCATGTAACAGTGAATTTCATTTGCTTGATACGTTCAAGTCTTTTGGAATAAATCGATTGAAGTGAAGTTTCTTATACTTTAATCAAACGCATTACTAAGTCTTAATTACGCGTCCATGAAGCTTATTGGGTTCTTCATGCAAGTCGTTCTCAATACGTCAAGTTAAAACCTTGAAGGTTAGATGGATAACTTAGGTTCTAAACGCAAGTCATGTAACAATTAACCTCATTTGCTTGATACGTTCAGTTCATTTAGAACAAATCGATAGAAGTGAAGTTTCTTATACTTCATCAAACGCATTACTAAGTTTTAATTACGCGTCCATGAAGCTTATTGGGTCCTCCATACACGTCGTTCTTATCACGTTAAGTTAAAACCTTGAAGGTTAGATGGATAACTTAGGTTCTAACCACAACTCATGTAACAGTGAATTTCATTTGCTTGATACGTTCAAGTCTTTTGGAATAAATCGATTGAAGTGAAGTTTCTTATACTTTAATCAAACGCATTACTAAGTCTTAATTACGCGTCCATGAAGCTTATTGGGTCCTCCTTACACGTCGTTCTCATCACGTCAAGTTAAAACCTTAAAGGTTAGATTGATAACTTAGGTTCTAACCACAAGTCATGTAACAGTGAACCTCATTTGCTTGATACGTTCACTTCTTTTGGAACAAATCGATCGAATTGAAGTTTCTTATATTTCATCAAACGCATTACTAAGTGTTAATTATGCTTCCATATAGCTTATTGGGACCTCAATACATGTCGTTCTCATCACTTCAAGTTAAAACCTTGAAGGTTAAATAAATAACTTAGGTTCTAACTACAAGTCATGTAATAGTGAACCTCATTTGCTTGTTACGTTCAGTTCTTTTGGAACAAATCGATTGAAGTGAAGTTTCTTATACTTCATCAAACGCATTACTAAGTCTTAATTACGCGTCCATGAAGCTTATTGGGTTCTTCATGCAAGTCGTTCTCAATACGTCAAGTTAAAACCTTGAAGGTTAGATGGATAACTTAGGTTCTAAACGCAAGTCATGTAACAATTAACCTCATTTGCTTGATACGTTCAGTTCATTTAGAACAAATCGATAGAAGTGAAGTTTCTTATATTTCATCAAACGCATTACTAAGTTTTAATTACGCGTCCATGAAGCTTATTGGGACTACAATACGCGTCGTTCTCATCACTTCAAGTTAAAAACTTGAAGGTTAGATGGATAACTTAGGTTCTAACCGCAAGTCATGTAACAGTGAACTTCATTTGCTTGATACGTTCAGTTCTTTTAGAACGCCCCGAGTCTTCTGAACCAGTTTGTTACTCATAAACCCGAACTTGACTAAGAAACTTTGGACCAAATTTAAAATTTCACTCGAAAGTCTAAATTTGACATTTTCTAAAATCTCAAAACATTTAGAGACTTGCAACGGAAATCATTTGAGCAAAAATAGAACTAACCAACTATAGGACAATGTCTGAATAATCAGTTGAGATGTTAGGGAACATTGGGCCAAAAGAAATAAAGTTTTAATTCGCGAAATACTTTGATTGTTGCAAAAGTCAAACTCGTCTGCCGCTGTACAAAGTCAACAGGAGGGCAGAAATAAAACTGAATGTCTCCACCGATGACGTCAGCCGGAGGAGTCATTCTTCAAGCCTTAGCCGATCGCAAAACGACAAGTTTTGCTACTGCATCTACCGGTGACGTCAGCCGGATGATTTGTTCATCCCGCCTCAGCCGATCACTAGACGACAAGTCTTTTTACTCACGCCATCCGGTATAAAATACTCGACATCATCCGGTTACAAAACGACAATTTACATCCTACATCTTCCGATGGATTTAAGACACGACATCCACCGGTGACTAAACGACAAAACTTCTACTACATCATTCGGTGGATTTTAAACTCGACATCCACCGGTCACTAAACGATAAATTACATTCTACATCATCTGATGAATTTAATACCCGACATCCACCGGCCACAAAACGACAAATTTTCTACTTATATCTTCCGATGGCTTCCACTGAATACATCTTCCGATAGACAACAGAACAACAACTCAACATCTGCCAATAGACATCGTCTATCAACAGAGAACAGAGTGACATTTCAACTACTCCTTGCTATACAAACACAACTCTGACTACGAAAAGGAATTTACTTACTTCACTGTAACTATTCAGAAACAATTCAAAACGTTGTATTACTCAAGATTCAGTAAGAACCAACATTAAAACTCAATAAAATACTATTATCAGAAAGATCTCAAAGTCGTATTAAAAATATTGAAACCACTATTGTCATGAAATCTCAACACACTTAAATTGAAACATTGTCAACTAAACCTTCACACCAACAGACATCAGTTAAACTGCCTCATAAAGATACCAAAGCATGGCATGAATGTGCTTCAACAACTTCGCCTATTCCTCAGTAAATTCAAAGAACTCTCCAGTAGTTACCTCAACACCTACATCACAAAACTCATCTATTAGCCTAATGCTAAGCAAGTGAAGCAATAATGAAATGATATGCTGAAACATAAAACCTAAACATGCAGTTTCTACTTTCTCATCTCAGTTGTACATTCGTTCGTTTACTGATCTGATCCCTTGGTTCCCTTGGGAGTGTGATCAATTCTCCCAATGTTATACATCCTCTACTCGATTAAGGGGCGGATGAATTCCCTTAATAGCTATTATGATCCCTCGGTTCCCTTGGGAGTGGGATCAATTCTCCCAATGTTATACATCCTCTACTCGATTAAGGGGCGGATGAATTCCCTTAATAGCTATTATGATCCCTCGGTTCCCTTGGGAGTGGGATCAATTCTCCCAATGTTATACATCCTCTACTCGATTAAGGGGCGAATGAATTCCCTTCGTAATAACAAAAAAAAAACATTTCATCGTACACCTTATTACTCATGCATAGTGTTTACGATTTAAAACTTCTCAATTTATTGAGAAGTCAACAAGTAATAGAGCAATAGCAATCAACTATAAAAACTAAAGAGAATGATGAACCAATAGAAGTGGGATTTGAAAAGTCAAAAGTAATTAAGAGCCAATAGAAATGAAGAGTAATGTTGAGTTTGAAAAGTCAACAAATGAAGAACTAATGGAGGGAAAGATTGAAAGGAGTCAAACTTTTAAAAGGGTGTTTGGCAAATAGAAAGTGAAGGATACATGGTTTTCATGTTGGAAGACTTGGAAGAAAGAAATAAAGAGAAGAAATGGAGGATAAGGATGAAGAAAAGTCAACTTTCTTCTTTAAATCTTAAAGTGACACCTCACAATGATTATCTTCATTTTTTTCTTCTCTTTCTCACTCCCTACGTGCCTCTTCTCTTCTCCATTTTCCAGAGCACTCTTCTCCCTCAAAAGCTTGGTCTCTTGTAAGAAGAATCAAAGTAAGTTAGATTTTAGGTTATGTTTATGCAAAATAATAGTTATAGGTTGGTAAAATTAGAGTTTTGTTGAGTTTATGGAGAAGTTGATAAACCCTAGATGGCTGCACGAAAATTTGGATTTCCCTCCATAATTTCTTGATGTTTTAGGGTTTGAATGAATTGTAATGGCTGCTTATGGTTGGAAATGAAGGAAAAACATCAAGTAATGCATGAATAGTTGAAAATAGTGAAATATAGGGCAGATTGGAAATCTGTAATTTCGGTACATTGAGATAGTTTATCTTGATAAATTGACTTTACCATGTTAAAGTAGACTCCTTAAGGATTCCATAGCCTCAAGAATTATCGAATTTGGTTATGTATAGGAAAAGTTATGAAATTTTGAAATTTGTTGTTGATTTGAAGGGAATTCCGAAAATTAGGTTGTTAAGTGAATTTTTATGAATCTTGTTAATTGACATGCTTTAGGTATACAAGTCAAGAAGGAACTTGAGCACATTAACGAAACCAAACTCAAGAGACGAGGTAAGTGTATGTATGCATGCGTTTTGGCCGATTTGCCTACACCACAAAAGATTATGAGATTGAGGATTTGGTGAATGTAGTTTTTAGAGTTGGTTGGGTAGAACTCTTAGGCTGTGAGTGAGTTAATTATGCTAGTTGTTTGTTTAATGAATGATTTGCTTATTAGTTATATTATGTTATAGAATTGAAGGATGTGTGTGCAACATGTAATCATGCGTCATGGTTTTCCTAAAGCATAGAAAATGGTTTTTATACATAGTTTTCATGTAAACAAGAGTAACAGAATACAGAACAGTAAAATACGTAATAGTTGTTGTGGGTAGGGAACTGAGTTTGGTAGTTCCGCCAGAGGAACCAGTTCCGTCAGAGGGATTGTCAGATATGCCATTCCACTTCCCCTAGAGCGAGTTGATCGTCCCGCCAGGTGGACAATCAGTTAGGCCATTTCTTCTCTAGAAACAGTACCCCAATAACTCATATCATGCAAGAAAAATAAACAAGACTCAGTATATGCTTTTACGAACAGCATAGCATAATCATGAGCATGCATTTTATTTTACTCTACATCACTTACTGAGCATTAGGCTCATTAGTTTATTTTGTGGTGTAGGTGAATTTGATACAGGTAAGGGCCTTGATCCTCAAGAAGGTTGATGGAGCAGTTGGTGGAGAACGTCCATTGGATATGCTTGTAGCCGCTAGGGCGATTTTGACCTGTGGGCGAGTACATAAGTAATTTTGGGATAATGTATGGACAAAAAGTTTTTTTTAAAGTTGCAGATTAGTATGTAAATGACAAGTTTAGTTGTTTTTAAATGATAGTGTCTATTTTGATGTATGAATATATTTTGGAAATTATATGAGAAATCTAGTTTCACATTGCAGGTTTTGGTTTTATAGTTTTAAACGTTATATTGTCGTTTTTTTTTAATCGATAGTGAATGTAAAGCAAGATTTCATCCTCTTATTTTATTTAGTTCAAAGATTTTTATAATGGGTCATCTATGAAGTAATCTTTTCTTTCCGCTGCAAACAGTTAATGTTTTAAAGATGTCATTTTAAACAATGGGTAAAATTTTAAATCTATATGGATTTTCGAGTACGGTTAGACACATGAACAGTAAATGTGACGAACCGGGTTCAGATAACTCGGGGTGTCACACCCTTAATAGCTATTACATTTCAATCTGTACTTGCCTTTCCATGCCACAACATATATAATTCATTTTTGTATTCTTTAAAAAACATGATGCATAACACACAGAAAATATTCAAGCAAGCATAAACCTACTATTTTGTGATGTAGGCCCGAAGGCACACACAATACTTCACTTACCTGGATTCCTGGAGAAATGTTTGGTTGCTAACCACTTCGGGTTCTGCTCAAACCTAAAACCATAGACAGTGTATTAGTTAAACTTCATTCTAAACTATCCAGGAGTCTAAGGAAATTAGTTTGGAAGCTCAGATCTTCGTGCATTCCCGATTCTGCACTTAACCCGAAACTACACTCATTCGCAACACTCCCAAAACACACACATTGCACTCCCTTTGTTATCTAACCGTCTAGTCATAAGGAAAAATGAAGGAACTCACCTAAGTCAAAGAAATCGTTGGAGAAATCGAAGGGAGGGCCTCCTAGAGCACTCTGCTAAGCTGAGGAGCTGAGAGTCGAAAAGAATTGGAAAACAGTGGCGGCTACAATGCATTAAATTCAAAAACCTATTCCTTCAATACGTTATCCATTTTAAATTACCAATTACTCTTATGCCCTTACCTAGTGATCAATTAACTCCACTTTTACTATTGTCATTAAAGTGTGTCATTAATTTAGAAAGAAAAAAACTTGGTTCTATAGAACCGGGTGTTACACTTATACTTCATCAAACGCATTACTAAGTCTTAATTACGCGTCCATGAAGCTAAATGGGAGTACAATACACGTCGTTCTCATCACTTCAAGTTAAAAACTTGAAGGTTAGATGGATAACTTAGGTTCTAACAACAAGTCATGTAACAATGAACCTCATTTGCTTGATACGTTCAGTTTTTTTGGAACAAATAGATTGAAGTGAAGTTTCTTATACTTCATCAAACACATTAATAAGTCTTAATTACGCGTCCATGAAGCTTACTGGGACCTCAATACACGTCGTTCTCATCACTTCAAGTTAAAAACTAGAAGGTTAGATGGATAACTTAGGTTCTAACCACAAGTCATGTAACAGTGAACCTCATTTGCTTAATACGTTCAGTTCTTTAGAAACAAATCGATTGAAGTGAAGTTTCTTATACTTCATCAAACGCATTACTAAGTCTTAATTACGCGTCCATGAAGCTTATTGGGTCCTCCATACACGTGGTTCTCAATACGTCAAGTTAAAACCTTGAAGATTAGATAGATAACTTAGGTTCTAACTTCAAGTCATGTAACAGTGAACCTCATTTGCTTGATACGTTCAGTTCTTTTGGAACAAATAGATAGAAGTGAAGTTTCTTATACTTCATCAAACGCATTACTAAGTCTTAATTACGCGTCCATGAAGCTTATTGGGACGACAATACACGTCGTTCTCATCACTTCAAGTTAAAAACTTGAAGGTTAGATGGATAACTTAGGTTCTAACCACAAGTCATGTAACAGTGAACCTCATTTGCTTGATACGTTCAGTTCTTTAGAAACAAATCGATTGAAGTGAACTTTCTTATAATTCATCAAACGCATTACTAAGTCTTAATTACGCGTCCATGAAGCTTATTGGGTCTTCCATATACGTCGTTCGAAATACGTCAAGTTAAAACCTTGAAGGTTAGATGGATAACTTAGATTCTAACCGCAAGTCATGTAACAGGGAACCTTATTTGCTTGATACGTTCAGTTCTTTTGGAACAAATCGATTAAAGTGAAGTTTCTTATACTTCATCAAAAGCATTTCTAAGTCTTAATTACGCATCCATGAAGCTTATTGGGTCCTCCATACACGTCGTTCTCTCACTTCAAGTTACAAACCTTGAAGGTTAGATGGATAACTTAGGTTCTAACCACAAGTCATGTAACAGTGAACCTCATTTGCTTTGATACGTTCAGTTCTTTAGAAACAAATCGATGAAGTGAAGTTTCTTATACTTCATCAAACGCATTACTAATGTCTTAATTACGCTCCATGAAGCTTATTGGGTCCTCTATACACGTCGGTTCTCAATCACGTCAAGTTAAAACCTTGAAGGTTAGATAGATAACTTAGGTTCTAACTTCAAGTCATGTAACAGTGAACCTCATTTGCTTGATACGTTCAGTTCTTTTGGAACAAATAGATAGAAGTGAAGTTTCTTATACTTCATCAAACGCATTACTAAGTCTTAATTACGCGTCCATGAAGCTTATTGGGATCCTCAATACACGTCGTTCTCATCACTCAAGATTAAAACTTGAAGGTTAGATGGATAACTTAGGTTCTAACCCCAAGTCATGTAACAGTGAACCTCATTTGCTTGATACGTTCAGTTCTTTAGAAACAAATCGATTGAAGTGAAGTTTCTTATACTTCATCAACGCATTACTAAGTCTTAATTACGCGTCCATGAAGCTTATTGGGATCATCATACACGTCGTTCTCAATACTGTCAAGTTAAAACCTTGAAGGTTAGATGGATAACTTAGGTTCTAACCGCAAGTCATGTAACAGTGAACCTTCATTTGCTTGATACGTTCAGTTCTTTTGGAACAAATCGATTGAAGTGAAGTTTCTTTATACTTCATCAAACGCATTACTAAGTCTTAATTACGCGTCCATGAACCTTATTGGGTCCTCCATACACGTCGTTCTCATCACTTCAAGTTAAAAACTTGAAGGTTAGATGGATAACTTAGGTTCTAACCACAAGTCATGTAACAGTGAACCTCATTTGCTTGATACGTTCAGTCTTTTAGAACAAATCGATTGAAGTGAAGTTTCTTATACTTCATCAAACGCATTACTATGTCTTAATTACGCGTCCATGAAGCTTATTGGGACAACAATACACGTCGTTCTCATCACTTCAAGTTAAAAACTTGAAGGTTAGATGATAACTTAGGTTCTAACCACAAGTCATGTAACAGTGACCTCATTTGCTTAATACGTTAGTTCTTTAGAAACAATCAATTGAAGTGAAGTTTCTTATAATTCATCAAACGCATCACAAAGTCTTAATTACGCGTCCATGAAACTTATTGGGTCCTCCATACACGTCGTTCTCATCACTTCAAGTTAAAAACTTGAAAGTTAGATGGATAACTTAGGTTCTAACCACAAGTCATGTAACAGTGAACCTCATTTGCTTGATACGTTCAGTTCTTACAAACAAATCGATTGAAGTGAAGTTTCTTATACTTCATCAAACGCATTACTAAGTCTTAATTACGCGTCCATGAAGCTTATTGGGTCCTCCATAACGTCGTTCTCAATACGTCAAGTTAAAACCTTGAAGATTATATAGATAACTTAGTTCTAACTGCAAGTCATGTAACAGTGAACGTCATTTGCTTGATACGTTCAGTTCTTTTGGAACAAATCGATAGAAGTGAAGTTTCTTATACTTCATCAAACTCATTTCTATGTCTTAATTACGCGTCCATGAAGCTTATTGGGACAACAATACACGTCGTTCTCATCACTTCAAGTTAAAAACTGAAGGTTAGATGGATAACTTATGTTCTAACCACAAGTCATGTAACAGTGAACCTCATTTGCTTAATACGTTCTGTTCTTTAGAAACAAATCAATTGAAGTGAAGTTTCTTATAATTCATCAAACGCATCACAAAGTCTTAATTACGCGTCCATGAAACTTATTGGGTCCTCCATACACGTCGTTCTCATCACTTCAAGTTAAAAACTTGAAAGTTAGATGGATAACTTAGGTTCTAACCACAGGTCATGTAACAGTGAACCTCATTTGCTTGATACGTTCAGTTCTTTACAAACAAATCGATTGAAGTGAAGTTTCTTATACTTCATCAAACGCATTACTAAGTCTTAATTACGCGTCCATGAAGCTTATTGGGTCCTCCATATACGTCGTTCTCAATACGTCAAGTTAAAACCTTGAAGATTATATGGATAACTTAAGTTCTAACTGCAAGTCATGTAACAGTGAACGTCATTTGCTTGATACGTTCAGTTCTTTTGGAACAAATCGATAGAAGTGAAGTTTCTTATACTTCATCAAACTCATTTCTATGTCTTAATTACGCGTCCATGAAGCTTATTGGGACAACAATACACGTCGTTCTCATCACTTCGAGTTAAAAACTAGAAGGTTTGATGGATAACTTAGGTTCTAACTACAAATCATGTAACAGTGAACCTCATTTGCTTAATACGTTCAGTTCTTTAGAAACAAATCAATTGAAGTAAAGTTTCTTATAATTCATCAAATGCATTACAAAGTTTTAATTACGCGTCCATGAAACTTATTGGGTCCTCCATACACGTCGTTCTCATCACTTCAAGTTAAAAACTTGAAGGTTAGATGGATAACTTAGGTTCTAACCACAAGTCATGTAACAGTGAACCTCATTTGCTTGATACGTTAAGTTTTTCATAAACAAATCGATTGAAGTCAACTTTCTTATAATTCATCAAACGCATTACTAAGTCTTAATTACGCGTCCATGAAGCTTATTGGGTCCTCCATATCCGTCGTTCTCAATATGTCAAGTTAAAACCTTGAAGGTTAGATGGATAACTTAGGTTCTAACCGCAAGTCATGTAACAGGGAACCTTATTTACTTGATACGTTCAGTTCTTTTGGAACAAATCGATTGAAGTGAAGTTTCTTATACTTCATCAAAAGCATTTCTAAGTCTTAATTACGCGTCCATGAACCTTATTGGGTCCTCCATACACGTCGTTCTTTTTACGTCAGGTTAAAACCTTGAAGGTTATATGGATAACTTAGGTTCTAACCGCAAGTCATGCAACAGTGAACGTCATTTGCTTGATACGTTCAGTTCTTTTGGAACAAATCGATAGAAGTGAAGTTTCTTATACTTCATCAAACTCATTTCTATGTCTTAATTACGCGTCCATGAAGCTTATTGGGACAACAATACACGTCGTTCTCATCACTTCAAGTTAAAAACTTGAAGGTTAGATGGATAACTTAGGTTCTAACCACAAGTCATGTAACAGTGAACCTCATTTGCTTAATACGTTCAGTTCTTTAGAAACAAATCGATTGAAGTGAAGTTTCTTATACTTAATCAAACGCATTACAAAGTCTTAATTACGCGTCCATGAAACTTATTGGGTCTTCCATACACGTCGTTCTCAATACGTCAATTTAAAACCTTGAAGGTTAGATGGATAACTTAGGTTCTAACCACAAGTCATGTAACAGTGAACCTCATTTGCTTGATACGTTCAGTTCTTTAGAAACAAATCGATTGAAGTGAACTTTCTTATACTTCATCAAACGCATTACAAAGTCTTAATTACGCGTCCATGAAACTTATTGGGTCCTCCATACACGTCGTTCTCAATACGTCAAGTTAAAACCTTGAAGGTTAGACGGATAACTTAGGTTTTAACCACAAGTCATGTAACAGTGAACCTCATTGCTTGATACGTTCAGTTCTTTTGGAACAAATCGATTGAAGTGAAGTTCTTATACTTCATCAAACGCATTACTAAGTCTTAATTACGCGTCCATGAAGGTTATTGGGACCTCAATACACGTCGTTCTCATCACTTCAAGTTAAAACCTTGAAGGTTAAATGGATAACTTAGGTTCTAACCGCAAGTCATGTAACAGTGAACCTCATTTGCTTGATACGTTCAGTTCTTTTGGAACAATCGATTGAAGTGAAGTTTCTTATACTTCATCAAACGCATTACTAAGTCTTAATTACGCGTCCATGAAGGTTATTGGGACCTCAATACACGTCGTTCTCATCACTTCAAGTTAAAACCTTGAAGGTGAAATGAATAACTTAGGTTCTAACCACAAGTCATGTAACAGTGAACCTCATTTGCTTGATACGTTCTAGCTCTTTAGAAACAATCGATTGAAGTGAAGTTTCTTATACTTCATCAAACGCATTACTAAGTCTTAATTACGCGTCAATGAGCTTCTTGGGCTCCATACACGTCGTTCTCAATACGTAAGTTAAAACCTTGAAGGTTAGATGGATAACTTAGGTTCTAACATCAAGTCATGTAACAGTGAACCTAATTTGTCTGATACGTTCAGTTCTTTTGGAACAAATCGATGAAGTGAAGTTTTCTTATAATTCATCAAACGCCTTTACTAAGTCTTCATTACGCGTCCATGAAGCCTTATTGGGTCCTCCACTACACGCGTTCATACTGTCAAGTTAAAACCTTGAAGGTTAGATGGATAACTTAGGTTCTAACCTGCAAGTCATGTAACAGTGAACCTTCATTTTTGCTTGATACGTTCAGTTCTTTTGGAAACAAATCGATGAAGTGAAGTTTCTTATAATTCATCAAACGCATTACTAAGTCTTAATTACGCGTCCATGAAGTTATTGGGTCCTCCATATACGTCGTGCTCAATACGTCAAGTTTAAAACCTTGAAGGTAGAATGGAATAACTTAGGTTCTAACCGAAGTCATGTAACAGGGAACCTTATTTGCTTGATACGTTCAGTTCTTTTGGAACAAATCGATTGAAGTGAAGTTTCTTATAATTCATCAAAAGAATTTCTAAGTCTTAATTACGCGTCCATGAAGCTTATTGGGTCCTCCATACACGTCGTTTTCTTTACGTCAGGTTAAAACCTTGAAGGTTATGTGGATAACTTAGGTTCTAACTGCAAGTCATGTACAGTGAACGTCATTTGCTTGATACGTTTCAGTTCTTTTGGACAAATCGATAGAAGTGAAGTTTCTTATACTTCATCAAACTCATTTCTATGTCTTAATTACGCGTCCATGAAGCTTATTGGGACGACAATACACGTCGTTCTCATCACTTCAAGTTAAAAACTTGAAGGTTAGATGGATAACTTAGGTTCTAACCACAAGTCATGTAACAGTGAACCTCATTTGCTTGATACGTTCAGTTCTTTTGGAACAAATCGATTGAAGTGAAGTTTCTTATACTTCATCAAACGCATTACTAAGTCTTAATTACGCGTCCATGAAGGTTATTGGGACCTCAATACACGTCGTTCTCATCACTTCAAGTTAAAACCTTGAAGGTGAAATGAATAACTTAGGTTCTAACCACAAGTCATGTAACAGTGAACCTCATTTGCTTGATACGTTTAGTTCTTTTGGATCAAATCGATTGAAGTGAAGTTTCTTATACTTCATCAAACGCATTACTAAGTCTTAATTACGCGTCCATGAAGGTTATTGGGACCTCAATACACGTCGTTCTCGTCACGTCAAGTTAAAACCTTTAAGGTGAAATGAATAACTTAGGTTCTAACCACAAGTCATGTAACAGTGAACCTCATTTGCTTGATACGTTGAGTTCTTTTTGAACAAATCGATTGAAGTGAAGTTTCTCATACTTCATCAAACGAATTCCTAAGTCTTAATTACGCGTCCATGAAGCTTATTGGGATCTCAATACATGTCGTTCTCATCACTTTAAGTTAAAACTTTAAAGGTTAATTGGATAACTTAGGTTCTAACTACAAGTCATGTAATAGTGAACCTCATTTGCTTGATACGTTTAGTTCTTTTGGATCAAATTGATTGAAGTGAAGTTTCTTATACTTCGTCGAACTGCATTACTAAGTCATTATTACGCGTCCATGAAGGTTATTGGGACCTCAATACACGTCGTTCTCGTCACGTCAAGTTAAAACCTTTAAGGTGAAATGAATAACTTAGGTTCTAACCCCAAGTCATGTAACAGTGAACCTCATTTGCTTGATACGTTCAGTTCTTTTGGAATAAATCGATCGAATTGAAGTTTCTTACACTTCATCAAACGCATTACTAAGTCTTAATTATGCGTCCAAGAAGGTTATTGGGACCTCAATACACGTCGTTATCGTCACGTCAGGTTAAAACCTTGAAGGTGAAATGAATAACTTAGGTTCTAACCGCAAGTCATGTAATAGTGAACTTCATTTGCTTGATACGTTCAGTTCTTTTGGAACAAATCGATTGAAGTGAAGTTACTCATACCTCATCAAACGTATAACTATGTCTTAATTACGCGTCCATGACGCTTATTGGGATCTTAATACACGTCGTTCTCATCACTTCAAGTTAAAACCTTGAAGGTAAAATGGATAACTTAGGTTCTAACCACAAGTCATGTAACAGTGAACCTTTTGCTTGATACATTTAGTTCTTTTGGATCAAATCGATTGAAGTGAAGTTTCTTATACTTCATCAAACAACATTTCTATGTCTTAATTACGCGTCCATGAAGGTTATTGGGACCTCAATACACGTCGTTCTCGTCACGTCAAGTTAAAACCTTAAAGGTGAAATCAATAACTGAGGTTCTAGCCACAAGTCATGTAACAGTGCACCTCATTTGCTTGATACGTTCAGTTCTTTTGGAACAAATCGATTGAAGTGAAGTTTCTTATACTTCATCAAACGCATTACTAAGTCTTAATTACGCGTCCATGAAACTTATTGGGACCTCAATACACGTTGTTCTCATCACTTCAAGTTAAAACCTTGAAGGTTAAATCGATCTCTAAGGTTCTAACCACAAGTCATGTAACAGTGAACCTCATTTGCTTGATACGTTCAGTTCTTTTGGAACAAATCGATTGAAGTAAAGTTTCTTATACTTCATCAAACACATTACTAAATCTTAATTACGCGTCCATGAAGGTTATTGGAACCTCAATACACGTCTTTCTCATCACGTCAAGTTAAAACCTTGAAGGTTAAATGGATAACTTATGTTCTAACCACAAGTCATGTAACAGTGAACCTCATTTGCTTGATACGTTCAATTCTTTTGGAACAAATCGATTGAAGTGAAGTTTCTTATACTTCATTAAAAGCATTACTAAGTCTTAATTATGCGACCATGAAGCTTATTGAGACCTCAATACACGTCGTTCTCATCACTTCAAGTTAAAACCTTGAAGGTTAAATGGATAACTTAGGTTCTAACCACAAGTCATGTAACAGTAAACCTCTTTTGCTTGATACGTTTAGTTCTTTTGGATCAAATCGATTGAAGTGAAGTTTCTTATAGTTCATCAAACAACATTTTCTAAGTCTTAATTACGCGTCCATGAAGGTTATTGGGACCTCAATACACGTCGTTCTCGTCACGTCAAGTTAAAACCTTGAAGGTGAAATAAATAACTTAGATTCTAGCCACAAGTCATGTAACAGTGAACCTCATTTACTTGATACATTCAGTTCTTTTGGAACAAATCGATTGAAGTGAAGTGTCTTATATTTCATCAAACGCATTACTAACTCTTAATTACGCGTCCATGAAGCTTATTGGGACCTCAATTGTAATACCCAGCTTTTCAGGATAATAATACTTTAATATAAATGGCATTTTTGTAAATATGTCAAATCAAGCCCGTTTTACGAAAAGAAAGTGTTATTAGGATCCTAATAGTTAATATGGATTTTAGGAAAATTATGGGAATTTTAGGAGTCGTGATGCTAAATTACGGGAATTACGTATCTCGTAATATAAAAGACGTTTTAGTAAAAATAGTAAACGAGGTCCGATTTGCGAACAGACAGTTTTATTGGGACCCTAATAATAAGTTGAAATTATTGGTGAAATAAGAAAGTTTGGAGAAACCGAATCCTTAGTTAATTAACGAAATAAAGGACGAAAGAAATAGAAAACAAGTAAAATGGGCAAAAAGGTAAATTTGCAAATTTAATTAATAAAAACTGATTTCTTTTCTCTCCTCCCTCATTTCCTCTCTTCTCCACGAACCAGAGAAGCTCTCTGGCGATTTCTCCCCCACGCACGCCGGCAATTTCTCTTCGGCCGACGCCCGTTTCTCCTCCAATCGATCCCCGTTCTTCACGTTTTCTCCTCCGATCAACGTTCTAGGTAAGATTCTACAGCTTTTGGACGTTAGTTTTCAGTTTTAACGAAGTTATACGTTTAGGTTTTATGATTAAGGTTTTGTTAAAATTGTGATTTAAGGTTCAAAATCGATAGGTTTGCCGTAATTAAGGATATAGTGAACGTATTGAACGTTATTGGACGAATTTAATTGATTTAGGACAAATGTTAGAGTTTGACTAATTTTTGAGATTTTAGTGTAATATCCCGGCTTTTCGGGATATCAATATTTTAATATAAATGACATTTTTGTAAATATGTCGAATCAAGCCCGTTTTATAAAAAGAAAGCGTCATTAGAATCCTAATGATTAATAGGAATTTTAAGGAAATTACGAGAATTTCCGGAGTAATAACGCTATATTTCTAATAATTGCGTTTCTCGAAATATAAAAGACATTTTAGTAAAATGGTAAACGTGGTCCGATTTGTGAACGGACAGTTTTATTAGGACCCTAATAATAAGTTGGAATTATTGGTGAAATAAGGAGATGTGGAGAAACCGAATCGTTAGATAATTAACGAAACAAAGGACGAAACTAATATAAAATCAACAAAAGGGCAAAAAGGTAATTGACCACCAAAGTTTTAAATAAACACTTAAATTCCTTCTCCCCTCATTTCTCTTCCTCCACGAACCAGAGAAGCTCTCTGGCGACTTGGCTTCTCCCAACGGCCGTCTTCCACGGTTCTTCACCGGTTCTCCTCCGATCAACGCCGTTCCTTCACGTTTTCTTCTCCACTCAACGCTATAGGTAAGATTCCGTAGCTTTGGTACGTTAGATTTCGATTTCTAAGATTTATGACGATTAGGGTTTTGTTTAGGATTTCGTTAAAAATGTCGATTAGGTTTCGTAATCGATAGATTTACTGTAAATATAGATATAAAGGATGTATGGAACGTTATTGGACGAAATTATAGCGATTTGTGAGAAAAGTCGAAATTGGTGAGATTTTAGGGTTTTTTAGAGAAAAATTCGTAAATGGTGGTTTGTGATATCGAGCGTAGATTGTTCGATAAAACGCCTCGATTAGTTAAATTGGAATTTTAGGAAACTCCTTTGGTTAAGGATTTTATTAATTTGGACGTTAACGATTCAAGCGCATTTTTATGATAGTTGTTGTGTTTTGCCTTAGGAGCACTACGCTCGTGGACGGAGCTAGCCTTCAACGGACGTCAGGTAAGTCTTTCGTGACCTGTTTGGCCGATTGGCCTACACCATAAGATTTTATGTTGTTTGAGGAAATTGGAGAATGTAGGTTGTGTCGGGCGAATAGGTTGGGTAGTTAGTTTCAGTTAAGTGTTATATGTTTAAGTTCATTGTTTGTTTGTGTTTTAATTATGTTTATAGTATTGTACATGTTCACGCATCATGTTTCTGAAAAGCACGAAAAAGGAATTTTTATGCATGTTTTTCATGAAAAGGAAAAAGATAATGAAACGATCTGAATGCATGTAATCTGTTTCGACGGTGGTGGTGGTTCAGACATGGCTGCTTGGGGAGCATGTTTTCCCCCCGGTTAGATACGAGGGGCTATCCAATCGTAGGATGTGCCGCTCCTATCTAGCGAGAGTGAGACCACAGTAAAGTACAAGTATAAGTAAAAGTACAAGAAAATAAATGAATAGCGAAAAGGTAGGAAGCATGTTTTTATGAACGGCACGCATAGCATGCATTGCATTCACGTAGACTTACTGAGCCTTAAGCTCACGACTTATATTTATGGTGTAGGTGACCTCTACACAGGTGAGGATGAGATCCCTCCACCCGAGGCATGAGCGGTTGAAGAAAGATGGCCCGTGGGAGTGCGCTGGGCAGTCGATGCGCTTTTGACCCGTGGGGATGTAGGTATATGTTTTGGGGACCATATGAATTGTACAGATAGAACATAATAGGATGTTTGGAATTTGATAGTTGATAGGATTATGTTCGATGTTTTTGAAATGTATTTCATAAACTGTTTGGTGACTGAAAATAGGGGAAGTTGTTTGGTTTTAAATGGATCCACGTGATTTATTTTTATGAAAGTTTAATATGTTTTTAATCACGTTCTAGATTCTAGGGGTTCTAGATTCTGGGGTATGTTTGGGTTGTTAATTGGTGATTGATGAAATCAGTAATGAGTTAAGTTTTATTGAAATGTGAGGAGTATATGGGTAGGAGATGGATTGTACAAGGAAGAGAAAAGGAATGGAAAAAGGGCATAGAAAGGTTTAAGTTTGCTCTCTGGAATCGGATTCCAGAGAGCATGTTTATATTATTTGGATGGCTGAAGTGTGGCTACCGATCGATGAAAGGGATCGCTGCAGGGGTGACTGGGCGCCAAAATGAGGGGCGACTGGGCGCCCCTCCCTGTTTTGATATGGCGATCAGTCGCTGCACAGAGGGGCGACTGATCATTTGATGATGCAGCGATCGATCTCCATAAATATGGAGATCGATCGCCCATTCAATTTGAGGGACAAAAGTCTGTCCCTCGGCCAATTAATTGTTTTATTTAAAGTTTTATTTAATGGTTGAGTGCTGTGCAGCGATCGATCTATTATTGTGCAGCGATCGATCGCTGTGGTCGATGTACAAAATCATTGCAGCGATCGATCTCCAAAGGAAATGGAGATCGATCGCTATAGAGAGGCAAGCGCACTGTTCACGTGAACAGTGTTACTGTTCACGTGAACAGTGATGAACAATGGTGTACTGTTCACGTGAACAGTAATACTGTTCACGTGAATAGTACCTGAATTGAAAAAAAAAAATAATAATAAAGAAAAATAAATAAAGTGAAGTGTTTTAAGTGGTTTTATTTAAATTAGTTTTAAGTTTAATTTCAAAGGTTTAAAGAAATAGGTTTTCACGATTTAAATTTCGATTTGATTTCCGCTTCAAGTTATTTAAAGTTAAAAGTATAAAAAAAAATAATAATTAATAAATAATAATATGTACGGGAAATTGGGTACAATATTAGGGATGTTACATTTAGAAAAACTCGTTAATGGTAATTTGGAGGTATCGAGCGTAAATTGTTTGGTAAAACGTCTCGATTAGTTAAATTAGAATTTTAGGAAACTCCTTTAGTTAAGGATTTCATTAATTTGGACGTTAACTGTTGAAACGCATTTTAATGATAATTGTCATGAATTGCCTTAGGTGAACCACGCTCGTGGACGGAGCTAGCATTCAACGGACATTAGGTAAGTCTCCGCGACTTGTTTGGCCGATTGGCCTACACCATACGATCTTCTGTTGTTCGAGGAAATTGGAGAATATAGATTGTATTGGGTGAACAGGTTGGGTAGTTAGTTTTAGTTTGAGTGTTATAT
Source organism: Begonia masoniana (assembly GCA_022432975.1). Lineage (NCBI taxonomy): Eukaryota > Viridiplantae > Streptophyta > Magnoliopsida > Cucurbitales > Begoniaceae > Begonia > Begonia masoniana. The sequence continues at coordinate 21,189,064 of CM039503.1, read as the reverse complement.
GTTTATGTTCGTTGTTTGTATGTTTTAATTATGTTTATAGCATTGCACATGTTCACGCATCATGTTTCTGAAAGCACGAAAAAGGAATTTCTATGCATGTTTTTCATGAAAAGGAAAAGGATAATGAAAAGATCTGAATGCATGTAATCTGGTCAAGGAGGTGGCGGTGGTTCAGACATGGCTGCTTGGGTAGCATGTTTTCCCCCCGGTTAGATACGAGGGGATATCCAACCGTATGATGTGCCGCTCCTATCTATCTGTAATGAAATGAAATGAAATGAATAGCAAAAAGGTAGGACGCATGTTTTATGAACTGCATTCATAGCATTCACTTGCATTCACGTAGACTTATTGAGCCTTAAGCTCACGACTTATATCTATGGTGTAGGTGACCTCTACACAGGTGAGGATGAGATCCCTCCACCCGAGGCATGAACAGTTGAAGAAAGATGGCCCGTAGGAGTGTGCTGCGCAGTCGGTGCACACTTTGACCCGTGGGGATATGTTTAAGTATTTTGAGGGTGTTGGGTTATTTTGAGTAGAATATGTGTAAAGTTAGAACATTTTAGGATATTTGGATCTTGATGCAAACCTCAACAAACTTGTTGTGAGACCCAACGTCAATAGATGGAATCAACTTCAGGATCGTCCAATAGTAGTTTCAAAGTTTAGGACTAATGACCCCGTGGTTATATGACAACCAGAAACCAATAGTATCAAGAAAGAAATATTGACCCCGTTGCTATGGAAGAGCAAGAAACCAATATTATAAGAGTTGGAAATCAAGTGGTTGCACTTGAAATTTCCGCAAGTTCTACAGAAGAACAGTTTTGAGGAAATTCTCACAAGATAATTCTCATTCTAGTGTGTCTTACAATGAAGAACTCCCAAGTATTTATAGGCTTACAAGAATAGTCTAGAATATGCATTAAATAGCCTTGAAAACATGAGAAAGAACATTGCTACTAACATGGTCAAGGTTCAGTCTTCTTTGGAAACCATCAAAACACCCTTTGACCTTCTCTATGCCAATATTAAATGCCTAGTGGATGTGACTTCGAAATTCCACTTTCTAGAGCCTTCTTTGCTGAATTTGTGATCATTTGGGCCTAGTCAAACTCCATTTGTATTTGTAACACATTAACAACTTTAAAGCCCATTTTTTCTAGTGGTCTTGGTTTTTGAAATAAGTTATTTTGGACTTCTTCTTGAAGCTTCTTGGCCCGAGCTCTAGTGATAGGTCCATTTGGTATTTTCAATTCCATTAAGTATTCTTCTTGGCCCAATTCTTCTTCAATGTCATCCTTGCCCACATCATTCTCCCTCTCTTGAAAAGGATTTGTCCTCGAATCTGAGCCTACATAGAAAGGAGATAGGTCAGTTACATTAAAAGTAGCACTCACTTGATAATCATTTGGTAGATCAATGATATAAGCATTATCATTAATCTTTTCCAAAACTTGGAATGGTCCATCTCCACGAGGATTGAGTTTACACTTTCTTTGTTGGGGAAAACGTTCTTTACGAAAATGAACCCAAACCAAATCTCCTTGTTGAAAAGTGATGTGCTTTCTTCCTTTGTTTGCATGGGCAGTAGCTTGCTCATTCTGTTTGATGATATTCTGACGTGCATCTTCATGAAGTTTCTTTACCAATTCTGCCTTCTTCTTCCCATCTAGGCTAATGGTCTCATTAATAGGCAATGGAAGTAAATCCAATGAAGTTAACGGATTAAAACCATAAACAATTTCAAGAGGAGAATAAGAAGTAGAAGAATGCATTGTTCTATTGTAAGCAAACTCAATAAAATGAATACAATCTTCCCATGATTTTAAATGGTTCTTTATTACTGCTCGTAAAAGAGTTCCCAGGGTCCTGTTTACTACGTCGGTTTGTGGGTGACAAGTAGTAGAAAATAGCAAAGTTGTCCCTAACTTACCCCACAGAACTCGCCAAAAATGGCTAAGAAACTTAGCGTCTCGATCACTCACTATTGTTTTTGGAACACCATGAAGACGAACTACTTCTTTAAAGAATAACTGAGCTATATGAGTGGCATCATCTGTTTTATTACATGGGATAAAATGTGCCATATTTGAAAATCTATTCACCACAACAAAAATTGAATCTTTCCCATTCTTAGTTCTTGGTAACCCTAACACAAAATCCATAGAAACATCAATCCAAGGATGACAAGGAACAGGTAAAGCCTGGTACAATCCATGAGGTTTTACTCTAGATTTGGCTTTTCTACAAGTTATGCATCTATTGCAGATCCTCTCTACATCCCTCTTCATATGTGGCCAAAAGAAATGTTCTTTCAAAATTTCTAAGGTCTTAAGAATCCCAAAATGTCCCATAAGACCCCCCCCCCCCCCCCCCCCCCATGTGACTCTCGAACAAGCAATTCACGCAAAGAACATTGTGGAATGCAAAGTCTATTTTCTCGAAACAAATATCCTTCTTGTTTGTAAAATTTTTCAAAAGGTTTTGTTTCTGTGGCTTCAAACCAAGTTGAAAAATAAGGATCTTTTGGATATAATTCTTTGATGTGCTCAAAACCCAAAAAATTAGTGGAAAGGGTAGAAAGAAGAACATACCTTCGAGATAAAGCATCAGCTACAATATTGTCTTTACCTTGTTTGTATTGGATGGTATTTGGAAACATTTCAATAAATTCAATCCAGCAAGCATGTCGTCGATTCAACTTACCTTGACCTTTTAAGTGCTTCAATGATTCATGGTCGGTATAAATGACAAATTCCTTAGACCACAAGTAATGTTGCCAAGTTTCCAGAGCTCTCACCAATGCATAAAGTTCTTTGTTATAGGTGGAGTAATTCAAAGCAGCTCCATTAAGTTTCTCACTGAAATAGGCAATGGGTCTCTTGTCTTGCATAAGTACGGCACCTATACCAATAACGGAAGCATCACATTCGATTTCAAAGGATTTGGAAAAATTTGGTAAGAGCAGTAAAGGAGCAGTACTTAACTTTTCTTTTAGAGTGTTGAAAGCCTTCTCTTGTGAATCACCCCATTTGAACCCAACACTTTTCTTGATAATTTCCGTCAATGGAGCAGCAATGGTGCTAAAGTTTGGAACAAACCTTCGATAGAATCCAGCCAAACCATGGAAACTTCTAACTTCAGTGATGTTAGTGGGCGTAGGCCAATCTTTGATAGCCTTAACTTTCTCTTTATCTACTTCCACACCTTTGGAACTTACAACAAAACCAAGAAACTCAACCTTGTCTTTGCAAAAGCTGCACTTTTTAAAGTTAGCAAACAACTTTTCATGTTTCAAAACATTAAGTACACATCTCAGGTGTTCAATATGTTCATTCAAGTGCTTGCTGTAAACTAGAATATCATCAAAATAAATAACAAAAAATTTTCCAATGTAAGAACGTAAAACATGATTCATTAAACGCATAAAAGTACTTGGTGTGTTAGTCAACCCGAAAGGCATTACTAGCCATTCATACAAACCATGTTTTGTTTTGAAAGCAGTTTTCCATTCATCACCTTCTTGCATACGAATTTGATGATAACCACTTTTTAAATCAATCTTTGAAAAGATAATGGAACCATGCAATTCATTTAACATGTCATCTAATCGAGGTATGGGATGTCGATACTTTACCGTGATTTTATTGATTGCTCGGCAATCGACGCACATTCTCCAGGTTCCATCTTTCTTGGGGACCAACAAGACAGGAACCGCACATGGACTCATGCTTTCTCGAACATGTCCTTTGGCTAGCAGCTCTTCAACTTGCCTTTGAAGTTCCTTTGTTTCTTCTGGATTACTTCGATAGGTGGGTCAATTAGGAATGGTAGCTCCTGGAATGAAGTCAATTTGATGCTCAATGCCTCTTATTGGCGGCAATCCTGGTGGCGTTTCCTCAAGAAAGACATCTTCAAATTCCTGCAAGAGAGTAATTGCTACAGTAGGCAAAGAATTATCAGGATTAGTTGTTAAGAAATAAGCCTCTTTGTACAAGATCAACATCATTGTTTTTTCTGATTTGAATGCACTCTTAATCTCTCTCTCTTTTGCAAGGAAATTCACTGCCTTTTTTTCTTTTTCAAGTGGGACCTGACTCTTTTCACTCTTCTTCTCACATTTTTTCTCTTCTCTCTCACTTTCTTTTGAACTCTCATGCTCATTCTCACATTGTTTTGTATTAGCTGTGACAGATTTTTTAATTTGGCCTTGCTCTTCGAAAACTTGATGGGGTGGTAGCGGAGCTAGAGTAATACTTCGTCCATCCTTGGTAAAGCTGTACTTGTATCCATCATGGGTGGTGCGTCTGTCAAATTGCCATGGTCTTCCAAGCAATATATGACTTTCTTGCATAGGAACAACATCACAAAGAACTTCATCTGAATATTTGCCAATTGAAAATGAGACAAAAACCTGTTTTGTTACCTTCATTCTCCACTTTCATTGAGCCATTGGAGACGATATGGTCGAGGGTGTTTTAGAGTCTTTAATCCAAGCTTGTCCACCATCATCTTACTTGCAACATTCACACAACTTCCTTCATCTATGATTAAACCACAAACCTTTTCTTTAACATGGCAGCGTGTATAGAAAATGTTTTCACGTTGTTGACGGTCATCATCTTCTATAGTTTGAACATGGAGGGTTCGAAGAACTACTAAGGCTTGGCCAACAACTGCATGTTCGGTATCACTAGCTTCTTCAAGTGGTGGCATAACTTCATTGTCACTTTCTTCTTCAGAAACAATATCCCCATTATTTAACAAAATCATAGTTCTTTTATTTGGGCATTGTGAAGAAATATGACCAGTTCCATGACATTTAAAACATTTAATATCTCGATTTCTCTGGGTTGGGGTATAACTCGTACCTTTTTCAACCTGCTTGGCCATCACTTTTTCATCTTTTGACTTGGAAGTCGACTGCTCTTCTTGCCTTAGAGTAGAGTTCCATTTTGACTTCCCACTCAAAGAAGTAAAAGTTTCGTGCTTGGAGGTTGATCTTCCTCCTCTTTTGAGCTGCCTTTCAACCTTCATGGCCATGTGGACAATCTCTTCAAGTTCAACGTAGTGCTGCAATTCTACAATATTTGCAATTTCATGATTGAGACCACAAATGAACAGAGCCATGGTTGCTTCTCGATCTTCCTCAACATTGGCACGAATCATGGATATTTCCATCTCCTTATGGTACTCCTCAACAGATTTTGAACCCTGTTTAAGGCTCTGCAATTTTAAGTGTAAATCTCTATAATAATGTGAAGGAACAAACCTTCGTCTCATGATAGTCTTCATGTCTTCCCAATTTTCGATTGGAATTTCTCTATTTCTTGGTTTGGTTAGCAGTACTTAGTCCCACCAAGCAATTGCGTAATCAGTGAAAGAAACAGCTGCAAGTTTAACTTTTTTTTCCTCCGACTAGTTATGGCAATCAAAAACAAGTTCAACCTTTCGTTCCCATTCAATGTAAATGTCCGGGTCATTTTTACCTTGAAATAATGGGATAGAGAGTTTAATCGCACCTGTGTTGTTGTCGGTAAAATTTCTTTCTCGGTATTGACGTCTTTGTCTTGGCCTATGATCTCTTTCTCTTCTTATGGAGGCTACTTCGTCAAAATCATCATACTCTTCAGCATATTCGCCCATGGGATTAACTGCAGTAAAGAAGGGTCGTCTAGTTGGTTGTCTTTCTTGGGGCATGGCACCTTGTTGAATTTGATTAATTCGCTCATCACTACGATCCAATCGATCTCGAATCTCTTCAAATTGGACGTTCATCCTCTGGAATTGTTGCTGCATTGCTTGGATGATCAAATTGCTATCCATTGGCGTTGCTTCACCTTCTTTTTCAGACATGTTGTAAAATCTGCATAAAAGTGTAAGTAAAAAAAAGGACCTCACCTCTCCCTCACGTGTATACACTAAAATATGGTTCTTGAGCACTCGTGTTTACTCGCATGGATTTCGGCTTTTATCCTCTAATAAGCTCACCAACTCTTGTCTTTTTCCACTCACTTTCCTCCTCAAAGTTCTTGAGAAAACTAAGCAAGGTATTATATCAAAGCAAAACAAATGAAAACCAACACACTTAAAATATAGATTTCTTAGTGAAGATGAAAAGCAATGGGATGCAAAATAAAGAAGGAATGGAAGAAATATGGTCACAATAAGATTGATACCACGGATTTTGAAACAAAAATATATATATGATAACAGAATAAAGAAATTTCTTTTTTTTTTTTTTTTTTTTCTTCTTTCTTTTTTTTTTAATTAATTTTTTTTTTCTTTTATTATTATTTTTTTATAAACTAGCAATGGGAGCGAGAACAAAGATATGAAATTATGGATAAACAACTAAGAGGAAATTGAAATAAAAAGAAAGTAAGCACTAGACGATAAACAAAACCTCAATTGGATGTTTAGTCTCTGATACCAAATGATGCAAACCTCAACAAACTTGTTATGAGACCCAACGTCAATAGATGGAATCAACTTCAGGATCGTCCAATAGTAGTTTCAAAGTTTAGGACTAATGACCCCATGGTTATATGACAACCAGAAACCAATAGTATCAAGAAAGAAATATTGACCCCATTGCTATGGAAGAGCAAGAAACCAATATTATAAGGGTTGGAAATCAAGTGGTTGCATTTGAAATTTCCGCAAGTTCTACAGAAGAACAGTTTGGAGGAAATTCTCACAAGATAATTCTCATTCTAGTGTGTCTTACAATGAAGAACTCCCAAGTATTTATAGGCTTACAAGAATAGTCTAGAATAGGCATTAAATAGCCTTGAAAACATGAGAAAGAACATTGCTACTAACATGGTCTAGGTTCAGCCTTCTTTGGAAACCATCAAAACACCCTTTGGCCTTCTCTATGCCAATATTAAATGCCTAGCGGATGTGACTTCGAAATTCCACTTTCTATAGCCTTCTTTGCTGAATTTGTGATCATTTGGGCCTAGTCAAACTCCATTTGTATTTGTAACACATTAACAACTTTAAAGCCCATTTCTTCTAGTGGTCTTGGTTTTTGAAATAAATTATTTTGGACTTCTTCTTGAAGCTTCTTGGCCCGAGCTCTAGTGATAGGTCCATTTGGTATTTTCAATTCCATTAAGTATTCTTCTTGGCCCAATTCTTCTTCAATGCCATCCTTGCCCACATCAGATCTGGTAGTGGATAGGTTTATGTTTGATGTTTTAAACGTGTTGGAAACCTGTTTTATGAACTGTTTTGCTGATCTTTAAAATAGGTGGAAATGCTCGGTTTTTAAACAGATCCACGAAGCTTGTTTTAATGAAAGTTTATTACGTTTTAAACACGTTTTAAAATATGTTTTTTCGAGAAACGGACCTGATTTGACATCCTTACTAAAAATGCCATTATATAATAAAGAAACAATATAATATATTATATCTGAAATCCGTACAAGCTGGGTATTACATAAGCACTTGATTTTGATTATCTTCAATCCTCGACACATTCAATAGTTTTAGATCAAGTTGTCGCGGCTCTTCTCTCCCTTGGATCTCTAAAATTAATCCTTGCAAAGCCTCACGCATCTTCTTAGCTTTGGACCGTGTCATTGGGCCGCCAATGTCCTCAATTGGATCGTTGCTCTTGGGCTTGGGCTTTGTCGCTGCATGGATCACATCAGGTTCTAACAAGAAGTCGTGTAACAGTGAACCTCATTTGCTTGATACGTTCAGTTCTTTTGGAATAAATCGATTGAATTGAAGTTTCTTATATTTTATCAAACGCATTACTAAGTCTTATTTACCATGAAGGTTATTGGGACCTCAATACACGTCGTTCTCGTCACATCAAGTTAAAACCTTGAAGGTGAAATGAACAACTTAGGTTCTAACCGCAAGTCATGTAACAGTGAACCTCATTTGCTTGATACGTTCAGTTCTTTTGGAACAAATCGATTGAAGTGAAGTTTATCATACTTCATCAATAACATTACTAAGTCCTAATTACGCGTCCATGAAGCTTATTGGGATCTCAATACACGTCGTTCTCATCACTTTAAGTTAAAACCTTGAAGGTTAAATGGATGACTTACGTTCTAACCACAAGTCATGTAACAGTGAACCTCATTTGCTTGATACATTTACTTCTTTTGGATCAAATCGATTGAAGTGAAGTTTCTTATACTTCATCAAACAGCATCATTACTAAGTCTTAATTACGCGTCCATGAAGGTTATTGGGACCTCAAAACACGTCTTTCTCGTCACGTCAAGTTAAAACCAGGAAGGTGAAATGAATAACTTAGGTTCTAACCACAAGTCATGTAACAGTGAACCTCATTTGCTTGATACGTTCAGTTCTTTTGGAATAAATCGATTGAAGTAAAGTTTCTTAGATTTCATCAAACGTATTACTAAGTCATAATTACGCGTCCATGAAGCTCATTGGGACCTCAATACACGTCGTTCTCATCACTTTCAGTTAAAACCTTGAATGTTAAATGGATAACTTAGGTTCTAACCACAAGTCATATAACAGTGAACCTCATTTGCTTGATACGTTTTGTTCTTTTGGATCAAATCGATTGAATTGAAGTTTCTCATACTTTAACAAACGCATTACTAAGTCTTAATTACGCGTCCATGAAGCTTATTCGGATCTCAATACACGTCGTTCTCATCACTTTAAGTTAAAACCTTGAAAGTTAAATGGATGACTTAGGTTCTAACCACAAGTCTTGTAACAGTGAACCTCATTTGCATGATACGTTTAGTTCTTTTGGATCAAATCGATTGAATTGAAGTTTCTTATACTTCATCAAACAACATTACTAAGTCTTAATTACTCGTCCATGAAGGTTATTAGGACCTCAATACACGTCTTTCTCATCACGTCAAGTTAAAACCTTGAAGGTTAAATGAAATAACTTAGGTTCTAACCACAAGTCTTGTAACAGTGAACCCCATTTGCTTGATACGTTCAGTTCTTTTGGAACAAATCGATTGAAGTAAAGTTTCTTATACTTCATCAAACGCATTACTAAGTCATAATTACGCGTCCTTGAAGCTCACTGGGACCTCAATACACATCGTTCTCAACTTCAAGTTAAAACCTTCAATGTTAAATGGATAACTTAGGTTCTAACCACAAGTCATGTAACAGTGAACCTCATTTGCTTGATACGTTTAGTATTTTGGATAAAATCGATTGAAGTGAAGTTTCTTATACTTCGTCAAACAGCAGTACTAAGTCTTAATTACGTGTCCATGAAGGTTATTGGGACCTCAATACACGTACTTCTCTTCACGTCAAGTTAAAACCTTGAAGGTTAAATGGATAACTTATGTTCTAACCCCAAGTAATGTAACAGTGAACCTCATTTGCTTGATACGTTTGGTTCTTTTGGATCAAATCGATTGAAGTGAAGTTTCTTATACTTCATCAAACAGCATTACTAAGTCTTAATTACGCGCCCATGAAGGTTATTGGGACCTCAATACATGTCTTTATCGTCACGTCAAGTTTTAACCTTGAAGGTTAAATGGATAACTAAGGTTCTAACCACAACTCATGTAACAGTGAACTTCATTTGCTTGATACTTTCAGTTCTTTTGGAAAAATCAGATTGTAATGAAGTTTCTTATACTTCATTAAACGCATTATTAAGTCTTAATTATGCATCCATGAAGCTTATTGGGACCTCAATAGACGTCGTTCTCATCACTTCAAGTTAAAACCTTGAAGGTGAAATAAATAACTTAGGTTCTAGCCACAAGTCATATAACAGTGAACCTCATTTTCTTTGATACATCAGTTCTTTTGGAACAAATCGATTGAAGTGAGATTCTTATACTTCATCTAACGCATTACTAAGTCTTAATTACGAGTCCATGAAGCTTATTGGGAAATCAATACACGTCGTTCTCATCACTTCAAGTTAAAACCTTGAAGGATAAATCAATAACTTAGGTTCTAACCACAAGTCATGAAACAGTGAACCTCATTTGCTTGATAAGTTCAGTTCTTTTGGAACAAATCGATTGAATTGAAGTTTCTTATACTTCATCAAACGCATTACTAAGTCTTAATTACGCGTCCATGAAGGTTATTGGGACCACAATACACGTCGTTCTCGTCACGTCAAGTTAAAACTTTGAAGGTGAAATAAATAACTTAGGTTCTAGCCACAAGTCATGTAATAGTGAACCTCATTTGCTTTAATACATCAGTTCTTTTGGAACAAATCGATTGAAGTGAAATTTCTTATACTTCATCTAACGCATTACTAAGTCTTAATTACGCGTCCATGAAGCTTATTGGGACAACAATACACGTCGTTCTCATCACTTCAAGTTAAAATCTTGAATGATGAATCAATAACTTAGGTTCTAACCACAAGTCATGAAATAGTGAACCTCATTTGCTTGATAAGTTCAGTTCTTTTGGAACAAATCGATTGAATTGAAGTATCTTATACTTCATCAAACGCATTACTAAGTCTTATTTACGCGTCCATGAACCTTATTGGGTGCTCTATACACGTCGTTCTCATCACGTCAAGTTAAAACCTTGACGGTGAAATGAATAACATAGGGTCTAACCACAAGTCATGTAACAGTGAACCTCATTTACTTGATACGTTCAGTTCTTTTGGAACAAATCGATTGAAGTGAACTTTCTTATACTTCATCAAACAGCATTTCTAAGTCTTAATTACGCGCCCATGAAGGTTATTGGGACCTCAATACATGTCTTTATCGTCACGTCAAGTTTTAACCTTGAAGGTTAAATGGATAACTAAGGTTCTAACCACAACTCATGTAACAGTGAACTTCATTTGCTTGATACTTTCAGTTCTTTTGGAAAAATCAGATTGTAATGAAGTTTCTTATACTTCATTAAACGCATTATTAAGTCTTAATTATGCATCCATGAAGCTTATTGGGACCTCAATAGACGTCGTTCTCATCACTTCAAGTTAAAACCTTGAAGATTAAATGGACAACTTAGGTTCTAACTACAAGTCATGTAACAGTGAACCTCATTTGCTTGATACGTTTAGTTCTTTTGGATCAAATCGATTGAATTGAAGTTTCTCATACTTTATCAAACAACATTTCTAAGTCTTAATTACGCGTCCATGAAGGTTATTGGGACCTCAATACACGTCGTTCTCGTCACGTCAAGTTAAAACCTTGAAGGTGAAATAAATAACTTAGGTTCTAGCCACAAGTCATATAACAGTGAACCTCATTTTCTTTGATACATCAGTTCTTTTGGAACAAATCGATTGAAGTGAGATTTCTTATACTTCATCTAACGCATTACTAAGTCTTAATTACGAGTCCATGAAGCTTATTGGGAAATCAATACACGTCGTTCTCATCACTTCAAGTTAAAACCTTGAAGGATAAATCAATAACTTAGGTTCTAACCACAAGTCATGAAACAGTGAACCTCATTTGCTTGATAAGTTCAGTTCTTTTGGAACAAATCGATTGAATTGAAGTTTCTTATACTTCATCAAACGCATTACTAAGTCTTAATTACGCGTCCATGAAGGTTATTGGGACCACAATACACGTCGTTCTCGTCACGTCAAGTTAAAACTTTGAAGGTGAAATAAATAACTTAGGTTCTAGCCACAAGTCATGTAATAGTGAACCTCATTTGCTTTAATACATCAGTTCTTTTGGAACAAATCGATTGAAGTGAAATTTCTTATACTTCATCTAACGCATTACTAAGTCTTAATTACGCGTCCATGAAGCTTATTGGGACAACAATACACGTCGTTCTCATCACTTCAAGTTAAAATCTTGAATGATGAATCAATAACTTAGGTTCTAACCACAAGTCATGAAATAGTGAACCTCATTTGCTTGATAAGTTCAGTTCTTTTGGAACAAATCGATTGAATTGAAGTATCTTATACTTCATCAAACGCATTACTAAGTCTTATTTACGTGTCCATGAACCTTATTGGGTGCTCTATACACGTCGTTCTCATCACGTCAAGTTAAAACCTTGACGGTGAAATGAATAACATAGGGTCTAACCACAAGTCATGTAACAGTGAACCTCATTTACTTGATACGTTCAGTTCTTTTGGAACAAATCGATTGAAGTGAACTTTCTTATACTTCATCAAACAGCATTTCTAAGTCTTAATTACGCGTCCATGAAGGTTATTGGGACATCAATACACGTCGTTCTCATCACTTCAATTTAAAATCTTGAATGATAAATCAATAACTTAGGTTCTAACCACAAGTCATGAAATAGTGAACCTCATTTGCTTGATACGTTCAGTTCTTTTGGAACAAATCGATTGAATTGAAGTATCTTATACTTCATCAAACGCATTACTAAGTCTTAATTACGCGTCCATAAAGCTTATTGGGTCTTCCATACACATCGTTCTCATCACGGCAAGTTAAAACCTTGAAGGTGAAATGAATAACTTTGGTTCTAACCACAAGTCATGTAACAGTGAACCTCATTTGCTTGATACGTTCAGTTATTTTGGAACAAATCGATTGAATTGAAGTTTCTTATACTTCATCAAACAGCATTTCTAAGTCTTAATTACGCGTCCATGAAGGTTATTGATACCTCAATACACGTCGTTCTCGTCACGTCAAGTTAAAACCTTGAAGGTGAAATGAATAACTTAGGTTCTAGCCACAAGTGATTTAACAGTGAACCTCATTTGCTTAATACGTTCAGTTCTTTTTTAACAAATCAATTGAATTGAAGTTTCATATACTTTATCAAACGCATTACTAAGTCTTAATCACGCGTCCATGAAGGTTATTGGAACTTCAATACACGTCGTTCTCGTCACGTCAAGTTAAAACCTTGAAGGTGAAATGAATAACTTAGGTTCTAACCGCAAATCATGTAACAGTGAACCTCATTTGCTTGATACATTCAGTTCATTTGTAACAAATCGATTAAAGTGAAGTTTCTCATTCTTCATCAAACGCTTTTCTAGGTCTTAATTACGCGTCTATAAAGTTTATTAGGATCTCAATACACGTCGTTCTCATCACTTCAAGTTAAAACCTTGAAGGTTAAATGGATAACTTAGGTTCTAACCACAAGTCATATTCAAACGTGAGATGATATATGATCATGCCAAGGGTCATTATCTCACTATTTTATTAGTTATTTTATTTTAATTTTCGTTTTTTTTAATTATTTAGTTTAATTTTAATGTGTAGCCTATTTAATGGCAAACTATTTGATTTAATAGAATAACAAGTTTGAATTAAAAATTGAGTGTTTTTTTAGAGAGGATTTCTCTTTAGTTCTTTGCGAAGAATAATGATCTTCTTCAAGTCACGCTTGAAGAATCTCGCTTGATAGCTTTGGTTCTTACCAACGAGTTTGGTCTGGGTCAAGCTCCTTTTTTGATAGCTTTGGTTCAGCCAACAGGTGTGGCTCGGGTCAAGCTCCTGTTTTGATAACTAGGGTTCCATCGAATTCTTCGATTGGGGTCTTAGTTCCTTACTTTGTTCTTGAATTGAAAAGGCGTTCCTTTGAATTATTCAGCGTTGTTGTCGGGTCCCGGGTCCTTTCGATCCGAGGTTCGCATCAGTAATTAAGACTTAGTAATGCGTTTGATGAAGTATAAGAAACTTCACTTCAATCGATTTGTTCCAAAAGAATTGAACGTATCCAGCAAATGAGGTTCACTGTTACATGACTTGTGGTTAGAATCTAAGTTATCCATCTAACCTTCGAGGTTTTAACTTGACGTGATGAGAACGACGTGTATGGAGGACCCAATAAGCTTCATGGACGCATAATTAAGACTTAGTAATGCGTTTGATGAAGTATAAGAAACTTCACTTCAATCGATTTGTTCCAAAAGAACTGAACGTAACAAGCAAATGAGATTCACTATTACATGACTTGTAGTTAGTGTGGCACCCCGAGTTATCTGAACCCGGTTTGTCACATTTACTGTTCATGGGTCTAACCGTACTCGAAAATCCATAAAAATTTAAAATTTTGCTCATCGTTTAAAACGACATCGTTAAAACATTAAATGTTTGCTGCGGAAAGAAAAGATTATTTTATAGAAGACTCATTATAAAAATCTTTGAACTGAATAAAATAAGAGAATGAAATCTTGCTTTACATTCACTAGCGTTAAAAAAAATGACAATATAACGTTTAAAACTATAAAATCAAAACCTACAATGTGAAACTAGATTTCCCATATAGTTTCCAAAATATATTCATACATCAAAATAGACACTACCGTTTAAAGACAACTAAACTTGTCATTTACATACAAATCTGCAACTTCAAAACCTTTTGTCCATACATTATCCCAAAATTTCCTATGCATTCGCCCACAGGTCAAAATCGCCCTAGCGGCTACAAGCACACCACATGGACATCCTCCACCAACTGTTCGATCAACCTTCTCTAGGATCAAGGCCCTTACCTGTATCAAATTCAGCTACACCACAAAATAAACTAATGAGCCTAATGCTCAGTAAGTGATGTAGAGTAAAATAAAATGCATGCTCATGATTATGCTATGCTGTTCGTAAAAGCATGTACTGAGTCTTCTTTATTTTTCTTGCATGACATGAGTTATTGGGGTACTGCTTCTAGAGAAGAGATGGCCTAACTGATTGTCCACCTGGCGGGACGACCAACTCGCTCTAGGGGAAGTGGGATGGCATATATGACAGTCCCTCTGACGAAACCGGTTCCTCTGGCGGAACTACCAAACTCAATTCCCTACCCACAACAACTATTACGTATTTTACTGTTTTATATTCTGTTACTCTTGTTTACATGAAAACTATGTATAAAAACTATTTTCTATGCTTTAGGAAAACCATGATGCATGATTACATGTTGCACACACATCCTTCAATTCTATAACATAATATAACTAATAAGCAAATCATTCATTAAACAAACAACTAGTATAATTAACTCACTCACAACCTAAGAGTTCTACCCAACCAACTCTCAAAACTACATTCACCAAATTCTCAATCTCATAATCTTTTGTGGTGTAGGCCAATCGGCCAAAACGCATGCATACATACACTTACCTCGTCTCTTGAGTTTGGTTTCGTTAATGTGCTCAAGTTCCTTCTTGGCTTGTATACCTAAAGCATGCCAATCAACAAGATTCATAAAAATTCACTTAACAACATAATTTTCGGAATTCCATCAAATAAACAACAAATTTCAAAATCTTATAACTTTTGCTATACATAACCAAATTCGATAATTCTTGAGGCTATGGAATCCTTAAGGAGTCTACTTTAACATGGTAAAGTCAATTTATCAAGATAAACTAGCTCAATGTATCGAAATTACAGATTTCCAATCTGCCCTGTATTTTACTATTTTCAACTATTCATGAATTACTTGATGTTTTTCCTTCATTTCCAACCATAACCAACCATTACAATTCATTCAAACCCTAAAACATCAAGAAATTAAGGAGGGAAAACCAAATTTTCGTGCAGCCATCTAGGGTTTATCAACCTCTCCATAATCTCAAGAAAACTCCAATTTTATCAACCTATAACTAGTATTTTACATGAACATAACCTAAAATCTAACTTACCTTGATTCTTCTTACAAAAGAACGAGCTTTGAGAGAAGGGAGAGCTCTGAAAATGGAGGAGAAATTTCGTGGCTCTTGGTCATACTAAGAGTTACTTTACATAGAATGAAGATGAGCAGGAGGTGAGATGTCATTTTGAGGTTTAAAGGAGAAATTTTGACTTTTCTTTATGTTTATCCTCCTTTTCTCTCTTCACTTCTTTCTTTGATTTCCAGCATGGTTTCCTTCTCCTTTTGTCTTTTGAAAGTTTGACTCCTTCATACCTCCCCTCCATTGGTTCTTCATTGTTGACTATTCAAACTCAACACTATTCTTCATTCCTATTGGTCCTTATTTTCTTTTGACTTTGAAACTCTCTTCAATTGGTACATCATTCTTCTTTAGATGTTAAAGTTAATTGCTATTGGTCTCATACTTGTTGACTTCTCAATATTCCACTGCTTCTCTTTATCCACGAGTAATAGAGTGTAAAATGAATTTTTTTTTTTTTTTTTTTTTGGTTATTACAGTTAGAACCTAAGTTATTCATTTAACCTTCAAGGTTTTAACTTGAAGTGATAAGAACGACAAGTATTGAGGTCCCAATAAGCGTCATGGATGCGTAATTAAAACTTAGTAATGCAATTGACGAATTATAAGAAACTTCACTTCAATCGATTTGTTCCAAAAGAACTGAACGTATCAAGCAAATGAGGTTCACTGTTACATGACTTGTGGTTAGAACCTAAGTTATCCATCTAACCTTAAAGGTTTTAACTTGACGTGATGAGAACGACGTGTATGGAGGACCCAATAAGCTTCATGGACGCGTAATTAAGACTTAGTAATGCGTTTGATAAAGTATAAGAAACTTCACTTCAATCGATTTATTCCAAAAGACTTAAACGTATCAAGCAAATAAGGTTCACTGTTACATGACTTGTTGTTAGAATCTAAGTTATCCATCTAACCTTCAAGGTTTTAACTTGACGTGATGAGAACGACGTGTATGGAGGACCAATTAAGCTTCATGGACGCGTAATTAAGACTTAGTAATGCGTTTGATAAAGTATAAGAAACTTCACTTTAATCGATTTTTTCCAAAAGACTTAAACGTATCAAGCAAATGAGGTTCACTGTTACATGACTTGTGGTTAGAACCTAAGTCATCCATCTAACCTTCAAGTTTTTAACTTGAAGTGATGAGAACGACGTGTATTGAGGTACCAGTAAGCTTCATGGACGCGTAATTAAGACTTATTAATGTGTTTGATGAAGTATAAGAAACTTCACTTCAATCGATTTGTTACAAAAGAACTGAACATATCAAGCAAATGAGGTTCACTGCTACATGACTTGCGGTTAGAACCTAAGTTATCCATCTAACCTTTATGGTGTTAACTTGACGTGATGTAAACGACGTGTATTGAGGTCCCAGTAAGCTTCATGGATGCGTAATTAAGACTTTGTAATGCGTTTGATGAAGTATAAGAAACTTCATTTGAATCGATTTGTTCCAAAAGAACTGAACGTATCAAGTAAATGAGGTTCACTGTTGCATGACTTGTGGTTAGAACCTAAGTTATCCATCTAACCTTCAAGGTTTTAACTTGACGTGATGAGAATGACGTGTATGGAGGATCCAATAAGCTTCATGGACGCATAATTAAGACTTAGTAATGCGTTTGATGAAGTATAAGAAAGTTCACTTCAATCGATTTGTTCCAAAAGAACTGAACGATATCAAGCAAATGAGGTTCACTGCTACATGACTTGCGAGTTAGAACCTAAGTTATCCATCTAACCTTCAAGGTGTTAACTTGACGTGATGTAGAACGACGTGTATTGAGGTCCCAGTAAGCTTCATGGACTGCGTAATTAAGACTTAGTAATGCGTTTGATGAAAGTATAAAGAAACTTCACTTCGAATCGATTTGTTCCAAAAGAACTGAACGTATCAAGTAAATGAGGTTCACTGTTACATGACTTGTGGTTAGAACCTAAGTTATCCATCGAACCTTCAAGGTTTTAACTTGACGTGATGAGAATGACGTGTATGGAGGATCCCAATAAGCTTCATGGATGCAGTAATTAAGACTTAGTAATGCGTTTGATGAAGTATAAGAAAGTTCACTTCAATCGATTTGTTTCCAAAAGAACTGAGCGTAACAAGCAAATGAGGTTCACTATTACATGACTTGTAGTTAGAACCTAAGTTATTCATTTAACCTTCAAGGTTTTAACTTGAAGTGATGAGAACGACATGTATTGAGGTCCCAATAAGCTTCATGGACGCGTAATTAAGACTTAGTAATGCGTTTGATAAAGTATAAGAAACTTCACTTCAATCGATATATTCCAAAAGACTTAAACGTATCAAGCAAATGAGGTTCACTGTTACATGACTTGTGGTTAGAACCTAAGTTATCCATCTAACCTTCAAGGTTTTAACTTAACGTGATGAGAACGACGTGTATGGAGGACCCAATAAGCTTCATGGACGCGTAATTAAGACTTAGTAATGCGTTTGATAAAGTATAAGAAAGTTCACTTCAATCTATTTGTTCCAAAAGAACTGAACGTATCAAGCAAATGAGGTTCACTATTACATGACTTGTGGTTAGAACCTAAGTTATCAATCTAACCTTCAAGGTTTTAACTTGAAGTGATGAGAACGACGTGTATTGAGGTCCCAGTAAGCTTCATGGATGCGTAATTAAGACTTAGTAATGCGTTTGAAGAAGTATAAGAAACTTCATTTCAATCGATTTGTTCCAAAAGAACTAAACGTATCAAGTAAATGAGGTTCACTGTTGCATGACTTGTGGTTAGAACTTAAGTTATCCATCTAACCTTCAAGGTTTTAACTTGACGTGGTGAGAATGACGTGTATGGAGGACCCAATAAGCTTCATAGACGCGTAATTAAGACTTAGTAATGCGTTTGATGAATTATAAGAAAGTTCACTTCAATCGATTTGTTCCAAAAGAACTGAGCGTAACAAGCAAATGAGGTTCACTATTACATGACTTGTAGTTAGAACCTAAGTTATTCATTTAACCTTCAAGGTTTTAACTTGAAGTGTTGAGAACGACATGTATTGAAGTCCCAATCAGCTTCATGGACGCGTAATTAAGACTTAGTAATGCGTTTGATGAAGTATAAGAAAGTTCACTTTAATCGATTTGTTCAAACAGAACTGAGCGTAACAAGCAAATGAGGTTTACTATTACATGACTCGTAGTTAGAACCTAAGTTATTCATTTAACCTTCAAGGTTTTAACTTGAAGTGATGAGAACGACATGTTTTGAGGTACCAATAAGCTTCATGGACGCGTAATTAAGACTTAGTAATGCGTTTGATAAAGTATAAGAAACTTCACTTCAATCAATTTATTCCTAAAGACTTAAACGTATCAAGGAAATGAGGTTAACTGTTACATGACTTGTGGTTAGAACTTAAGTTATCCATCTAACCTTCAAGGTTTGAACTTAACGTAAAGAGAACGACGTGTATGGAGGACCCAATAAGCTTCATGGATGCGTAATTAAGACTTAGTAATGCGTTTGATGAAGTATAAGAAAGTTCACTTTAATCGATTTGTTCCAAAAGAACTGAACGTATCAAGCAAATGTGGTTCACTGTTACATGACTTGTGGTTAGAACCTAAGTTATCCATCTAACCTTCAAGGTTTTAACATGACGGGATGAGAACGACGTGTATGGAGGACCCAATAAGCTTCATGGATGCGTAATTAACACTTAGTAAAGCGTTTGATGAAGTATAAGAAACGTCACTTCAATCGATTTGTTGCAAAAGAACTGAACGTATCAAGCAAATGAGGTTCACTATTACATGACTTGTGGTTAGAACCTAAGTTATCCATCTAACCTTCAAGGTTTTAACTTGGCGTGATGTGAACGACGTGTATTGAGTTTCCAGTAAGCTCTAATGGACGCGTAATTAAGACTTAGTAATGCGTTTGATAAAGTATAAGAAAGTTCACTTCAATCGATTTGTTCCAAAAGAACTGAACGTATCAAGCAAATGTGGTTCACTATTGATGTGGGCAAGGATGGCATTGAAGAAGAGTTGGGCCAAGAAGAATACTTAATGGAGTTGAAAATACCAAATGGACCTATCACTAGAGCTCGGGCCAAGAAGCTTCAAGAAGAAGTCCAAAATAACTTATTTCAAGAACCAAGACCACTTGAAGAAATGGGCCTTAAAGTTATTAATGTGTTACAAATACAAATGGAGTTTGATTAGGCCCAAATTAAGCAAAGAAGGCTCTAGAATGAGTAATTTCGAAGTGACATCCACTAGGCATTTAATATTGGCATAGAGAAGGCCAAAAGGTGTTTTGATGGTTTCCAAGAAGGCTGAACCTAGACCATATTAGAAGCAAAGTTCTTTCTCATGTTTTCAAGGCTATTTAATGCCTATTCTAGACTATTCTTGTAAGCCTATAAATACTTGGGAGTTCTTCATTGTAAGACACACTAGAATGAGAATTATCTTGTGAGAATTTCCTCCAAACTGTTCTTCTGTAGAACTTGCGGAAATTTCAAGTGCAACCACTTGATTTCCAACCCTTATAATATTGGTTTCTTGCTCTTCCATAGCAACGGGGTCAATATTCCTTTCTTGATACTATTGGTTTCTGGTTGTCATATAACCACGAGGTCATTAGTCCTAAACTTTGAAACTACTATTGGGCGATCCTGAAGTTGATTCCATCTATTGACGTTGGGTCTCACAACAAGTTTGTTGAGGTTTGCATCATTTGGTATCAGAGACTAGACATCCAATTGAGGTTTTGTTTATCGTCTAGTGCTTAATTTCTTTTTATTTCAATTTCCTCTTTGTTGTTGATCCATAATTTCATATATTTGTTCTTGCTCCCATTGATAGTTTATCAAAAAAAAAAAAAGGGGCAAAAAAAAAGAGAGAAAAAAAAAAGAAAAAAAAAGGGGACAAAAAAAAAAGAGAAAAAAAAAAGAAGAAAAGAAAAGAGGAAAAAATAAATTTCTTTATCATATATTTTTGTTTCAAAATCCGTGGTATCAATCATATTGTGACCATATTTCTTCCATTCCTTCCTTTATTTTGCGCCCCATTGTTTTCATCTTTACTAAGAAATCTATATTTTAAGTGTGTTGGTTTTCATTTGTTTTGCTTTGATATTTGCCTTGCTTAGTTTTCTCAAGAACTTTGAGGAGGAAAGTGAGTGGTAAAAGGCAAGAGTTGGAGAGCTTATTAAAAGGTAAAAGCCAAAATCTCTGTGAGTAAACACGAGTGCTCGAGAACCATATTTAAGTGTATACACGTGAGGGAGAGGTGAGGTCCTTTTCTTTACACTTTTACACAGATTCTACAACATGTCTGAAAGAGAAGGTGAAGCAACACCAATGGATAGCAATTTGGTCATCCAAGCCATGCAGCAACAATTCCAGAGGATGAACGTCCAATTTGAAGAGATTCGAGATCGATTGGATCGTAGTGATGAACGCATTAATCAAATTCAACAAGGTGCCATGCCCCAAGAAAGACAGCCAACTAGACGACCCTTCGTTACTGCAGTTAATCCCATGGGCGATTATGCTGAAGAGTATGAGGATTTTGACGAAGTAGCCTTCATAAGAAGAGAAAGAGATCATAGGCCAAGACAAAGACGTCAATACCGAGAAAGAAATTTTACCGACAACAACACAGGTGCGATTAAACTCTCTATCCCATCATTTCAAGGTAAAAATGACCCGGACGTTTACATTGAATGGGAACGAAAGGTTGAACTTGTTTTTGATTGCCATAACTATTCGGAGGAAAAAAAAGTTAAACTTGCAGCTGTTTCTTTCACTGATTACGCAATTGCTTGGTGGGACCAAGTGCTCCTAACCAAACGAAGAAATAGAGAAATTCCAATCAACAATTGGGAAGACATGAAAGCTGCCATGAGACGAAGGTTTGTTCCTTCACATTATTATAGAGATTTACACTTAAAATTGCAAAGCCTTAAACAGGGTTCAAAATCTGTTGAGGAGTACCATAAAGAGATGGAAATATCCATGATTCGTGCCAATGTTGAGGAAGATCGAGAAGCAACCATGGCTCGGTTCATTTGTGGTCTCAATCGTGAAATTGCAAATATTGTAGAATTGCAGCACTACGTGGAACTTGAAGAGGTTGTCCACATGGCCATGAAGGTTGAACGGCAGCTCAAAAGAGGAGGAAGATCAACCTCCAAGCAAGAAACTTTTACTTCTTTGAGTGGGAAGTCAAAATGGAACTCTACTCTAAGGCAAGAAGAGCAGTCGACTTCCAAGCCAAAAGATGAAAAAGTGATGGCCAAGCAGGTTGAAAAAGGTACGAGTTATACCCCAACCCAGAGAAATCGAGATATAAAGTGTTTTAAATGTCATGGAATTGGTCATATTTCTTCACAATGCCCAAATAAAAGAACTATGATTTTGTTAAATAATGGGGATATTGTTTCTGAAGAAGAAAGTGACAATGAAGTTATGCCACCACTTGAAGAAGCTAGTGATACCGAACATGCAGTTGTTGGCCAAGCCTTAGTAGTTCTTCGAACCCTCCATGTTCAAACTATAGAAGATGATGACCGTCAACAACGTGAAAACATTTTCTATACGCGCTGCCATGTTAAAGAAAAGGTTTGTGGTTTAATCATAGATGGAGGAAGTTGTGTGAATGTTGCAAGTAAGATGATGGTGGACAAGCTTGGATTAAAGACTCTAAAACACCCTCGACCATATCGTCTCCAATGGCTCAATGAAAGTGGAGAAATGAAGGTAACAAAACAGGTTCTTGTCTCATTTTCAATTGGCAAATATTCAGATGAAGTTCTTTGTGATGTTGTTCCTATGCAAGCAAGCCATATATTGCTTGGAAGACCATGGCAATTTGATAGACGCACCACCCATGATGGATACAAGAATCGGTACAGCTTTACCAAGGATGGACGAAGTATTACTCTAGCACCGTTACCACCCCATCAAGTTTTCGAAGAGCAATGTCAAATTAAAAAATCTGTCACAGCTAATACAAAACAATGTGAGAGTGAGCATGAGAGTTCAAAAGAAAGTGAGAGAGAAGAGAGAAAATGTGAGAAGAAGAGAGAAAAGAGTCAGGTCCCTCTTGAAAAAGAAAAAAAGGCAATGAATTTCCTTGCAAAAGAGAGAGAGAGATTAAGAGTGCCTTCAAATCAGAAAAAACAATGATGTTGATCTTGTACAAAGAGGCTTATTTCTTAACAACTAACACTGATAATCCTTTGCCTACTGTAGCAGTTGCTCTTTTGCAGGAATTTGAAGATGTCTTTCCTGAGGAAACGCCACCAGGATTGCCACCAATAAGAGGCATTGAGCATCGAATTGATTTCATTCCAGGAGCTACCATTCCTAATCGACCCGCCTATCGAAGTAATCCAGAAGAAACAAAGGAACTTCAAAGGCAAGTTGAAGAGCTGCTAGCCAAAGGACATGTTCGAGAAAGCATGAGTCCATGTGCGGTTCCTGTCTTGTTGGTCCCTAAGAAAGATGGAACTTGGAGAATGTGCGTCGATTGCCGAGCAATCAATAAAATCACGGTAAAGTATCGACATCCCATACCTCGATTAGATGACATGTTAGATGAATTGCATGGTTCCACTATCTTTTCAAAGATTGATTTAAAAAGTGGTTATCATCAAATTCGTATGCAAGAAGGTGATGAATGGAAAACTGCTTTCAAAACAAAACATGGTTTGTATGAGTGGCTAGTAATGCCTTTCGGGTTGACTAACGCACCAAGTACTTTTATGCGTTTAATGAATCATGTTTTACGTGCTTACATTGGAAAGTTTGTTGTTATTTATTTTGATGATATTCTAGTTTACAGCAAACACTTGAATGAACATATTGAACACCTGAGATGTGTACTTAATGTTTTGAAACATGAAAAGTTGTTTGCTAACTTTAAAAAGTGCAGCTTTTGCAAAGACAAGGTTGAGTTTCTTGGTTTTGTTGTAAGTTCCAAAGGTGTGGAAGTAGATGAAGAGAAAGTTAAGGCTATCAAAGATTGGCCTACGCCCACTAACATCACTGAAGTTAGAAGTTTCCATGGTTTGGCTGGATTCTATCGAAGGTTTGTTCCAAACTTTAGCACCATTGCTGCTCCATTGACGGAAATTATCAAGAAAAGTGTTGGGTTCAAATGGGGTGATTCACAAGAGAAGGCTTTCAACACTTTAAAAGAAAAGTTAAGTACTTCTCCTTTACTTCTCTTACCAGATTTTTCCAAAACCTTTGAAATCGAATGTGATGCTTCTGGTATTGGTATAGGTGCCGTACTCATGCAAGACAAGAGACCCATTGCTTATTTCAGTGAGAAACTTAATGGAGCTGCTTTGAATTACTCCACCTATGACAAAGAACTTTATGCATTGGTGAGAGCTCTGGAAACTTGGCAACATTACTTGTGGTCTAAGGAATTTGTCATTCATACCGACCATGAATCATTGAAGCACTTAAAAGGTCAAGGTAAGTTGAATCGACGACATGCTCGCTGGATTGAATTTATTGAAATGTTTCCATATACCATCCAATACAAACAAGGTAAAGACAATATTGTAGCTGATGCTTTATCTCGAAGGTATGTTCTTCTTTCTACTCTTTCCACTAAATTTTTGGGTTTTGAGCACATCAAAGAATTATATCCAAAAGATCCTGATTTTTCAACTTGGTTTGAAGCCACAGAAACAAAACCTTTTGAAAAGTTTTACAAACAAGAAGGATATTTGTTTCGAGAAAATAGACTTTGCATTCCACAATGTTCTTTGCGTGAATTGCTTGTTCGAGAGTCACATGGGGGGGGTCTTATGGGACATTTTGGAATTCTTAAAACCTTAGAAATTTTGAAAGAACATTTCTTTTGGCCACATATGAAGAGGGATGTAGAGAGAATTTGCAATAGATGCATAACTTGTAGAAAAGCAAAATCTAGAGTAAAACCTCATGGATTGTACCAGGCTTTACCTGTTCCTTGTCATCCTTGGATTGATGTTTCTATGGATTTTGTGTTAGGGTTACCAAGAACTAAAAATGGGAAAGATTCAATTTTTGTTGTGGTGGATAGATTTTCAAAGATGGCACATTTTATCCCATGTAATAAAACAGATGATGCCACTCATATAGCTCAGTTATTCTTTAAGGAAGTAGTTCGTCTTCATGGTGTTCCAAAAACAATAGTTAGTGATCGAGACGCTAAGTTTCTTAGCCATTTTTGGCGAGTTCTGTGGGGTAAGCTAGAGACAACTTTGCTATTTTCTACTACTTGTCACCCACAAATCGATGGACAAACCGAGGTTGTAAACAGGACCCTAGGAACTCTTTTACGAGCAGTAATAAAGAATCATTTAAAATCATGGGAAGATTGTATTCCTTTTATTGAGTTTGCTTACAATAGAACAATGCATTCTTCTACTTCTTATTCTCCTTTTGAAATTGTTTATGGTTTTAATCCGTTAACTCCATTGGATTTACTTCCATTGCCTATTAATGAGACCATTAGCCTAGATGGGAAGAAGAAGGCAGAATTGGTAAAGAAACTTCATGAAGACGCACGTCAGCATATCATCAAACGGAATGAGCAAGCTGCTGCCCATGCAAACAAAGGAAGAAAGCACATCACTTTTCAACAAGGAGATTTGGTTTGGGTTCATTTTCGTAAAGAACGTTTTCCCCAACAAAGAAAGTGTAAACTCAATCCTCGTGGAGATGGCCCATTCCAAGTTTTGGAAAAGATTAATGATAATGCTTATATCATTGATCTACCAGCTGATTATCAAGTGAGTGCTACTTTTAATGTAACTGATCTCTCTCCTTTCTATGTAGGTCCAGATTCGAGGACGAATCCTTTTCAAGAGAGGGAGAATGATGTGGGCAAGGATGGCATTGAAGAAGAGTTGGGCCAAGAAGAATACTTAATGGAGTTGAAAATACCAAATGGACCTATCACTAGAGCTCGGGCCAAGAAGCTTCAAGAAGAAGTCCAAAATAACTTATTTCAAGAACCAAGACCACTTGAAGAAATGGGCCTTAAAGTTATTAATGTGTTACAAATACAAATGGAGTTTGATTAGGCCCAAATTAAGCAAAGAAGGCTCTAGAATGAGTAATTTCGAAGTGACATCCACTAGGCATTTAATATTGGCATAGAGAAGGCCAAAAGGTGTTTTGATGGTTTCCAGGAAGGCTGAACCTAGACCATATTAGAAGCAAAGTTCTTTCTCATGTTTTCAAGGCTATTTAATGCCTATTCTAGACTATTCCTGTAAGCCTATAAATACTTGGGAGTTCTTCATTGTAAGACACACTAGAATGAGAATTATCTTGTGAGAATTTCCACCAAACTGTTCTTCTGTAGAACTTGCGGAAATTTCAAGTGCAACCACTTGATTTCCAACCCTTATAATATTGGTTTCTTGCTCTTCCATAGCAACGGGGTCAATATTCCTTTCTTGATACTATTGGTTTCTGGTTGTCATATAACCACGAGGTCATTAGTCCTAAACTTTGAAACTACTATTGGGCGATCCTGAAGTTGATTCCATCTATTGACGTTGGGTCTCACAACAAGTTTGTTGAGGTTTGCATCAACTATTACATGACTTGCGGTTAGAACCTAAGTTATCCATCCAACCTTCAAGGTTTTAACTTGACGTATTGAGAAAGACGTGTATGGTGGACCCAATAAGCTTCATGGACGCGTAATTAAGACTTAGTAATGCGTTTGATGAATATAAGAAAGTTCACTTCAATCGATTTATTCCAAAAGAACTGAACGTATCAAGCAAATGAGGTTAACTGCTACATGACTTGTGGTTAGAAACTAAGTTATCCATCTAACCTTCAACTTTTTAACTTGAAGTGATGAGAACGACTTGTATTGAGGTCCCAGGAAGCTTCATGGACGCGTAATTAAGAATTAATAATGCGTTTGATGAAGTATAAGAAAGTTCACTTCAATCGATTTGTTCCAAAAGAACTGAACGTATCAAGCAAATGAGGTTCACTGTTACATGACTTGTGGTTAGAACCTAAGTTATACATCTAACCTTCAAGGTTTTAACTTGACGTGATGAGAACGACGTGTATGGAGGACCCAATAAGCTTCATGGATGCGTAATTAAGACTTAATAATGCGTTTGATGAAATATAAGAAAGTTCACTTCAATCGATTTGTTCCAAAAGAACTGAACGTATCAAGCAAAGGAGGTTCACTGTTAATTGACTTGTGTTAGAACCTAAGTTATCAATCTAACCTTCAAGTTTTTAACTTGAAGTGATTAGAACGACGTGTATTGAGGTCCCAGTAAGCTTCATGGAAGCGTAATTAAGACTTAGTAATGCGTTTGATGAAGTATAAGAAACTTCACTTTAATCGATTTGTTCCAAAAGAACTGAATGTATCATGCAAATGAGGTTCACTGTTACATGAATTGTGGTTAGAACCTAAGTTATACATCTAACCATCAAGGTTTTAACTTGACGTGATGAGAACGACGTGGATGGAGGACACAATAAGCTTCATGGACGCGTAATTAAGACTTAGTAATGCGTTTGATGAAGTATAAGAAACTATACTTCAATCGATTTGTTCCAAAAGAACAGAACGTATCAAGCAAATGAGGTTCACTGTTACATGACTTGCGGTTAGAACCTAAGTTATCCATCTAACCTTCAAGGTTTTAACTTGACGTATACAGAACGACGTGTATGGAGGACCCAATAAGCCTCATGGACGCGTAATTAAGACTTAGTAATGCGTTTAATGAAGTATAAGAAAGTTCACTTCAATCGATTTGTTCCAAAAGTACTGAACGTATCAAGCAAATGAGGTTCACTATTACATGACTTGTAGTAAGAACCTAAGTTATTCATTTAACCTTCAAGGTTTTAACTTGAAGTGATGAGAACGACTTGTATTGAGGTCCCAATAGGCTTCATGGATGCATAATTAAGACTTAGTAATGCGTTTGATGAAGTATAAGAAGGTTCACTTCAATCGATTTGTTCCAAAAGAACTGAACGTATCAAGCAAATGAGGTTCACTGTTACATTACTTGCGGTTAGAACCTATGTTATCCATCTAACCTTCATGGTTTTAACTTGACGTATGGAGAACGACGTGTATGGAGGACCCAATAAGCCTCATGGACGCGTAATTAAGACTTAGTAATGCGTTTGATGAAGTATAAGAAAGTTCACTTTAATCGATTTGTTTCAAAAGAACTGAGCGTAACAAGCAAATGATGTTCACTATTACATGACTTGTAGTTAGAGCCTAAGTTATTCATTTAACCTTCAAGGTTTTAACTTGAAGTGTTGAGAACGACATGTATTGACGTCCCAATAAGCTTCATGGACGCGTAATTAAGACTTAGTAATGCGTTTGATGAAGTATAAGAAAGTTCACTTCAATCGATTTGTTCAAAAAGAACTGAGCGTAACAAGCAAATGAGGTTTACTATTACATGACTCGTAGTTAGAACCTAAGTTATTAATTTAACCTTCAAGGTTTTAACTTGAAGTGATGAGAACGACATGTTTTGAGGTACCAATAAGCTTCATGGACGCGTAATTAAGACTTAGTAATGCGTTTGATAAAGTATAAGAAACTTCACTTCAATCAATTTATTCCTAAAGACTTAAACGTATCAAGGAATTGAGGTTAACTGTTACATGATTTGTGGTTAGAACTTAAGTTATCCATCTAACCTTCAAGGTTTTCACTTAACGTAAAGAGAACGACGTGTATGGAGGACCCAATAAGCTTCATGGATGCGTAATTAAGACTTAGTAATGCGTTTGATGAAATATAAGAAAGTTCACTTTAATCGATTTGTTCCAAAAAACTGAACGTATCAAGCAAATGTGGTTCACTGTTACATGACTTGTGGTTAGAACCTAAGTTATCCATCTAACCTTCAAGGTTTTAACATGACGGGATGAGAACGACGTGTATGGAGGACCCAATAAGCTTCATGGACGCGTAATTAACACTTAGTAAAGCGTTTGATGAAGTATAATAAACTTCACTTCAATCGATTTGTTCCAAAAGAACTGAACGTAACAAACAAATGAGTTTCACTATTACATGACTTGTAGTTAGAACCTAAGTTATTCATTTAACCTTCAAGGTTTTAACTTGAAGTGATGAGAACGACTTGTAATGAGGTCCCAATAAGCTTCTTGGACGTGTAATTAAGACTTAGTAATGCGTTTGATGAAGTATAAGAAAGTTCACTTCAATCGATTTGTTCCAAAAGAACTGAACGTATGAAGAAAATGATGTTTACTGTTAATTGACTTATGGTTAGAACCGAACTTATCAATCTAACCTTCAAGTTTTTAACTTGAAGTGATGAGAACGACGTGTATTGAGGTCCTAGTAAGCTTCATGGACGCGTAATTAAGACTTAGTAATGCGTTTGATGAAGTATAAGAAACGTCACTTCAATCGATTTGTTGCAAAAGAACTGAACGTATCAAGCAAATGAGATTCACTATTACATGACTTGTGGTTAGAACCTAAGTTATCCATCTAACCTTCAAGTATTTAAATTGAAGTGATTAGAACGACGTGTATTGAGGTCCTAATAAGCTTCATGGACGCGTAATTAAGACTTAGTAATGCGTTTGATGAAGTATAAGAAACGTCACTTCAATCGATTTGTTGCAAAAGAACTGAACGTATCAAGCAAATGAGGTTCACTATTACATGACTTGTGGTTAGAACCTAAGTTATCCATCTAACCTTCAAGGTTTTAACTTGGCGTGATGTGAACGACGTGTATTGAGGTCCCAGTAAGCTCTAATGGACGCGTAATTAAGACTTATTAATGCGTTTGATAAAGTATAAGAAAGTTCACTTCAATCGATTTGTTCCAAAAAAACTGAACGTATCAAGCAAATGAGGTTCACTGTTAATTGACTTGTGGTTAGAACCTAAGTTATCAATCTAACCTTCAAGTTTTTAACATGAAGTGATGAGAACGACGTGTATTGAGGTCCCAGTATGCTTCATGGACGCATAATTAAGACTTAGTAATGCGTTTGATGAAGTATAAGAAACTTCACTTCAATCAATTTGTTCCAAAAGAACTGAACGTATCAAGCAAATGAGGTTCACTGTTACATGACTTGTGGTTAGAATCTAAGTTATACATCTAACCTTCAAGGTTTTAAGTTGACGTGATGAGAACGACGTGTATGGAGGACCCAATAAGCTTCATGGACGCGTAATTAAGACTTAGTACTGCGTTTGATGAAATATAAGAAACATCACTTCAATCGATTTGTTCCAAAAGAACTGAACGTATAAGCAAATGAATTTCACTGTTACATGACTTGCGGTTAGAACCTAAGTTATCCATCTAACCTTCAAGGTTTTAACTTGACGTATTGAGAAAGACGTGTATGGAGGACCCAATAAGCCTCATGGACAAGTAATTAAGACTTAGTAATGCGTTTGATAAAGTATAATAAAGTTCACTTCAATCGATTTGTTCCAATAGAACTGAACGTAACAAGCAAATGAGGTTCACTATTACATGACTTGTGGATAGAACCTAAGTTATCCATCTAACCTTCAAGGTTTTAACTTGACGTAATGAGAACGACGTTTATGGAGGACCCATTGACCCCAATCGATAGATAGCGATGGAACCAAAGTTATCAGAAAAAGCAGCTAGACCCGAACCAAACTCGTTGGTTGAACCTAAGCTATCGAGTTCGATCTTTTCAAGAATACACTTGAAGAAGATCAAGTTCTAATCCAAGAACTCAAGAAGAGAATTATAAGGATCTCACCTCAAAGCAAAAGCTTAATAAAAATCAATTCATTCAAAAGTCCCTAAAATCTATTACAAGCCTCCCTTAAATAGGCAAAGGGATAAAACTAATAAGGTAATAACATAATTAGAAATAATCAAAATATCCTAATTAGACAATAGGAAAGTTTTCAAAAATAAGAGAAGGAAAATTGGAAAGTGGTGCAAGTGGATGGTGGCCGCGGAACTTAGGTTTAAGTAACGTGAGTCTCGAGTTTAATTCAGATTGTGGGCCTAGCCCAATGGTGTGGCACTTGTAAGAACTTTGAAGTTAAAAACTCTTGGGCTAGAGTAGTGCCATGTTGGGTGACCATGTGGGAAGTCTTTATTTTTGAGACTTCGTTTTGGGCTTCTTTTCCAGTCCTTGGTTCTTCATCAACACTTAGTAATATTATTGCTCGTTGCACATTTTTTGATGATTCCTTTTCTTGGATGTCTTTGATTAAAATTTGTAGTCTTTTGTTTATTTTCTTCGTTCTTGATCTCGTCATTGGTCCTCCTATATTCATCAATGGATCTTGGCTCCCTATTGCTTCTTGATTGTCCTTAGTTGCTCCTTTGACTACATCATGCTTAGTAAGGAATGCAACACTAACATGGATGTATGAATGCATAATTTGGGAAAATCACATGCTCATAAGTCTTTTCTTGTTCATGTCTTTGCTCGTAATCATCATTCGTAGTCATGGATCATATTCATCATTCATAGTCATTGATCATATTCATCATTCATAGTCATTGATCATATTCATCATTCATAGTCTTTGATCATATTCTTTGTTTAGGTTGTGTGGATCAAGAGAGGATTTGTGCCGATAAAGGGGGTTCGACAGTGAGTTTGATCTTGTTCCCTACTGCGGGTCGTATTCATATGTCCTTCTTTGGACTGTGACATACGCCGAACTGCCCCCAACCCTCACTTAATCCACGTTGCATAAATCTTATATATATACATATATACATACATATCTTGTTCATGGAAAACATGCGTTAAAACATTTTCTTATGCTTGAGAAACATTCATGATGCATGAACATGAGAACTTTTAACTCATCAAACTAACATGGATGTATGAATGCATAATTTGGGAAAATCACATGCTCATAAGTCTTTTCTTGTTCATGTCTTTGCTCGTAATCATCATTCGTAGTCATGGATCATATTCATCATTCATAGTCATTGATCATATTCATCATTCATAGTCATTGATCATATTCATCATTCATAGTCATTGATCATATTCATCATTCATAGTCTTTGATCATATTCTTTGTTTAGGTTGTGTGGATCAAGAGAGGATTTGTACCGGTAAAGGGGGTTCGACAGTGAGTTTGATCTTGTTCCCTACTGCGGGTCGTATTCATATGTCCTTCTTTGGACTGTGACATACGCCGAACCGCCCCAACCCTCACTTAATCCACGTTGCATAAATCTTATATATATACATATATACATACATATCTTGTTCATGGAAAACATGCGTTAAAACATTTTCTTATGCTTGAGAAACATTCATGATGCATGAACATGAGAACTTTTAACTCATCAAACTATGACAAGGATCATACCAGAGCAGACAACTTCACATTCACTAGCAGGTCATCAAATAGTATAACTCGCAACTTACATAAATCCTTCAAGTGCAGACAAGCTCATTATCATAAGGTAAACATTAGACATCTCAACCTAGTACTCCCACGATGTAGGGCTCTATTAGCCGGAAATCTTAATACATTCACTTACCTGGTCTCCTTAGCACTTGAGCTCCTTTCTCTTCAAACTTCTTCACCTAAAACATTTACATTGCAGTAGTCAAAACAAAAATCCTAATAGTTCTAATCTCAAGTTATCCTAAGATTTAATAGCTAAAGCCATTCCCGAATCCTTAGCCTAATACTCTGTGCAGTTTGAAATCCAAAACCAAAACAGACTGATTCGATTATCGATAACTCAGGGGTGGTTGTTCTAAACGTCCAGAATCGATTTGATAAAAGCATTCCCACTCATAGATTCCAAATGTTCTTATTATTAGTCGGCCATTGGAAAATCCAAAACTCCAATGCCGAGTAGAAAACAGGGCTAACAAGCTAACAGATAGCTACATTGACTATTGCATACCTCGGGCACAGAGTAGTCAAAGAACCGATCGTCGAAGAGAGTATGCCGGAAGCAGAGAGCAAGAGCTTGGGAGAGAAGAAATCGCCGAAAAGGAAGGTGTCGGCTACAGTGGTTCAAGTGAGGTTTAAAACATTTATTTTTTCTTTATATATATTGGTCATCACCCTTCATTATTACAACTTTGCCACCCAACCTAGTTTAAATCCACATGAAATTAATTATTCTTGGTATAAGTCCTAAACTGTAAAGATTAAATATTCATGACTGTTAATACAGTTAGGAAAATCACCTGGCCGTTAACTCGGGTGTTACATCCATCCCTCCTTAAACAAAATTTTCGTCCCCGAAAATTGATCAAACAAATAACTCTGGATACTTGTCTAACATGTCCTGTCGTCGCTCCCAAGTGGCTTCTTCAATGCCATGATTCTTCCATAAGACTTTGACCAACGGAATCTCTTTGTTCCTCAGAGTCTTAACTGCGGATTCCAATATCTGCACTGGCTTCTCTTCATATGTTAGCGTCGGCTCAATCTCAAAATCCACTGGTTTAACAATTTGTGTAGGGTCCCGTATACATATTCTTAACATTGACACATGGAAAAAATTATGAACTTTATCCAATGATGGAGGCAACTGCAGTCTGTAAGCTGTACTACCTATTCTAGCCAAAACAAGGAATGGTCCAATAAATCGTGGATTAAGCTTTCCCTTTTTGACAAATCTTAAGACCCCTTTGAACGGTGAAACCTTCAAGAATACCTCATCTCCAACCGAAAATTCAAGATCTCTTCTTCTTCGGTCTGCATAACTTTCCTGTCGGCTTTGTGCAGTAATCATCCTCCTCTTAATAGTGGCAATCTTGTCTGACATCTGCTGCAACATCTCGAGACCTATGAGTTTTGCTTCACCAACTTCATCCCAATACAAGGGTGATCTACATTTCCTGCCATACAGTGCTTCATAAGGTGCCATGCCAATGGTGGACTGATAACTGTTATTGTAGGAGAACTCAACCAAAGGTAAGTATCTGCTCCAAGATATCTTGAACTCTAGCACACAAGCCCTCAACATATCTTCAAGTATCTGAATAGTCCTCTCCGACTGACCATCTGTCTGCGGGTGAAAAGCAGTGCTGAAGGATAACCTCGTGCCAAGTGTGCCTTGTAGACCTTTCCAAAACCGGGAGGTGAACCTAGGGTCACGATCAGAGACAATAGATGCAGGAATTCCATGCAACCTAATAACTTCTTGTACATAAAGATCAGCAAGCTGGTCCATCGAGTAGGTTGTCCTTACTGGTAAGAAATGGGCTGATTTCGTCAGTCTATCAATCACAACCCAAATACTATCATGTCCCTTAGTTGTCTTAGGCAATCCTACGACGAAATCCATAGCTATGTGTTCCTACTTCCACTCGGGAATAGGTAGAGGCTGAAGGGTACCTCCTGGACGTTGGTGCTCAGCTTTAACTTGTTGGCAAACCAAACATGACACTACATACTTAGTAACATCTCTCTTTAAGTTTGGCCACCAATAGAGTAACTTCAGGTCTCGATACATCTTGGTGCTTCCAAGATGCACAGAAAAGGAAGACGAATGCGCCTCAGCCAAGATTAGCTTACGTAATCCTTCATCATTAGGGACATACCATCTATTTCTAAACTTCAGAATCCCATCCTTGGAAAGACTAAACTCGGAGGTGGTGTCCTTCACCCTGTTCATCATACTGTTATTCTCCTCAGAGTCCTTCTGTTGTGCCTCTTTGATCTTTTCTAAAACCGTTGGTTGAATGGTCAAATCGGCAAGTAAGGTTGATAACTCTGGAACTATCTCCAATTCAAACCTCTGAACTTCTGTCCTCAAAGGTATAGACATGGTTGACTCGACGGATTGCATAGTTGTTGACATCCTGCTCAATGCGTCAGCTACAGAGTTAGCCTTACCCGGGTGATACTTGATCTCAAAGTCGTAATACTTAACAAATTCCAACCAACGCCTCTGCCTCATGTTCAATTCCTTTTGTGTAAAAAGGTACTTCAGACTTTTATGGTCAGAAAACACCTCACACTGCTGTCCATATAAGTAGTGTCTCCATATCTTCAAAGCAAAAACAACAGCGGCTAATTCTAAATCATGGGTGGGATAGTTCTGTTCATAACTCTTTAATTGTCTAGAGGAATACGCTACAACCTTGCCTTCTTGCATCAAAACACAGCCCAAACTAACTTTTGATGCATCACAAAATACGCTAAACTTTCCTTCTTCGGTTGGAAGGGTCAATACTGGGGCTGTTGTTAACTTCACCTTCAATGCCTGGAAGCTATCCTCACAAGCTTCGATCCAGAATACTTATTGTCCTTCTTGTCAAATTCGTCAGGGGCTTAGCTATCATAGAAAATCCTTTGATGAACTTTCTGTAATAGCCTGCCAATCCAAGGAAACTGCGGACTTCACTGGCATTTTTTGGTTGTGGCCAATCCTTTACTGCCTGAATTTTTGGTCGGGTCCACTGATATGCCATTAGCAGAAACTACATGACCAAGAAAATTAACCTTGTCTAACCAAAATTCACACTTGGACAATTTGGCATAGATCTGGTGCTCCTTTAATGTCGTCAAAACTACTCTTAAATGCTCTGCATGGTCAGCTTCAGTCCGTGAGTATATCAGGATATCGTCTATGAACACAATTACAAATTTGTCCAAATACTCCCGAAACACACGATTCATAAGTCCATAAAGGCTGCAGGTACATTGGTCAGTCCAAATGTCATGACCAAGAATTCGTAGTATCCATAACGAGTTCTGAAGGCTGTCTTTGGTATATCTCCTTCCTTAACTTTCAGTTGGTAATAACCCGAACGTAAATCTATTTTTGAAAACACCTTTGCTCCTTGCAATTGGTCAAACAAATCATCAATCCGATGTAAGGGGTACTTATTCTTGATTGTCAACTTATTGAGCTCCCTATAGTCTATGCACATTCTAAGGGAACCATCTTTCTTCTTGACAAATAAGACAGGTGCACCCCAAGGGGAACTGCTAGGGCGTATAAATCCTTTGTCTACTAATTCTGTAGTTGGACTTTTACTCCTTTAGCTCAACAGGTGCCATCCGATAAGGATTCTTAGATACGGGTAAGGGCCTCAGGGTACGTATCTATTACAAACTCTATTTCTCTATCAGGTGGTAATCTTGGCAAATCATCCAAGAATGCCTTAGGGAACTCTCTGGACTATGGGATGTCTTGTAACCTATCTTATTCTTCACCCGCACCATTAGCTAACAAGTACTCTCACAACCATTTTCAGTAACCGGTGAATTTTCTAGTGATGATATATCGTATTTTTTGCTTCTCCTTCGGAATAGCTTGGAAGGAATAATGAATCACCATTTGGTGGTCGAAATCACCATCCCGAATCTAAACTTTTGTGGCATAATACCTAAATAACCAAAAAATCTACTTTCCTAATATCACCTCTTATCCTTTCAGTCAATTCAATCCAGTTCTACATATGTTTCTACTTCCTAAGGACACAGACATCACCTTTAACAAGCTGTTCAAAATGTAGGGACTTCCCTGATAGTAACATACCTCATAAGGCCTTTCGCTGTGAAAGATTCTAAGTTGTGTTGGCATACAACAAAGTTATATAAACTGCGGTGGCTCCCCCGGTATCTATATGTGAAGCAGCAAAACCCGCGATCATAATGTCCCTGTTATTACTGTTGCTGCACTAGCTCCTCATCGCCATTTTGTGTATAGCTTCCTCCTTGACCTCTACAACAGCAAACCAAATTAAAAAGATTAGACAATACAGAGAAGCAGAATTTAATAGTTCAATATTTTTTATCAACAGTGCTAAGTCTGACCATTAAAAATATGAGTAAATAAGTACAAAAACCAGAAGACTAGCAGATTCCATTTTGAACAGGTTCAGTATGGTTGTCTCTTTCTCCCGACAAGGAACACCAGTTACCCATAGAAAGAAATGAATATTTCAAAGTTGGCAATCATTTATGCTTCTAAGATACCCTAAGCAAGATTTACCGTGTGAAGTTTTTCGACTTTCTGATGCTCCTGCGGTAGAGTTGCATCTTCTGTTTTATTTGGTCAGTCATAGCCGAACGTTCTACAGAGGAATATGTACTGCGATTTTAGCCTTTTGTATGACTCATAACTCCTTTTTTTCTTTTCTTTCTCTCATAACTCATAGGATTTTGATTCCTCAGTGACATAACTTCTCCCATGAACCCTTAGTTAGCTACTGCATCGTTCTTTTTCACTGATTTCAAACCATATCTCATTAACCTTTTCCTCCAGGCCATTTATTTTGGTCACAAGCAGTTTTTTCTCTTTCTCATGCTCCCTCCACTTCTTCTTTGTTTCCTCCACATTTTCGAGACATTCAAGTCATTTTGTAGATTAACTTGGTTTGTTAATTGAATAGCCTCTTCAATCTTCAGTCTTCTACAAAGCTGCTTTTGGAGTTCAAGAATTATTCCCTCCAAATTTTCAATTTAAACTCCTGCATCTGGTTCTCCTTTCTTTGATCATTTAGCTTCAAAATCTCTGAAGCTTGTACTTCAATCTTT
>CM039503.1:21035037-21151777 GCA_022432975.1 Begonia masoniana | reverse complement strand
AATTCCGGAAACAAACTACGTGGATCGCTCTAAAAAAATACCGACGGATCCTTACAAGTTTAAGTAAAGAATCCTCAAATACAATCCAACCTATCCACAAAACAACATCGACATAAACCCTAAATTCCTAAAACATCCCCAAAACTTGTTTAATCCTACACAAAATCCAATCAGACTATTCGTTTATCAACATCGTATATCTCAAAACAGAATTTCACTCGAAATCGTAGACCAAAAAAAACCCATCCAGCCAAAAAAATAAAACAAAAAGTACATTCAAGTGTTTGCGTAAACTAGATACACAAAATAAATAACAACAAATTTTCCAAGTTAAGCACGCAAAACATGATTCATTAAACGCCTAAAAGTACTTGGTGCGTTAGTCAACCCGAAAGCATTACTAGCAACTCATAAACCATGTTTTGTTTTGAAAGAGTTTTCCATTCATCACCTCTTGCATACGAATGTGATGATAACCACTTTTTAAATCAATCTTTGAAAAGATAATGGAACCATGCAATTCATCTAACATGTCATTAATCGAGGTATGGGATGTCGATATTTACCGTGATTTTATGATTTGCTCGGCAATCGACGCACATAAGTTCCATCTCTTTCTGGGAACAACAGACAGGAACTGCACATGGAATCATGCTTTCTTGAAACATTGTCCTTGGCTAGCAGCCTTCAACTTGCCTTGAAGTTCTTTTGTTTCTTCTGGATTACCTTCGATAGGTGGGCGAGTAGGAATGGAGATCCTAGATGAAATCAATTCGATGCTCAATGCCTCTTATTGGGTCAAGCCTGGGTGCATTTCTCAGGAAAAACATCTTCAAATTCCTGCAAAAGCGCAATGCTACAGTAGGCAAAGATTAGTCCGGATTAGTTGTTAAGAAATAAGCCTCTTGTGACAAGATCAACACATGTGTTTAGTGATTTGAGTGCACTCTTAACTCCTCTCCTGCAAGGACAATGCATGCCTTTTTTCCTTTTTTCAAGTGGGACTTGAATCTTTTAATCTTTCTTCTCACATTTTTCAGCTCTTATTCTCACTTTCTTTTGAACTTCATGCTCATTCTCACATTGTTTTGTATTAGCTGTAGACAGATTTTTTAATTGGCAGTGGTCTTCGAAAAATGGATGGGGTGGGGTAGCGGAGCTAGAGAATACTTCGCCATCCTTGGTAAAGCTGTTTTGTTTGTACGAGTCTTGACCATCACGGGTGTGTGGTCTGTCAAATTGCCATGTCTTCAAGCAAATATCGACTTGCTTGCATAGGAACCAACATCACCAAGAACTTCATCTGAATATTTTCGCACAATTGAAAATGAGACAAGAACTGTTTTGTTACCTTCATTTCTCCACTTCTTGAGCCAGTGGAGAAAATCTGGCGAAGGAGGTGTTTTAGAGTCTTTAATCCAGATTGTCCACATCATCTTACTTGCAACATTCACAACAACTTCCCTACCATCTATGATTAAACCGCAAACATTTTCTATTAACAGTGGCCAGCGTGTATAGAAAATGTTTTCCAGTTGTTGACGGTACATCATCTTCTATGTAGTTTGAACATGGAGGAGTTCGAAAACTACTAAGGTTGGCCAACAACTGCATGTTCGGTATCACTAGCTTCTCAAGTGGTGTATAACTCATTGCATTTCTGCTTCAGAAGAAAAACCACATACCCCATTATTTAACAAAATAATAGTCTGTATTTGGGCATTGTGAAAGAATATGACCAATTCACGGACATTTAAAACACTTAATATCTCAATTTCTCTGGGTTAGGGTATAAACTCGATACCTTTTTCACCCTGATGGCCTCACTTTTTTTAATCTTTGGCTTGGAAGCGATGCTCTTCTCTGCCTAGAGTAGAGTTCCATTTGAGTACACTCAAAGAAGAGTAAAAGTTTCGGTGCTTGGGGTTGATTTCCTCTCTTTTGAGCTGCCTTTCAACCTTCATGGCCATGTGGACAACCTTTCAAGTTCCACGTGGGCGCAATTCGACAATATTTGTAATTTCACGATTGAGACCACAAATGAACCGAGCCATGGTTGCTTCTCGATCTTCCGCAACATTGCAGAATCATGATATTCCATCCCTTATGGTATCCCTACAAAGATTGAACTTGTTTAAGGCTCTGCAATTTTAAGTGTAAATCTCTATAACATGTGAAGGAACAAACCTTCGTCTCATGAAAGCTTTCATGTCTTCCAAGGTCGATTGGAATTTCTCTCTTTCTTCGTTTGGTTAGCAGCACTTGGTCCAACAAGCAATTGCGTAATTAGTGAAAGAAACAGCTGCAAGTTTAACTTTTTTTCCTCCGAATAGTTATGGCAATGCAAAAAAAAGTTAAACCCGTTTGTTCCATCATGTAACTGTCAGGGTCATTTTACCTTGAAATGATGGGATAGAGAGTTTAATCGCACCTGTGTTGTTGTCGGTTAAAATTCTTTCTCGGTATTGACGTCTTTGTCTTGGCCTATGATCTCTTTCTCTTCTTATCGAGGCTACTTCGTCAAAATCCTCATGCTCTTCAGCATATTCGCCCATGGGATTAACTGCAGTAAAGAAGGGTCGTCTAGTTGGTTGTCTTTCTTGGGGCATGGCACCTTGTTGAATTTGATTAATTCGCTCATCACTACGATCCAATAGATCTCGAATCTCTTCAAATTGGACGTTCATCCTCTGGAATTGTTGCTCATGGCTGATGATCAAATTGATATCCATTCGCGTTGCTTCACCTTCTTTTTCAGACATGTTGTAAAATTTGTGTAAAAGTGTAAGTAAAAAAAAAAGGACCTCACCTCTCCCTCACGTGCATATGTAAACTACCGAGTTAGATGGCCATGTGAGTTGTCCTAACTGTATAACAGTGATGAATATGATCAATGACTATGAATGATGAATATGATCAATGACTATGAATGATGAATATGATCAATGACTATGAATGATGAATATGATCAATGACTATGAATGATGAATATGATCAATGACTATGAATGATGAATATGATCAATGACTATGAATGATGAATATGATCAATGACTATGAATGATGAATATGATCAATGACTATGAATGATGAATATGATCAATGACTATGAATGATGAATATGATCAATGACTATGAATGATGAATATGATCAATGACTATGAATGATGAATATGATCAATGACTATGAATGATGAATATGATCAATGACTATGAATGATGAATATGATCAATGACTATGAATGATGAATATGATCAATGACTATGAATGATGAATATGATCAATGACTATGAATGATGAATATGATCAATGACTATGAATGATGAATATGATCAATGACTATGAATGATGAATATGATCAATGACTATGAATGATGAATATGATCAATGACTATGAATGATGAATATGATCAATGACTATGAATGATGAATATGATCAATGACTATGAATGATGAATATGATCAATGACTATGAATGATGAATATGATCAATGACTATGAATGATGAATATGATCAATGACTATGAATGATGAATATGATCAATGACTATGAATGATGAATATGATCAATGACTATGAATGATGAATATGATCAATGACTATGAATGATGAATATGATCAATGACTATGAATGATGAATATGATCAATGACTATGAATGATGAATATGATCAATGACTATGAATGATGAATATGATCAATGACTATGAATGATGAATATGATCAATGACTATGAATGATGAATATGATCAATGACTATGAATGATGAATATGATCAATGACTATGAATGATGAATATGATCAATGACTATGAATGATGAATATGATCAATGACTATGAATGATGAATATGATCAATGACTATGAATGATGAATATGATCAATGACTATGAATGATGAATATGATCAATGACTATGAATGATGAATATGATCAATGACTATGAATGATGAATATGATCAATGACTATGAATGATGAATATGATCAATGACTATGAATGATGAATATGATCAATGACTATGAATGATGAATATGATCAATGACTATGAATGATGAATATGATCAATGACTATGAATGATGAATATGATCAATGACTATGAATGATGAATATGATCAATGACTATGAATGATGAATATGATCAATGACTATGAATGATGAATATGATCAATGACTATGAATGATGAATATGATCAATGACTATGAATGATGAATATGATCAATGACTATGAATGATGAATATGATCAATGACTATGAATGATGAATATGATCAATGACTATGAATGATGAATATGATCAATGACTATGAATGATGAATATGATCAATGACTATGAATGATGAATATGATCAATGACTATGAATGATGAATATGATCAATGACTATGAATGATGAATATGATCAATGACTATGAATGATGAATATGATCAATGACTATGAATGATGAATATGATCAATGACTATGAATGATGAATATGATCAATGACTATGAATGATGAATATGATCAATGACTATGAATGATGAATATGATCAATGACTATGAATGATGAATATGATCAATGACTATGAATGATGAATATGATCAATGACTATGAATGATGAATATGATCAATGACTATGAATGATGAATATGATCAATGACTATGAATGATGAATATGATCAATGACTATGAATGATGAATATGATCAATGACTATGAATGATGAATATGATCAATGACTATGAATGATGAATATGATCAATGACTATGAATGATGAATATGATCAATGACTATGAATGATGAATATGATCAATGACTATGAATGATGAATATGATCAATGACTATGAATGATGAATATGATCAATGACTATGAATGATGAATATGATCAATGACTATGAATGATGAATATGATCAATGACTATGAATGATGAATATGATCAATGACTATGAATGATGAATATGATCAATGACTATGAATGATGAATATGATCAATGACTATGAATGATGAATATGATCAATGACTATGAATGATGAATATGATCAATGACTATGAATGATGAATATGATCAATGACTATGAATGATGAATATGATCAATGACTATGAATGATGAATATGATCAATGACTATGAATGATGAATATGATCAATGACTATGAATGATGAATATGATCAATGACTATGAATGATGAATATGATCAATGACTATGAATGATGAATATGATCAATGACTATGAATGATGAATATGATCAATGACTATGAATGATGAATATGATCAATGACTATGAATGATGAATATGATCAATGACTATGAATGATGAATATGATCAATGACTATGAATGATGAATATGATCAATGACTATGAATGATGAATATGATCAATGACTATGAATGATGAATATGATCAATGACTATGAATGATGAATATGATCAATGACTATGAATGATGAATATGATCAATGACTATGAATGATGAATATGATCAATGACTATGAATGATGAATATGATCAATGACTATGAATGATGAATATGATCAATGACTATGAATGATGAATATGATCAATGACTATGAATGATGAATATGATCAATGACTATGAATGATGAATATGATCAATGACTATGAATGATGAATATGATCAATGACTATGAATGATGAATATGATCAATGACTATGAATGATGAATATGATCAATGACTATGAATGATGAATATGATCAATGACTATGAATGATGAATATGATCAATGACTATGAATGATGAATATGATCAATGACTATGAATGATGAATATGATCAATGACTATGAATGATGAATATGATCAATGACTATGAATGATGAATATGATCAATGACTATGAATGATGAATATGATCAATGACTATGAATGATGAATATGATCAATGACTATGAATGATGAATATGATCAATGACTATGAATGATGAATATGATCAATGACTATGAATGATGAATATGATCAATGACTATGAATGATGAATATGATCCATGACTACGAATGATGATTACGAGCAAAGACATGAACAAGAAAAGACTTATGAGCATGTGATTTTCCCAAATTA
Source organism: Begonia masoniana (assembly GCA_022432975.1). Taxonomy (NCBI): domain Eukaryota; kingdom Viridiplantae; phylum Streptophyta; class Magnoliopsida; order Cucurbitales; family Begoniaceae; genus Begonia; species Begonia masoniana. The sequence continues at coordinate 21,145,716 of CM039503.1, read as the reverse complement.
TGCATTCATACATCCATGTTAGTGTTGCATTCCTTATTAAGCATTAGGCTTATATTTTAAACCTTATGATGTAGGTGATGAGTTTTCAGGTGAGGAACTCAAGGTTAATGAGGATGTCTAAGCTTGGTTGCTGGAGGATGCTCAGTGTGACAGTGCAAGGCTGGATAGGCGATTAAGTTTCCTGGTTATGCTCATAGTAAGTCAGAATAGTTTATGATGAACAAATAACTAAGTAGAACAGAGTTTCTTATAACAATGAGATTCGAATTTGAATGGTTTGACTTCAGAGTCTGAATACGACTTTAAGGATTATTGAATGGTTTGTGTTGCTTAAGTCTTCCGCTATGCGTATTTTGGATGAATTTATGATCCCTACTCATTGAGGTTTATAGTTACAAAGTTAAGAATCAGGTGAGTTGTGATATGTTCTATCGGATGAAGATGTCTAATGATTATAGTGTTTTACTACCGTATGATAAAAGCTGGATGAGGCAATCATCCGGCTGACGTCATCGGCGGATGTCAATTGATGAGAGTTAAACAATTGAGTCTTCCGGGTGACGTCACCGGAAGATGTAGTTTGTTTCCTCGCCCGATGATGTAAATGTTAACTTGTCGTCTAGCGTTCGGTGGATGAAGTGTTCACCGGATGCTGGGAATGTTATTTTGTCGTCTAGCGTTCGATGGATGAAGTGTATTTCTTCACCGGATGCTGGGAATATTATTTTGTCGTCTAGCATTCGATGGATGAAGTGTATTTCTTCACCGGATGCTGGGAATGTTATTTTGTCGTCTAGCGTTCGGTGGATGAAGCGTATTTCTTCGCCGGATGATGTAAATGGTATTTTGTCGTTTAGTGTTCGGTGGATGAAGTGTAATTCTTCACCGGATGATGTAGATGTTAAATTGTCGTCTAGTGACCGGATGATGGGAGTATTTTATTATTGTTTAAAGTTAGGAAATGTTTTAAATCGATCCCGTGTAGCACACATGTCCACCGGTCAATGTAGGGTAAATATGAACATCTAGTGGAGAATGTTCAGGATCGGGCGATGTCTTTAATTAGGCACGTGCAATGCCCGTGACCACCGGCAGATGTCTATTGCTGGTTGAGAATAAAGGTATCGCGTGGCGGACACGTGATCATCGGACGATGTAGGTCTATAACTCTATCGGTGGATGCAGATCAAGAGATGTTTTAAAAAACAAAAGAGAGAAAGTAAAGAGGGAATAATATTAATAATAATAACGAATAAAGTGTATGGAAGCAAGAATCAAATGATTAAGAGATCAAGCAATGAATTTGTGTGGCGATTCCGTTGGGGTCGTTACAATTATGGTATCAGAGCAAAACCGGGTTCTAAAACTGATTCTGCAGACTGCCTTCCAGCACTAACTGTCACATGAGCACACTTCAGCAACTGTAAGTATTTATGATTTCAGTATATGTCATTAAGTTAAGATATATCTGTAATGATTTGTCTAGGAATCCCAAAATGGTTAGAGGTTAGCAGAGAGAGACCAATGAGGATAGCAATGCTATTGCTCAGTTGACAGAGTTGGTCATGCGCCAATCTCACCAGATCGAACGACTGATGACTGCTAGAGAGGAACAAGGCAACTCCAGTACTAATACAACTCATGATCATGGGGGTGAGCTTTTCCACCAGCTTCGACCCCCGGTGTTTAATGGACATGTTTCAGATCCTATTTATGCTGAGGAGTGGGTTCGAAAGATAGAAGACATGTTTAAGTATGCAAAGGTTGATGAGGAGATAAGGTCACCTATGCTGTCTTTCATTTGTAATTAAGTGCAAGGCATTGGTGGGACTCGATCCAGAACACCGCTAATGCCGAAGCTATGACCTGGGAGATGTTCAAGACTGCTTTCTTTGACAAGTACTTCAATAGGACTGTTCGGGCCAACAAGAAGAAGGAGTTCATGAATCTACGACAAACTGGCTCTGTGACGGATTACATACGCAAATTTGATGTTTTATCACGATTTGCTCCCCGAATGATGGAGGATGAAGAGGACAGGATTTACCAATTTGTTCAAGGACTGAAGCCAAGTTTGTACATGAAAGTAAAGACTGCTGGGATACACAATGTACCTTATGGTGAAGTTACGGCTAAGGCCTTGGAGTTGGAAGAGGCAGAAATAACAGCATATGCACAGCGTGAGCAGCCAAGAAAATTCACGAAGGAAGCTCAGCCGCCACCACGTCAGAACAAAGGATGGCAGCCACAACAGAACAGGGGACCACAACAACAACAACAACAAGGTATAAAGAGACCCTTCAACCAGAATGATGACCAAGGAAAAGGAAAGAGGCCTCTGGCGCCCTTATGCCCCACCTGTCAGAAGAACCACCCCGGCGAATGCAAGTTGCGTTCTGGCCGCTGTTTCAGATGTGATAAGGTTGGACATATAGTCAGAGACTGCCCCATGTCGCCAGATCTGAACCGTGCAAGGGTAACACCTAGAGTCTACGCAATGATGGAGGATGAAGAGGACAGGATTTACAATTTGTTCAAGGACTGAAGCCAAGTTTGTACATGAAAGTAAAGACTGCTGGGATACACAATGTACCTTATGGTGAAGTTACGCTAAGGCCTTGGAGTTGGAAGAGGCAGAAAATAAAGGCCTATGCACCGCTGGTGAGCAAGCAAGACAAAATTCACGAAGGAAGCTCAGCCGCCACCACGTCAGAACAAAGGATGGCAGCCACAACAGAACAGGGGACCACAACAACAACAACAACAAGGTATAAAGAGACCCTTCAACCAGAATGATGACCAAGGAAAAGGAAAGAGGCCTCTGGCGCCCTTATGCCCCACCTGTCAGAAGAACCACCCGGCGAATGCAAGTTGCGTTCTGGCCGCTGTTTCAGATGTGATAAGGTTGGACATATAGTCAGAGACTGCCCCATGTCGCCAGATCTGAACCGTGCAAGGGTAACACCTAGAGTCTACGCAATGATGGAGGATGAGGAAGCTGTGCAGCATACAGTCATAACAGGTACCATTATGATCTGCGGTTTTGCTGCTTACACACTTATAGATACGGGAGCCACGCACTCGTTTATATCAACTTTGTTTGTATGCCAACACAACTTAGAACTTTCACCAGCCGAAAGGCCATATGATGTTATGTTACTATCAGGGAAGTCCCTACATTTTGAACAGATTGTTAAAGGTGATGTTGTGTCCTTAGGAAGTAAGAAACTATATGTAGAACTGATTGTAATTGACATGAAAGGATAAGAGGTGATATTAGGAATAGATTGGTTATTTAGGTATTATGCCACAATAAGTTGTAGATCTGGGATGGTTGATTTTCGACCCCCAAATGGTGATCATTATTCCTTCCAAGCTATTCCTAAGATAAGCAAAATACCGATTATATCCTCACTAGAAATTCACCGGTTACTGAAAAATGGTTGTGAGAGTTACTTAGTTAGCATAATGGATGTTCGGGTGAAGAATAAGATAGAGTTACAAGACATCCCCATAGTCAGAGAGTTCCCTAAGGCATTCTTGGATGATTTGCCAAGATTACCACCTGATAGAGAAATAGAGTTTGTAATAGATACGTACCCTGAGGCCTTACCCGTATCTAAGAATCCTTATCGGATGGCACCTGTTGAGCTAAAGGAGTTAAAAGTCCAACTACAGGAATTAGTAGACAAAGGATTTATACGCCCTAGCAGTTCCCCTTGGGGTGCACCTGTCTTATTTGTCAAGAAGAAAGATGGTTCCCTTAGAATGTGCATAGACTATAGGGAGCTAAATAAGTTGACAATCAAGAATAAGTACCCCTTACCTCGGATTGATGATTTGTTTGACCAATTGCAAGGAGCAAAGGTGTTTTCAAAAATAGATTTACGTTCGGGTTATTACCAACTGAAAGTTAAGGAAGGAGATATACCAAAGACAGCCTTCAGAACTCGTTATGGATACTACGAATTCTTGGTCATGACATTTGGACTGACCAATGCACCTGCAGCCTTTATGGACTTATGAATCGTGTGTTTCGGGAGTATTTGGACAAATTTGTAATTGTGTTCATAGACGATATCCTGATATACTCACGGACTGAAGCTGACCATGCAGAGCATTTAAGAGTAGTTTTGACGACATTAAAGGAGCACCAGATCTATGCCAAATTGTCCAAGTGTGAATTTTGGTTAGACAAGGTTAATTTTCTTGGTCATGTAGTTTCTGCTAATGGCATATCAGTGGACCCGACCAAAAATTCAGGCAGTAAAGGATTGGCCACAACCAAAAAATGCCAGTGAAGTCCGCAGTTTCCTTGGATTGGCAGGCTATTACAGAAAGTTCATCAAAGGATTTTCTATGATAGCTAAGCCCCTGACGAATTTGACAAAGAAGGACAATAAGTATTCTTGGATCGAAGCTTGTGAGGATAGCTTCCAGGCATTGAAGGTGAAGTTAACAATAGCCCCAGTATTGACCCTTCCAACCGAAGAAGGAAAGTTTAGCGTATTTTGTGATGCATCAAAAGTTGGTTTGGGCTGTGTTTTGATGCAAGAAGGCAAGGTTGTAGCGTATTCCTCTAGACAATTAAAGAGTTATGAACAGAACTATCCCACCCATGATTTAGAATTAGCCGCTGTTGTTTTTGCTTTGAAGATATGGAGACACTACTTATATGGACAGCAGTGTGAGGTGTTTTCTGACCATAAAAGTCTGAAGTACCTTTTTACACAAAAGGAATTGAACATGAGACAGAGGCGTTGGTTGGAATTTGTTAAGTATTACGACTTTGAGATCAAGTATCACCCGGGTAAGGCTAACTCTGTAGCTGACGCATTGAGTAGGATGTCAACAACTATGCAATCCGTCGAGTCAACCATGTCTATACCTTTGAGGACAGAAGTTCAGAGGTTTGAATTGGAGATAGTTCCAGAGTTATCAACCTTATTTGCCGATTTGACCATTCAACCAACGGTTTTAGAAAAGATCAAAGAGGCACAACAGAAGGACTCTGAGGAGAATAACAGTATGATGAACAGGGTGAAGGACACCACCTCCGAGTTTAGTCTTTCCAAGGATGGGATTCTGAAGTTTAGAAATAGATGGTATGTCCCTAATGATGAAGGATTACGTAAGCTAATCTTGGCTGAGGCGCATTCGTCTTCCTTTTCTGTGCATCTTGGAAGCACCAAGATGTATCGAGACCTGAAGTTACTCTATTGGTGGCCAAACTTAAAGAGAGATGTTACTAAGTATGTAGTGTCATGTTTGGTTTGCCAACAAGTTAAAGCTGAGCACCAACGTCCAGGAGGTACCCTTCAGCCTCTACCTATTCCCGAGTGGAAGTAGGAACACATAGCTATGGATTTCGTCGTAGGATTGCCTAAGACAACTAAGGGACATGATAGTATTTGGGTTGTGATTGATAGACTGACGAAATCAGCCCATTTCTTACCAGTAAGGACAACCTACTCGATGGACCAGCTTGCTGATCTTTATGTACAAGAAGTTATTAGGTTGCATGGAATTCCTGCATCTATTGTCTCTGATCGTGACCCTAGGTTCACCTCTCGGTTTTGGAAAGGTCTACAAGGCACACTTGGCACGAGGTTATCCTTCAGCACTGCTTTTCACCCGCAGACAGATGGTCAGTCGGAGAGGACTATTCAGATACTTGAAGATATGTTGAGGGCTTGTGTGCTAGAGTTCAAGACATCTTGGAGCAGATACTTACCTTTGGTTGAGTTATCCTACAATAACAGTTATCAGTCCACCATTGGCATGGCACCTTATGAAGCACTGTATGGCAGGAAATGTAGATCACCCTTGTATTGGGATGAAGTTGGTGAAGCAAAACTCATAGGTCCCGAGATGTTGCAGCAGATGTCAGACAAGATTGCCACTATTAAGAGGAGGATGATTACTGCACAAAGCCGACAGGAAAGTTATGCAGACCGAAGAAGAAGAGATCTTGAATTTTCGGTTGGAGATGAGGTATTCTTGAAGGTTTCACCGTTCAAAGGGGTCTTAAGATTTGGCAAAAAGGGAAAGCTTAATCCACGATTTATTGGACCATTCCTTGTTTTGGCTAGAATAGGTAGTACAGCTTACAGACTGCAGTTGCCTCCATCATTGGATAAAGTTCATAATGTTTTCCATGTGTCAATGTTAAGAATATGTATACGGGACCCTACACAAATTGTTAAACCAGTGGATTTTGAGATTGAGCCGACGCTAACATATGAAGAGAAGCCAGTGCAGATATTGGAATCCGCAGTTAAGACTTTGAGGAACAAAGAGATTCCGTTGGTCAAAGTCTTATGGAAGAATCATGGCATTGAAGAAGCCACTTGGGAGCGACGACAGGACATGTTAGACAAGTATCCAGAGTTATTTGTTTGATCAATTTTCGGGGACGAAAATTTTGTTTAAGGAGGGATGGATGTAACACCCGAGTTAACGGCCAAGTGATTTTCCTAACTGTATTAACAGTCATGAATATTTAATCTTTACAGTTTAGGACTTATACCAAGAATAATTAATTTCATGTGGATTTAAACTAGGTTGAATGGCAAAGTTGTAATAATGGAGGGTGATGACCAATATATAAAGAAAAAATAAATGTTTTAAACCTCACTTGAACCACTGTAGCCGACACCTTCCTTTTCGGCGATTTCTTCTCTCCCAAGCTCTTGCTCTCTGCTTCCGGCATACTCTCTTCGACGATCGGTTCTTTGACTACTCTGTGCCCGAGGTATGCAATAGTCAATGTAGCTATCTGTTAGCTTGTTAGCCCTGTTTTCTACTCGGCATTGGAGTTTTGGATTTTCCAATGGCCGACTAATAATAAGAACATTTGGAATCTATGAGTGGGAATGCTTTTATCAAATCGATTCTGGACGTTTAGAACAACCACCCCTGAGTTATCGATAATCGAATCAGTCTGTTTTGGTTTTGGATTTCAAACTGCACAGAGTATTAGGCTAAGGATTCGGGAATGGCTTTAGCTATTAAATCTTAGGATAACTTGAGATTAGAACTATTAGGATTTTTGTTTTAACTACTGCAATGTAAATGTTTTAGGTGAAGAAGTTTGAAGAGAAAGGAGCTCAAGTGCTAAGGAGACCAGGTAAGTGAATGTATTAAGATTTCCGGCTAATAGAGCCCTACATCGTGGGAGTACTAGGTTGAGATGTCTAATGTTTACCTTATGATAATGAGCTTGTCTGCACTTGAAGGATTTATGTAAGTTGCGAGTTATACTATTTGATGACCTGCTAGTGAATGTGAAGTTGTCTGCTCTGGTATGATCCTTGTCATAGTTTGATGAGTTAAAAGTTCTCATGTTCATGCATCATGAATGTTTCTCAAGCATAAGAAAATGTTTTAACGCATGGTTTCCATGAACAAGATATGTATGTATATATGTATATATATAAGATTTATGCAACGTGGATTAAGTGAGGGTTGTGGGCAGTTCGGCGTATGTCACAGTCCAAAGAAGGACATATGAATACGACCCGCAGTAGGGAACAAGATCAAACTCACTGTCGAACCCCCTTTATCGGCACAAATCCTCTCTTGATCCACACAACCTAAACAAAGAATATGATCAAAAACTATGAATAATGAATATGATCAATGACTATGAATGATGAATATGATCAATGACTATGAATGATGAATATGATCCATGACTACGAATGATGATTACGAGCAAAGACATGAACAAGAAAAGACTTATGAGCATGTGATTTTCCCAAATTATGCATTCATACATCCATGTTAGTGTTGCATTCCTTACTAAGCATTAGGCTTATAGTTTAAACCTTATGATGTAGGTGACGAGTTTTCAGGTGAGGAACTCAAGGTTAATGAGGATGTCTAAGCTTGGTTGCTGGAGGATGCTCAGTGTGACAGTGCAAGGCTGGATAGGCGATTAAGTTCCCTGGTTATGCTCATAGTAAATCAGAATAGTTTATGATGAACAAATAACTAAGTAGAACAGAGTTTCTTATAACAATGAGATTCGAATTTGAATGGATTGACTTCAGAGTCTGAATACGACTTTAAGGATTATTGAATGGTTTGTGTTGCTTAAGTCTTCCGCTATGCGTATTTTCGATGAATTTATGATCCCTACTCATTGAGGTTTATAGTTACTAAGTTAAGAATCGGGTGACTTGTGATATGTTCTATCGGATGAAGATGTTTGATGATTATAGTGTTTTACTGCCGTATGATAGAAGCTGGATGAGGCAATCATCCGGCTGACGTCATCGGCGGATGTCAATAGATGAGAGTTAAACGATTGAGTCTTCCGGGTGACGTCACCGGAAGATGTAGTTTGTTTCCTCGCCCGATGATGTAAATGTTAACTTGTCGTCTAGCGTTCGGTGGATGAAGTGTATTTCTTCATCGGATGCTGGGAATGTTATTTTGTCGTCTAGCGTTCGGTGGATGAAGTGTATTTCTTCACCGGATGCTGGGAATGTTATTTTGTCGTCTAGCGTTCGGTGGATGAAGTGTATTTCTTCACCGGATGCTGGGAATGTTATTTTGTCCTCTAGCGTTCGTTGGATGAAGCGTATTTCTTCGCCGGATGATAAAATGGTATTTTGTCGTTTAGTGTTCGGTGGATGAAGTGTAATTCTTCACCGGATGATGTAGATGTTAAATTGTCGTCTAGTGACCGGATGATGTGAGTATTTTATTATTGTTTAAAGTCAGGAAATGTTTTAAATCGGTCACGTGTAGCACACATGTCCATCGGTCAATGTAGGGTAAATATGAACATCTGGTGGAGAATGTTCAGGATCGGGCGATGTCTTTAATTAGGCACGTGCAATGCCCGTGACCACCGGCAGATGTCTATTGCTGGTTGAGAACAGAGGTATCGCGTGGCGGACACGTGATCATTGGACGATGTAGGTCTATAACTCTATCGGTGGATGCAGATCAAGAGATGTTTTAAAAAAAAAAAAGAGAGAAAGTAAAGAGGGAATAATATTAACAATAATAACGAATAAAGTGTATGGAAGCAAGAATCAAATGATTAAGAGATCAAGCAATGAATTTGTGTGGCGATTCCATTGGGGTCGTTACAATTATGGTATAAGAGCAAAACCGGGTTCTAAAACTGATTCTGCAGACTGCCTTCCAGCACTGACTATCACATGAGCACACTTCAGCAACTGTAAGTATTTATGATTTCAGTATATGTCATTAAGTTAAGATATATCTGTAATGATTTGTCTAGGAATTCCAAAATGGTTAGAGGTCAGCAGAGAGAGACTAATGAGGATAGCAATGCTATTGCTCAGTTGACAGAGTTGGTCATGCGCCAATCTCACCAGATCGAACGACTGATGATTGCTAGAGAGGAACAAGGCAACTCAGTACTAATGCAACTCATGATCATGGGGGTGAGCGTTTCCACCAACTTCGACCCCCGGTGTTTAATGGACATGTTTCAGATCCTATTTATGCTGAGGAGTGGGTTCGAAAGATAGAAGACATGTTTAAGTATGCAAAGGTTGATGAAGGAGATAAGGCCACCTATGTTGTCTTTCATTTGGAATTAAGTGCAAGGCATTGGTGGGACTCGATCCAGAACACCGCTAATGCCGAAGCTATGACCTGGGAGATGTTCAAGACTGCTTTCTTTGACAAGTACTTCAATAGGACTGTTCGGGCCAACAAGAAGAAGAAGTTCATGAATCTACGACAAACTGGCTCTGTGACGGATTACATATGCAAATTTGATGCTTTATCACGATTTGCTCCCCGAATGATTGAGGATGAAGAGGACAGGATTTACCAATTTGTTCAAGGACTGAAGCCAAGTTTGTACATAAAAGTAAAGACTGCTAGGATACACAATGTACCTTATGGTAAAGTGACGGCTAAGGCCTTGGAGCTGGAAGAGGCGGAAATAACAACATATGCACAGCGTGAGCAGCCAAGAAAATTAACGAAGGAAGCTCAGCCGCCACCACGTCAGAACAAAGGATGACATCCGCAACAGAACAGGGGACCACAACAACAACAACATCAAGGTATAAAGAGGCCCTTCAACCAGAATGTTGACCAAGGAAAAAGAAAGAGGCCTCTGGCGCCCTTATGCCCCACCTGCCAGAAGAACCACCCCGGCAAATGCAAGTTGCGTTCTGGCCACTATTTCAGATGTGATAAGGTTGGACATATAGTCAGAGACTGCCCCATGCCGCCAGATTCGAACCGTGCAAGGGTAACACCTAGAGTCTACGCAATGATGGAGGATGAGGAAGCTGTGCAACATACAGTCATAACAGGTACCATTATGATTTGCGGTTTTGCTGCTTACACACTTAAAGATACAGGAGCCACGCAGTCGTTTATATCAACTTTGTTTTTATGCCAACACAACTTAGAACTTTCACCAGCCGAAAGGCCATATGATGTTATGTTACCATCAGGGAAGTCCCTACATTCTGAACAGATTGTTAAAGGTGATGTTGTGTTCTTAGGAAGTAAGAAACTATATGTAAACTGATTGTAATTGACATGAAAGGATAAGAGGTGATATTAGGAATAGATTGGTTATTTAGGTATTATGCCACAATAAGTTGTAGATCTGGGATGGTTGATTTTCGAACCCCAAATGGTGATCATTATTCCTTACAAGTCATGTAATAGTGAACCTCATTTGCTTGATACGTTCAGTTCTTTTGGCAACAAATCGATTGAATTTTAGTTTCTTATACTTCAACAAACGCAATACTAAGTCTTAATTACGCGTCCATGAAGCTTATTGGTACCTCAATACATGTCGTTCTCATCACTTCAAGTTAAAACCTTGAAGGTTAAATGAATAATTTAGGTTCTAACTACGAGTCATGTAATAGTGAACCTCATTTGCTTGTTACGTTCAGTTCTTTTGGAACAAATCGATTAAAGTGAAGTTTCTTAAACTTCATCAAACGCATTACTAAGTCTTAATTACGCGTCCATGAAGCCTATTGGGTCCTCCATACACGTCGTTCTCAATACGTCAAGTTTAAACCTTGAATGTTAGATGGATAACTTATGTTCTAACCGCAAGTCATGTAACAGTGAACCTCATTTGCTTGATACGTTCAAGTCTTTTAGAATAAATCGATAGAAGTGAAGCTTCTTATACTTCATCAAACGCATTACATAGTCTTAATTACACGTCCATGAAGCTTATTGGGACTACAATACACGTCGTTCTCATCACGTCAAGTTAAAACCTTGAAGGTTAGATGGATAACTTAGGTTCTAACCACAAGTCATGTAACAGTGAACCTCATTTGCTTGATACGTTCAGTTCTTTTGGGACAAATCGATTGAAGTGAACTTTCTTATACTTCATCAAACGCATTACTAAGTCTTAATTACGCGTCCATGAAGCTTATAACCTTGAAGGTTAGACGGATAACTTAGGTTCTATCCACAAGTCATGTAATAGTGAACCTCATTTGCTTGATACGTTCAGTTCTATTGGAACAAATCGATTGAAGTGAACTTTCTTATACTTCATCAAACGTATTACTAAGTCTTAATTACGTGTCCATGAGGCTTATTGGGTCCTCCATACACGTCATTCTCAATACGTCAAGTTAAAACCTTGAAGGTTAGATGGATAACTTAGGTTCTAACCGCAAGTCATGTAACAGTGAACCTCATTTGCTTGATATGTTCAGTTCTTTTGGAACAAATCGATTGAAGTGAACTTTCTTATACTTCATCAAACGCATTACTAAGTCTTAATTACGCGTCCATGAAGCTTACTGGGACCTCAACACACGTCGTTCTCATCACTTCAAGTTAAAAACTCGAAAGCTAGATGGATAACTTAGTTTCTAACCACAAGTCATGTAACAGTGAACCTCATTTGCTTGATACGTTAAATTCTTTTGGAACAAATCGATTGAAGTGAACTTTCTTATACTTCATCAAACGCATTACTAAGTCTTAATTACGCGTCCGTGAAGCTTACTAGGACCTCAATACAAGTCGTTGTCATCACTTTAAGTTAAAAACTTGAAGGTTAGATGGATAACTTAGTTTCTAACCACAAGTAATGTAACAGTTAACCTCTTTGCTTGATACGTTTCAGTTCTTTTGGAACAAATACGATTGAAGTGAACTTTCTTATTTCATCAAACGCATTACTAAGATCTAATTTGCGTCCATGAGGCTTATTTGGGTCCTCCATACACGTCGTTCTCATACGTCAAAGTTAAACCTTGAAGGTTAGATGGATAACTTAAGTTCGAACCGCAGTCATGTAATAGTGAACAAAATTGCTTGATACGTTAAGTTCTTTTGGAACAAATCGTTGAAGTGAACTTTCTTATACTTCATCAACGCATTACTAAGTTGTAATTACGCGTCCATGAAACTTAATGGGTCCTCCATAAACGTCGTTCTCAATACGTGAAGTTAAACCTTGAGGTTAGATGGATAACTTAGGTTCTATCCACAAGTCATGTAATAGTGAACCTCATTTGCTTGATACTTCAGTTTATTTGGAACAAATCGATTGAAGTGAACTTTCTTATACTGCTCAAACTGCATTACTAAGTCTTAATTTGCGGGTTTCCTCCATACACGTCGTTCTCAATACTCCAGTAAAAACCTTGAAGTTAGATGGATAACTTAGGTTCTAACCGTGAAGTCTTGTAACAGTGAAACTCATTTGCTTAGACGTTAAGTTCTTTTGGAACAAATCGATGAAGTGAAGTTTGTTATACTTCATCAAACGCAGTACTAAGTCTTAATTACGCATCCATGAAGCTTATTAGGACCTCAACACACGTCGTTCTCATCACTTCAAGTTAAAAACTCGAAAGCTAGATGGATAACTTAGTTTCTAACCACAAGTCATGTAACAGTGAACCTCATTTGCTTGATACGTTAAATTCTTTTGGAACAAATCGATTGAAGTGAACTTTCTTATACTTCATCAAACGCATTACTAAGTCTTAATTACGCGTCCGTGAAGCTTACTAGGACCTCAATACAAGTCGTTGTCATCACTTTAAGTTAAAAACTTGAAGGTTAGATGGATAACTTAGTTTCTAACCACAAGTAATGTAACAGTTAACCTCATTTGCTTGATACGTTCAGTTCTTTTGGAACAAATCGATTGAAGTGAACTTTCTTATATTCATCAAACGCATTACTAAGTCTTAATTTTGCGTCCATGAGGCTTATTGGGTCCTCCATACACGTCGTTCTCAATACGTCAAGTTAAAACCTTGAAGGTTAGATGGATAACTTAAGTTCTAACCGCAAGTCATGTAATAGTGAACAAAATTTGCTTGATACGTTAAGTTCTTTTGGAACAAATCGATTGAAGTGAACTTTCTTATACTTCATCAAACGCATTACTAAGTTGTAATTACGTGTCCATGAAACTTAATGGGTCCTCCATAAACGTCGTTCTCAATACGTGAAGTTAAAACCTTGAAGGTTAGATGGATAACTTAGGTTCTATCCACAAGTCATGTAATAGTGAACCTCATTTGCTTGATACGTTCAGTTTTATTGGAACAAATCGATTGAAGTGAACTTTCTTATACTTCATCAAACGCATTACTAAGTCTTAATTTTGCGGGGTTCCTCCATACACGTCGTTCTCAATACGTCCAGTAAAAACCTTGAAGGTTAAATGGATAACTTAGGTTCTAACCGGAAGTCTTGTAACAGTGAAACTCATTTGCTTATACGTTAAGTTCTTTTGGAACAAATCGATTGAATTGAAGTTTGTTATACTTCATCAAACGCAGTACTAAGTCTTAATTACGCATCCATGAAGCTTATTAGGTCCTCCATACACGTCGTTCTCATCACTTCAAGTTAAAACCTTGAAGGTTAGATGTATAACTTAGGTTCTAACCACAAGTCATGTAACAGTGAACCTCATTTGCTTGATACGTTCAGTTCTTTTGGAACAAATCGATTGAAGTGAACTTTCTTATATCTCATCAAACGCAATACTAAGTCTTAATTACGCGTCCATGAAGCTTAATGGGTCCTCCATAAACGTCGTTCTCAATACGTCAAGTTAAGACCTTGAAGGTTAGATGGATAACTTAGGTTCTAACCGCAAGTCATGTAACAGTGAACCTCATTTGCTTGATACGTTCAGTTCTTTTGGAACAAATCGATTGAAGTGAACTTTCTTATACTTCATCAAACGCATTACTAAGTCTTAATTACGCGTCCATGAAGCTTACTGGGACCTCAACACACGTCGTTCTCATCACTTCAAGTTAAAAACTTGAAAGCTAGATGGATAACTTAGTTTCTAACCACAAGTCATGTAACAGTGAACCTCATTTGCTTGATACGTTAAGTTCTTTTGGAACAAATCGATTGAAGTGAACTTTCTTATACTTCATCAAACGCATTACTAAGTCTTAATTACGCGTCCATGAAGCTTACTAGGACCTCAATACAAGTCGTTGTCATCACTTTAAGTTAAAAACTTGAAGGTTAGATGGATAACTTAGTTTCTAAGCACAAGTCATGTAACAGTTAACCTCATTTGCTTGATACGTTCAGTTCTTTTGGAACAAATCGATTGAAGTGAACTTTCTTATATTCATCAAATGCATTACTAAGTCTTAATTTTGCGTCCATGAGGCTTATTGGGTCCTCCATACACGTCGTTCTCAATACGTCAAGTTAAAACCTTGAAGGTTAGATGGATAATGATGAGGACCTCAAGACGGATACATTACAAGTGGATGGACCAATAACGAGAGCAAAGGCAAAGCAGATCAAGGAGCAAATGAGCAATTTGGTCCGTCAAATCTTATCTCAAGAAGGAAATTGCGTTCAGAAGCAAGAACCAAAGATTGTTCTCTTAATCCAAGCTGTTTTGGGATGATTTTTATGTCATTTTCGTTTTATTTATTTAGTTAATTCGATTGTCGTTTTTAGGGTTTAAAAAGTACTTGTAGTATGTCAAGTCATAAGTTGTCATTATTTTAATTAAGAGTTACAAGGACAAGATAGTAATTTTATTCTTGAAACCCTAGCATGAAGGGGTGTTTCATGCCTATAAATTCATTCTTAGTTGAATAAAAAAGGGGATTCAGGTTTTATCTAATTGTGAGAGAATTTCTCTTGGTTTCTTGAAGAAACTCCGAACTTATCAAGGTTCTCCTTGTGGCGTTCAAAATCTGACTTATCAAACGAACAGGCATATTCGTTTGTGGCGTCCTCCTTATTCCAAGGTTCGGATCTGTATAGATTTCGGGTCAAGGATTTCCTCTTCGAACTTGTAGATTCTGGGTTAGCGACGACGCCAATATTTTGATCGTGGGTCACCGTCACATCGTTGGCGTGGTTCGCATCATTTGGTATCAGAGACAAATCGAGTTCGTCAGGTTCTATCCCTCCTTTCCGTTTTGTTTTGTTTTAGAAATTTTGTTCTTGAGTCTTGAAATCTGTTTCAATTTGTCTCGTTGATTCGCTATTCAAATATGCATCAAACGAAAACATCGTCTTTATATGAATCATAGAATGTCGTGTTACCTTTCCGATCTGTGTTGAAACCTCAAAATCGGATCTTGTTTGCCTATTCAAATTTACATTTTTGTAACTATCGTCGATTTCGTTCTGGTGTACTCGAATCTGGTTAAAACCATTTTAATCATTCGAATATTTTCTAGACCTCAAACAAAATTGTCAGCATCTTATGATTTGTGAATTAGCGTTTTATCTTTCCGATCTGTATTGAAACGTCAAAATCGGATCTTGTTTGCTTATTCAAAAGTGAAATTTTGTAACTGTCAAGGATTGGTGATGCTCAAAAGTATTTCGCAGTTTTCGTCTTGATAACAATTCCGATTACGAAATTGTTATTCTTCAAGTTGTTAGATGAGATTTTTATCTTTCCAAATCATACCTGAACGTAAAATTTCGATTTGGTTTGGGCACTAAAACGTTATCTACAAATTTGGTTACCAATTCTGTTACAAATTCGGTTACAAATTCAAAAAAAAAAAAAAAAAATTGTGATTCTATTCAACTACCTTACCTCATTGGATTGTTCCTTTGCATCCTTATACTATTCTGATTATTTTGAGCTAGTTCTTTCATCACTAATTGTAGTGTCTGTTATTTTGGTTTGTCTTGTTTAGTTCGCCACTTGTGAACTTCCATTACTATTCGGTTTGTTTCGAAAGAAATCAAAGAGAATTCAAATGGAAAAAGACACGAGTGAGTGAGCATATTAGAGGGTAACAGCCAATATTATTTAGTGTAAACACGAGTGCAATTGAGTGATTTTTCTTCATTTCGAGTGAAACACGTGAGGGAGTGCTGTGAGGTCCTATATTTCTTCACCTTTTACTTTCTTATTTGTTTCGTAATTGTAGTACTTATTTTGCCATTATTTATTTATTTTTTTGTTCTTTTTATTTTGGTTTGTCAGTTTTTGTTATTGCAGGAAAACTCATTTATTACTATTTGACTAGTTTTCTTTAAAAAAAAAAAAAAATCGAGTGGAAAAGGCACGAGTGGGTGAGCATATCTAAAGGTAAAAGCCAATATTATTGAGAGCAAACACGAGTGAAATTGAGTGATTTTCCACATTTTCGAGTGAAACACGTGAGGGAGTGTTGTGAGGTCCTATTTACTTCACCTTCTACGTTCTTGCAGAGAATACCTAACCATGTCCGACGCAGAAGACAACCAACGTCCAGCTAACATGCCAAATTTACAAATGGAGGCGATCATGGGGGAGATGAGACGGCTGATGAGACAAGGGTTCAATGAGATCAATGAGCAAATTGATCAAGTGGAACAAATTGCGACACGAGTCCAACCCCAGGTTGGGCATAATTCACTGAGAAGAAACCAGCGTAGGCAGTTCCCTATGGAAGAGATCGATGAAATTGATGAGAGAAACTTGGAGGATGATCTTGATAGGGTGTCCGTGGGCAGTCGTGGAAGACATGGGAATGACCGTGCAAGACAAGATCGAGGCCGACTTGATTATAATTTGGGAAACATCAAGATGAAGATTCCTGAGTTTCGAGGAAAAAGTGATCCAGAGGAGTACTTGGACTGGGAACGGAAAATAGAGCTAGTTTTTGATTGCCACAACTACTCCGAGCGAAAGAAAGTGAAGCTTGCTGCCATAGAATTTACAGAGTATGCCATAGTGTGGTGGGACAAGTTGTGTCTCGATCGAAGGCAAGACGGAGACCTTCCCATTGAGAGTTGGGCAGAGATGAAGAGGGTGATGCGACGACGATTTGTACCGAGTCATTACCGTCGTGATCTACACAACAAATTGCAAACTCTTCGGCAAGGGAGTCGGAGTGTGGATGAATATTACAAGGATATGGAGATGACGATGATACGGGCCAATGTCGAAGAGGATCGAGAAGCGACAATGTCTAGATTCTTGAGGGGGTTGAATCGCGAGATTGCTGACGCGGTTGAGCTACAACATTACGTCGAGATTGAAGACTTGGTTCACATGTCCTTGAAGGTAGAGAGACAGCAGCAACGACGTAGTAGTAACCGTCAACATAGTTCGAACCAAATGCCTTGGAAACCAAAGTTTCCGAAGAAGGAAAAGAGTCCCTCCACTTCCAAGGGTAAGTTTGAACAGCGGGCAACAACTACGCCCTCTCCCAACCAGGCCAAACCAACGCCTACACCCAATCGCTCTAGTGAGATCAAGTGTTTCAAATGTCTTGGGAGAGGACATATTGCAAGTCAATGCCCAAATAAGCGAGTGATGGTGTTGCGGGAGAGTGGAGAGATCGAGTCCGAGGCTAGTGATGACGAGGGTGAATCAGATATGCCATCATTGGAGTATGTTTCCACGGATGATGAGGAGGTAGGAGCTGCCAACGGAGACTTCCTTTTGGTTGCACGACGTGCCTTGAGTGCACAGATAAAGGAGGACGAAGATGATAAGGTGCAGCGAGAAAATATTTTCCACACCCGGTGCCACGTGAAAGACAAAGTGTGTAGCGTCATAGTCGACGGGGGAAGTTGTACCAACGTGGCTAGTGCTTCTATGGTGGAGAAATTGGGATTGTTAACGTTTAAACATCCACGACCTTACAAGTTGCAATGGTTGAATGATAGTGGGGAGGTACGTGTCACCAAGCAAGTGGTGGTACCCTTTCGGATTGGAAAGTACGAAGACGAAGTAAAGTGCGACGTGGTACTGATGCAAGCTAGTCATATCCTGTTGGGAAGACCGTGGCAATTTGATCGAAGAGTGCAACATGATGGTTTCACCAACAAGTATTCATTCACCCATAAACACAAGCCAATCACATTAGTACCCTTATCCCCGAGAGAGGTCTTTGCAGATCAAATTAGGTTGCAGAAATCGAGTGAACAAGAAAGAAAAGAGTGGAAACAAGGAAAACCTGAGAGAAAACCAGAGAGTTCATCCATTTCTAAACAGAATCTCTTTGCAACCAAGAGTGATCTGAAACAAGCCATTACCGACAAACAGCCAATGATCCTTCTCACGTACAAGGAAGATGTTTTAAATACTAACAAGCTAGATTTGTCCCTTCCAAATCTGGTTGTTTCTCTTTTGCAGGACTTTGAGGACGTATTTCCCGATGAGCTTCCAAAAGGTTTGCCACCCATTCGCGGGATTGAGCACAAGATTGACCTTGTTCCCGGAGCCTCTATTCCGAATCGGCCAGCTTATCGCACCAACCCAAAGGAGACAAAGGAGTTACAGCGTCAAGTGGATGACTTGATGGAAAGGGGGTACGTGAGGGAGAGCATGAGTCCGTGCGCTGTTCCCGTTCTTTTGGTTCCTAAGAAGGATGGAACATGGCGAATGTGCACCGATTGTCGCGCCATCAACAATATCACGGTAAAGTATCGTTTTCCTATTCCTCGTTTAGATGATATGCTTGATGAGTTGCATGGTTCCTGTGTCTTTTCAAAGATTGATCTTAAGAGTGGATACCATCAGATTATAATGAATGAAGGAGATGAGTGGAAAACGGCGTTTAAAACAAAACATGGATTGTACGAGTGGATGGTCATGCCATTTGGGCTAACTAATGCACCTAGTACTTTCATGCGCTTGATGAATCATGTTTTGCGTCCGTTTATTGGAAAATTTGTGGTTGTATACTTTGATGATATTTTAATATATAGTTCGAATCTGCATGACCATGTTTCCCATTTGAGAGCAGTTTTGAATGTTCTTAGGAAAGAGAAATTGTACGCTAACCAGGGCAAGTGCACCTTTTGCACCGACCAGCTTGTTTTTCTTGGTTTTATTGTTAGCGCGCAGGGAATCCAGGTTGACAATGAAAAGGTTTCCGCAATTCAAGAATGGCCAACTCCGACGACTGTTGCACATGTGCGAAGTTTTCATGGACTTGCTAGCTTCTACCGGCGATTCGTGAAGGACTTTAGCACCGTGGCCGCACCGCTCACCGATGTGATGAAGAAGAATGTTCCATTCAAGTGGGGCGAGGCACAAGAGGAGGCATTTAAGATTCTGAAATATAAACTTTCTCATGCCCCTTTACTTGCTTTACCTAACTTTGATAAAATGTTTGAGTTTGAGTGTGATGCTTCAGGTGTAGGGATTGGAGCTGTTTTAATGCAGGAACGAAGACCAATTGCATACTTCAGTGAGAAGTACAAAGAGCTCTATGCCGTAGTTCGTGCGCTCGAGACGTGGCAACACTACCTGATGCCAAAGGAGTTCGTGATCCGCACCGATCATGAAACCTTGAAGCATTTCAAGAGCCAACACAAGCTGAACAAACGCCATGGTCACTGGTCTGAATTCTTGGAGCCATTCCCATACGTCATCCAGTACAAGAAAGGTAAGGAGAATGTGGTTGCTGATGCACTTTCTCGCAGGTATGTTTTAATATCAACCTTAGATGCTAAATTACTTGGATTCGAACATATCAAGCAGCTTTACATTGATGATGTTGATTTTGGAGAGAGTTATAGGTTGTGTGAGAAATCTGGGTTTGGGAAGTTCTTTAGGCATGACGAGTACCTATTTAGGGAAGGTAAATTGTGTGTTCCCAACTGTTCTTTGCGTGATTTATTGATTAGGGAATCCCATGGGGGAGGGTTGATGGGGCATTTTGGGGTAGCAAAAACTCTAGGAATTCTACAAGAACATTTCTATTGGCCCCACATTAAACGAGATGTTGAGAGGATAGTTGGTAGGTGTCTTACGTGTAAGCAAGCTAAATCGAGAGTACAACCGAACGGGCTTTACACACCACTGCCTATTCCTAGTTCACCTTGGATTGACATTTCGATGGACTTTGTGCTAGGGTTACCTAGGACTAAGCGTGGTAAGGATTCGATTTTTGTGGTTGTAGATCGTTTTTCTAAGATGGCTCATTTTATTCCTTGTCATAAAACTGATGATGCCTCTAATGTTGCTGAATTGTTCTTTCGAGAGATAGTACGGTTACATGGGATGCCAAGGACAATAGTTTCGGATCGTGATGCTAAGTTTTTAAGTTACTTTTGGAAAACTTTGTGGGGGAAATTAGGAACAAAACTTTTGTTTTCAACTACTTGTCATCCCCAAACTGATGGTCAAACTGAGGTAGTGAATAGGACTTTATCGACATTGTTGAGGGCAGTCATTAGCAAAAACATTAAGTCATGGGTGGAATATTTGCCACATGTTGAGTTTGCCTACAATCGTTCAATTCATTCAGCCACTAAATTTTCACCATTTGAGATTGTTTATGGTTTTAATCCGCTAACCCCATTGGATTTATCACCTTTACCTGTTTCTGAACAAGTGAATTTAGAACTCGAAAAGAAGGCAGAAGTCGTGAAACAACTCCACGAGCGAGCTCGACAAAACATTGAGCGGAGAACAGATCAATACATCAAGAATGCCAACAAGGGTCGCCGTCAACTCATTTTTGAACCAGGAGATGGGGTTTGGTTGCATATGCGCAAAGAGAGATTCCCCGCACAACAACGTTCTAAATTGCTTCCTCGTGGTGATGGACCATTCCAAGTGCTTGAGCGAATTAACAACAACGCCTACAAGCTTGATTTACCTGGTGAGTACAATGTAAGTGCAACGTTTAATGTTTCTGACTTGAGTCCTTTTGATGCAGATTTTGATTTGAGGACAAATCATTTTCAAGAGGGAGGGAATGATGAGGACCTCAAGACGGATACATTACAAGTGGATGGACCAATAACGAGAGCAAAGGCAAAGCAGATCAAGGAGCAAATGAGCAATTTGGTCCGTCAAATCTTACCTCAAGAAGGAAATTGCGTTCAGAAGCAAGAACCAGAGATTGTTCTCTTAATCCAAGCTGTTTTGGGATGATTTTTATGTCATTTTCGTTTTATTTATTTAGTTAATTCGATTGTCGTTTTTAGGGTTTAAAAAGTACTTGTAGTATGTCAAGTCATAAGTTGTCATTATTTTAGCAATTGTCATTATTTTAATTAAGAGTTACAAGGACAAGATAGTAATTTTATTCTTGAAACCCTAGCATGAAGGGGTGTTTCATGCCTATAAATTCATTCTTAGTTGAATAAAAAAGGGGATTCAGGTTTTATCTAATTGTGAGAGAATTTCTCTTGGTTTCTTGAAGAAACTCCGAACTTATCAAGGTTCTCCTTGTGGCGTTCAAAATCTGACTTATCAAACGAACAGGCATATTCGTTTGTGGCGTCCTCCTTATTCCAAGGTTTGGATCTGTATAGATTTTGGGTCAAGGATTTCCTCTTCGAACTTGTAGATTCTGGGTTAGCGACGACGCCAATATTTTGATCGTGGGTCACCGTCACATCGTTGGCGTGGTTCGGGGTTCCTCCATACACGTCGTTCTCATCACGTCAAGTTAAAACCTTGAAGGTTAGATGGATAACTTAGGTTCTAACCGCAAGTCTTGTAACAGTGAAACTCATTTGCTTATACGTTAAGTTCTTTTGGAACAAATCGATTGAAGTGAAGTTTCTTATACTTCATCAAACGCAGTACTAAGTCTTAATTACGCGTCCATGAAGCTTATTGGGTCCTCCATACACGTCGTTCTCATCACGTCAAGTTAAAACCTTGAAGGTTAGATGTATAACTTAGGTTCTAACCACAAGTCATGTAACAGTGAACCTCATTTGCTTGATAAGTTCAGTTCTTTTGGAACAAATCGATTGAAGTGAACTTTCTTATACCTCATCAAACGCAATACTAAGTCTTAATTACGCGTCCATGAAGCTTAATGGGTCCTCCATAAACGTCATTCTCAATACGTCAAGTTAAGACCTTGAAGGTTAGATGGATAACTTAGGTTCTAACCACAAGTCATGTAATAGTGAACCTCATTTGCTTGATACGTTCAGTTCTTTTGGAACAAATCGATTGAAGTGAACTTTCTTATACTTCATCAAACGCATTACTAAGTCTTAGTTACGCGTCCATGAAGCTTACTGGGACCTCAATACAAGTCGTTCTCATCACTTCAAGTTAAAAACTTTAAGGTTAGATGGATAACTTAGTTTCTAACCACAAGTCATGTAACAGTTAACCTCATTTGCTTGATACGTTCAGTTCTTTTGGAACAAATCGATTGAAGTGAACTTTCTTATACTAATCAAACGCATTACTAAGTCTTCATTACGCGTCCATGAAGCTTATTGGGTCCTCCATACACGTCTTTCTCAATACGTCAAGTTAAAACCTTGAAGGTTAGATGGATAACTTAGGTTCTAACCGCAAGTCATGTAATAGTGAACCACATTTGCTTGATACATTCAGTTCTTTTGAAACAAATCGATTGAAGTGAACTTTCTTATACTTCATTAAACGCAATACTAAGTCTTAATTACGCGTCCATGAAGCTTAATGGGTTCTCCATAAACGTCGTTCTCAATACGTCAAGTTAAAACCTTGAACGTTAAATGGATAACTTAGGTTCTATCCACAAGTCATGTAATAGTGAACCTCATTTGCTTGATACGTTCAGTTCTATTGGAACAAATCGATTGAAGTGAACTTTCTTATATTTCATCAAACGCATCACTAAGTCTTAATTACGCGTCCATGAGGCTTATTGGGCCCTCCATACACGTCGTTCTCAATACGTCAAGTTAAAACCTTGAAGGTTAGATGGATAACTTAGGTTCTAACCGCAAGTCATGTAATAGTGAAACTCATTTGCTTATACGTTCAGTTCTTTTGGAACAAATCGATTGAAGTGAAGTTTCTTATACTTCATCAAACGCTGTACTAAGTCTTAATTACGCGTCCATGAAGCTTATTGTGTCCTCCATAAACGTCGTTCTCATCACGTCAAGTTAAAACCTTTAAGGTTAGATGTATAACTTAGGTTATAACCACAAGTCATGTAACAGTGAACCTCATTTGCTTGATACGTTCAGTTCTTTTGGAACAAATTGATTGAAGTGAAGTTTCTTATACTTCATCAAACGAATTACTAAGTCTTAATTACGCGTTCATGAAGCTTACTGAGACCTTAATACACATTGTTCTCATCACTTCAAGTTAAAAACTTGAAGGTTAGATTGATAACTTAGGTTCTAACCACAAGGCAATTAACAGTGAACCTCATTTGCTTGATACGTTCAGTTCTTTTGGAACAAATCGATTAAAGTGAACTTTCTTATACATCGTCAAACGCATTACTAAGTCTTAATTACGCGTCCATGAAGCTTACTGGGACCTCAATACACGTCGTTCTCATCACTTCAAGTTAAAAACTTGAAGGTTAGATTGATAACTTAGGTTCTAACCACAAGTCAATTAACAGTGAACTTCATTTGCTTGATACGTTCAGTTCTTTTGGAACAATTCGATTGAAGTGAACTTTCTTATACTCCATCAAACGCATTACTAAGTCTTAATTACGCGTCCATGAAGCTTAGTGGGACCTCAATACAAGTCGTTCTCATCACTTCAAGTTAAAAACTTGAAGGTTAGATGGATAACTTAGTTTCTAACCACAAGTCATGTAACAGTTAACCTTATTTGCTTGATACGTTCAGTTCTTTTGGAACAAATCGATTGAAGTGAACTTTCTTATATTCATCATACGCATTACTAAGCCTTAATTACGCGTCCATGAAGCTTACTGGGACCTCAATACACGTCGTTATCATCACTTCAAGTTAAAAACTTGAAGGTTAGATTGATAACTTAGGTTCTAACCACAAGTCAATTAACAGTGAACCTCATTTGCTTGATACGTTCAGTTCTTTTGGAACAAATCGATTGAAGTGAACCTTCTTATACTTCATCAAACGCATTACTAAGTCTTAATTACGCATCCATGAAGCCTATCGGGATCTCAATACAAGTCGTTCTCATCACTTCAAGTTAAAACTTTGAAGGTTAAATGAATAACTTAGGTTCTTACTACAAGTCATGTAATAGTGAACCTCATTTGCTTGATACGTTCAGTACTTTTGGAACAAATCGATTGAAGTGAACTTTCTTATACTTCATTAAACGCATTACTAAGTCTTAATTACGAGTCCATGAGCTTATTGGGATCCTCCATACACTGTCGTTCTCATACGTCAAGTTAAAACCTTGAAGGTTAGATGGATAACTTAGGTTCTAACCGCAAGTCATGTAACAGTGAACCTCATTGCTTGATACGTTCGTTCTTTGGAACAAATCGATTGAAGTGAAGTTTCTTATACTTCATCAAACGCATTACTAAGTCTTAATTACGCTCCATGAAGCCTTATTGGGATCCTCAATCCACGTCGTTCTCATCACTTCAAGTTAAAACCTTGATGGTTAAGATGTATAACTTAGGTTCTACCACAAGTCATGTAACAGTGAACCTCATTTGCTTGATACATTCAGTTCTTTTGGAACAAATCGATTAGAGTTAACTTTCTTATACTTCATCAACGCATTACTAAGTCTTAATTACGCGTCCATGAGGCTTATTGGGTCCTCCATACACGTCGTTCTCAATACGTCAAGTTAAAACCTTGAAGGTTAGATGGATAACTTAGGTTCTAACCGCAAGTCATGTAATAGTGAACCTCATTTGCTTGATACGTTCTGTTCTTTTGGAAGAAATCGATTGAAGTGAAGTTTCTTATACTTCATCAAACGCATTACTAAGTCTTAATTACGCGTCCATGAAGCTTATTGTGTCCTCCATCCACGTCGTTCTCATCACGTCAAGTTAAAACCTCGATGGTTAGATGTATAACTTAGGTTCTAACCACAATTCATGTAACAGTGAACCTCATTTGCTTGATACATTCAGTTCTTTTGGAACAAATCGATTAAAGTGAAGTTTCTTATACTTCATCAAACGCATTACTAAGTCTTAATTACGCTTCCATGAAGCTTACTGGGACCTCAATACACGTCGTTCTAATCACTTCAAGTTAAAAACTTGAAGGTTAGATTGATAACTTAGGTTCTAACCACAAGTCAATTAACAGTGAACCTCCTTTGCTTGATACGTTCAGTTCTTTTGGAACAAATCGATTGAAGTGAACTTTCTTATACTTCATCAAACGCATTACTAAGTCTTAATTACGCGTCCATGAAGCTTACTGGGACCTCAATACACGTCGTTCTCATCACTTCAAGTTAAAAACTTGAAGGTTAGATGGATAACTTAGGTTCTAACCACAAGTCATGTAATAGTGAACCTCATTTGCTTGATACGTTCAGTTCTTTTGGAACAAATCGATTGAAGTGAACTTTCTTATACTTCATCAAACGCATTACTAAGTCTTAATTACGCGTCCATGAAGCTTATTGGGTCCTCCGTACACGTCGTTCTCAACACGTAATGTTAAAACCTTGAAGGTTAGATGGAATAACTTAGGTTCTAACCACAAGTCATGTAACAGTGAACCTCATTTGCTTGATACGTTCAGTTCTTTTGGAACAAATCGATTGAAGTGAAGTTTCTTATACTTCATCAAACGCATACTAAGTCTTAATTACGCATCCATGAAGCTTATTGGGTCCTCCATACACGTCGTTCTCATCACGTCAAGTTAAAAACTTGAAGGTTAGAGGATAACTTAGGTTCTAACCACAAGTCCTGTAATAGTGAACCTCATTTGCTTGATACGTTCAGTTATATTAGAACAAAATCGATTGAAGTGAACTTTCTTATACTTCATCAAACGCATTACTAAGCCTTAATTACGCGTCCATGAGGCTTATTGGTCCTCCATACACGTCGTTCTCATCACGTCAAGTTAAAAACTTGAAGGTTAGATGGATAACTTAGGTTCTAACCACAAGTCCTGTAATAGTGAACCTCATTGCTTGATACGTTCAGTTATATTAGAACAAAATCGATTGAAGTGAACTTTCTTATACTTCATCAAACGCATTACTAAGTCTTAATTACGCGTCCATGAGGCTTATTGGGTCCTCCATACACATCGTTCTCATACGTCAAGTTAAAACCTTGAAGGTTAGATGGATAACTTAGGTTCTAACCGCAAGTCATGTAACAGTGAACCTCATTTGCTTGATACGTTCAGTTCTTTTGGAACAAATCGATTGAAGTGAACTTTCTTATACTTCATCAACGCATTACTAAGTCTTAATTACGCAGTCCATGAAGCTTATTGGGTCCTCCATACACGTCGTTCTCATCACGTCAAGTTAAAACCTTGAAGGTTAGATGGATAACTTAGGTTCTAACCACAAGTCATGTAACAGTGAACCTCATTTGCTTGATACGTTCAGTCTTTTGGAACAAATCGATTGAAGTGAACGTTTCTTATACTTCATCAAACGCATTACTAAGTCTTAATTACGCGTCCATGAAGCTTACTGGGTCCTCAATACACGTCGTTCTCATCACTTCAAGTTAAAAACATTGAAGGTTAGATTGATAACTTAGGTTCTAACCGCAAGTCATGTAACAGTGAACCTCATTTGCTTGATACGTTCTAGTTCTTTTGGAACAAATCGATTGAAGTGAAGTTCTTATACTTCATCAAACGCATTACTAAGTCTTAATACGCGTCCATGAAGCTTATTGGGTCCTCCATCCACGTCGTTCTCATCACGTCAAGTTAAAACCTTGAATGGTTAGATGTATAACTTAGGTTCTAACCACAATTCATGTAACAGTGAACCTCATTTGCTTGATACATTCAGTTCTTTTGGACAAATCGATTAAGTGAAGTTTCTTATACTTCATCAAACGCATTACTAAGTCTTAATTACGCGTCCATGAAGCTTACTGGGACCTCAATACACGTCGTTCTCATCACTTCAAGTTAAAAACTTGAAGGTTAGATTGATAACTTAGTTTCTAACCACAAGTCATGTAACAGTGAACCTCATTTGCTTGATACGTTCAGTTCTTTTGGAACAAATCGATTGAAGTGAACTTTCTTATACTTCATCAAACGCATTACTAAGTCTTAATTAGCAGTCCATGAAGCTTACTGGGTCCTCAATACACGTCGGTTCTCTTACGTCAAGTTAAAAACCTTGAAGGTTAGATGGATAACTTAGGTTCTAACCCAAGTCCTGTAATAGTGAACCTCATTTGCTTGATACGTTCAGTTCTATTGAGAACAAATCGATTGAAGTGAACTTTCTTATACTTCATCAAACGCATTACTAAGTCTTAATTACGCGTCCATGAGGCTTATTGGTCCTCCATACACGTCGTTCTCCATACGCAAGTTAAACCATGAAGGTTAGATAGGAACATAGGTTCTAACCGCAAGTAATGTAACAGTGAACCTCATTTGCTTGATACGTTCAGTTCTTTTTGAAACAAATCGATTGAAGTGAACCTTTCTTATACTTCATCAAACGCGTTACTAAGTCTTAATTACGCATCCATGAAGCTTATTGGGTACCTCCATACACGTCGTTCTCATCACTTCAAGTTAAAACCTTGAAGGTTAATGAATAACTTAGGTTCTACCTACAAGTACCTGTAATAGTGAACCTCATTTGCTTGATACGTTCAGTACTTTTGGAACAAATCGATTGAAGTGAACTTTCTTATACTTCATTAAACGCATTACTAAGTCTTAATTACGCGTCCATGAGGCTTATTGGGTCCTCCATACACGTCGTTCTCAATACGTCAAGTTAAAACCTTGAAGGTTAGATGGATAACTTAGGTTCTAACCGCAAGTCATGTAACAGTGAACCTCATTTGCTTGATACGTTCTGTTCTTTTGGAACAAATCGATTGAAGTGAAGCTTCTTATACTTCATTATACGCATTACTAAGTCTTAATTACGCGTCCATGAAGCTTATTGTGTCCTCCATCCACGTCGTTCTCATCACGTCAAGTTAAAACCTTGATGGTTAGATGTATAACTTAGGTTCTAACCACAATTCATGTAACAGTGAACCTCATTTGCTTGATACATTCAGTTCTTTTGGAACAAATCGATTAAAGTGAAGTTTCTTATACTTCATCAAACGCATTACTAAGTCTTAATTACGCTTCCGTGAAGCTTACTGGGACCTCAATACACGTCGTTCTAATCACTTCAAGTTAAAAACTTGAAGGTTAGATTGATAAGTTCGGTTCTAACCATAAGTCAATTAACAGTAAACCTCATTTTCTTCATACGTTCAGTTCTTTTGGAACAAATCGATTGAAGTGAACTTTCTTATACTTCATCAAACGCATTACTAAGTCTTAATTACGCATCCATGAAGCTTACTGGGACCTCAATACACGTTGTTCTCATCACTTCATGTTAAAAACTTGAAGGTTAGATGGATAACTTGGTTTCTAACCGAAAGTCATGTAACAGTTAACCTCATTTGCTTGATACGTTCAGTACTTTTGGAACAAATCGATTGAAGTGAACTTTCTTATATTCATCAAATGCATTACTAAGTCTTAATTACGCGTCCATGAAGCTTATTGGGTCCTCCATACACTTCTTTCTCAATACGTCAAGTTAAAACCTTGAAGGTTAGATGAATAACTTAGGTTGTAACCGCAAGTCATGTAATAGTGAACCTCATTTGCTTGATACGTTCAGTTCTTTTGGAACAAATCGATTGAAGTGAGCTTTCTTATACTTCATCAAACGCAATACTAAGTCTTAATTACGCATCCATGAAGCTTATTGGGTCCTCCATACACGTCGTTCTCATTACGTCAAGTTAAAACCTTGAAGGTTAGATGGATAACTTAGGTTCTAACCACAAGTCCTGTAATAGTGAACCTCATTTGCTTGATACGTTCAGTTCTATTGGAACAAATCGATTGAAGTGAACTTTCTTATACTTCATCAAACGCATTACTAAGTCTTAATTACGCGTCCATGAGGCTTATTGGGTCCTCCATACACGTCGTTCTCCATACGTCAAGTTAAAACCATGAAGGTTAGATGGATAACATAGGTTCTAACCGCAAGTAATGTAACAGTGAACCTCATTTGCTTGATACGTTCAGTTCTTTTGGAACAAATCGATTTAAGTGAAGTTTCTTATATTTCATCAAACGCATTATTAAGTCTTAATTACGCGTCCATGAAGCTTATTGGGTCCTCCATACACGTCGTTCTCATCACGTCAAGTTAAAACCTTGAAGGTTAGATGTATAACTTAGGTTCTAACCACAAGTCATGTAACAGTGAACCTCATTTGCTTGATACGTTCAGTTCTTTTGGAACAAATTGATTGAAGTGAAGTTTCTTATACTTCATCAAACGCATTACTAAGTCTTAATTACGCGTCCATGAAGCTTACTGAGACCTCAATACACGTCGTTCTCATCACTTCAAGTTAAAAACTTGAAGGTTAGATTGATAACTTAGGTTCTAACCACAAGTCAATTAACAGTGAACCTCATTTGCTTGATACGTTCAGTTCTTTTGGAACAAATCGATTGAAGTGAACTTTCTTATACTTCATCAAACGCATTACTAAGTCTTAATTACGCGTCCATGAAGCTTACTGGGACCTCAATACACGTCGTTCTCATCACTTCAATTCAAAAACTTGAAAGCCAGATTGATAACTTAGTTTCTAACCACAAGTCATGTAACAGTGAACCTCATTTGCTTGATACGTTCAGTTCTTTTGGAACAAATCGATTGAAGTGAACTTTCTTATACTTCATCAAACGCATTATTAAGTCTTAATTACGCGTCCATAAGCTTCCTGGGACCTCAATACAAGTCGTTCTCATCACTTCAAGTTAAAAACTTGAAGGTTAGATGGATAACTTAGTTTCTAACCACAAGTCATGTAGCAGTTAACCTCATTTGCTTGATACGTTCAGTTCTTTTGGAATAAATCGATTGAAGTGAACTTTCTTATATTCATCAAACACATTACTAAATCTTAATTACGCGTCCATGAAGCTTATTGGGTCCTCCAAACACGTCTTTCTCAATACGTCAAGTTAAAACCTTGAAGGTTGGATGGATAACTTAGGTTCTAACCGCAAGTCATGTAATAGTGAACCACATTTGCTTGATACGTTCAGTTCTTTTGGAACAAATCGATTGAAGTGAACTTTCTTATACTTCATCAAACACAATACTAAGTCTTAATTACACGTCCATGAAGCATAATGGGTCCTCCATAAACGTCGTTCTCATTACGTCAAGTTAAAACCTTGAAGGTTAGATGGATAACTTAGGTTCTATCCACAAGTCATGTAATTGTGAACCTCATTTGCTTGATACGTTTAGTTCTATTGGAACAGATCGATTGAAGTGAACTTTATTATACTTTATCAAACGCATTACTAAGTCATAATTACGCGTCCATGAGGCTTATTGGGTCCTCCATACACGTCTTTCTCAATACGTCAAGTTAAAACCTTAAAGGTTAGATGGATAACTTAGGTTCTAACCGCAAGTCATGTAACAGTGAAATTCATTTGCTTATACGTTCAGTTCTTTTGGAACAAATCGATTGAAATGATGTTTCTTATACTTCATCAAACGCAGTACTAAGTCTTAATTACGCGTCCATGAAGCTTATTGGGTCCTCCATACACGTCGTTCTCATCACGTCAAGTTAAAACCTTGAAGGTTAGATGTATAACTTAGATTCTAACCACAAGTCATGTAACAGTGAACCTCATTTGCTTGATACGTTCAGTTCTTTTGGAACAAATTGATTGAAGTGAAGTTTCTTATACTTCATCAAACGTATTACTAAGTCTTAATTATGCGTCCATGAAGCTTACTGGGACCTCAATACACGTCGTTCTCATCACTTCATGTTAAAAACTTGAAGGTTAGATTGATAACTTAGGTTCTAACCACAAGTCAATTAACAGTGAACCTCATTTGCTTGATACGTTCAGTTCTTTTGGAACAAATCGATTGAAGTGAACTTTCTTATACTTTATCAAACGCATTACTAATTCTTAATTACGCGTCCATTAGAGCTTACTGGGACCTCAATACACGTCGTTCACATCACGCCAAGTTAAAACCTTGAAGGTTAGATGGATAACTTAGGTTCTAACCACAAGTCATGTAATAGTGAACAACATTTGCTTGATACGTTCAGTTCTTTTGCAACAAATCGATTGAAGTGACGTTTCTTATACTTCATCAAACGCATTACTAAGTCTTAATTACGCGTCCATGAAGCATACTAGGACCTCAATACACGTCGTTCTCATCACTTCAATTTAAAAACTTGAAGGTTAGATGGATAACTTAGGTTCTAACCACAAGTCATGTAATAGTGAATCTCATTTGCTTGATACGTTCAGTTATTTTGCAACAAATCGATTGAAGTGACGTTTCTTATACTTCATCAAACGCATTACTAAGTCTTAATTACACGTCCATGAAGCTTACTAGGACCTCGATACACGTCGTTCTCATCACTTCAAGTTAAAAACTTGAAGGTTAGATTGATAAGTTCGGTTCTAACCATAAGTCAATTAACAGTAAACCTCATTTTCTTCATACGTTCAGTTCTTTTGGAACAAATCGATTGAAGTGAACTTTCTTATACTTCATCAAACGCATTACTAAGTCTTAATTACACGTCCATGAAGCTTATTGGGACCTCATTACAAGTCGTTCTCATCACTTCAAGTTAAAACCTTGAAGGTTAAATAAATAACTTAGGTTCTAACTACAAGTCATGTAATAGTGAAACTCATTTGCTTGATACGTTCAGTTCTTTTGGAACAAATCGATTGAAGTGAAGTTTCATATACTTCATCAAACGCTTTACTAAGTGTTAATTACGCATCCATGAAGCTTATTGGGTCCTCCATACACGTCGTTGTCATCCCGTCATGTTAAAACCTTGAAGGTTAGATGGATAACTTAGGTTCTAACCACAAGTCATGTAACAATGAACCACATTTGCTTGATACGTTTAGTTCTTTTGGAACAAATCGATTAATGTGAACTTTCTTATACTTCATCAAACGCATTACTAAGTCTTAATTACGCATCCATGAAGCTTATTGGGTCCTCCATACACGTCGTTCTCTTTACGTTAAGTTAAAACCTTGAAGGTTAGATGGATAACTTAAGTTCTAACCACAAGTCATGTAACAGTTAACCTCATTTGCTTGATACGTTTAAGTCTTTAGGAATAAATTGATTGAAGTGAAGTTTCTTATACTTTATCAAACGCATTACTAAGTCTTAATTACGCGTCCATGAAGCTTATTGGTACCTCAATAAATGTCTTTCTCATCACTTCAAGTTAAAACCTTGAAGGTTAAATGAATAACTTAGGTTCTAACTACGAGTCATGTAATAGTAAATGATGCGAACCTCGGATCGAAAGGACCCGGGACCCGACAACAACGCGGAATAATTCAAAGGAACGCCTTTTCGATTCAAGAACAAAGTAAGGAACTAAGACCCCAATCGAAGAATTCGATGGAACCCTAGTTATCAAAACAGGAGCTTGACCCGAGCCACACCTGTTGGCTGAACCAAAGCTATCAAAACAGGAGCTTGACCCAGACCAAACTCGTTGGTAAGAACCAAAGCTATCAAGCGAGATTCTTCAAGCGTGACTTGAAGAAGATCGTTGTTCTTCGCAAAGAACTAAAGAGAAATCCTCTCTAAAAAAAACACTCAATTTTTAATTCAAACTTGTTCTTCTATTAAATCAAATAGTTTGCCATTAAATAGGCTACACATTAAAACTAAATTAAATAATAATAAAAAACGAAAATTAAAATAAAATAACTAATAAAATCGTGAGATAATGATCCTTGGCATAATCAGATATCATCTCACGTTTGAATATGATTTGAATTGATTTGAGTAGATTCTGTCGGATAAGATCTTTTCCCACGAGATTTGTATGATTTGCAAGTGCTTTGCACGTGACCTTTTAATTCCTCGTATATGCATGTGCTTGGTACATGTCCTCTTTAATTCCTACATGTGCATGTGTATGGCACATGTGTTTTAATTCTTACATGTGCATGTGCGTCGCACCTCCCTTTCTTCAAAAGATCTTCAAATAATCTTAGGCTTCTTACTCTGCTCATTGGGCCGCCCGTATCTTCAATTGAATCTTTGTTCTTGGGCCTTGATCTGGTCTCAATTTGGATCACATCATAAACCAAATCATGTGGATCTTTATCTCTTTCCAATCCACGTGAATCTTTATCTCTTTGTAGTTTGTGTGGATCTCTACCCTTTTCTCTCCAATCCATTGGGCTTTGTGGAGCCCAACTCCGTGCCTTGTGGGTCTTACTTTGCCAAGTTCGTGGGGCCCACTTCCATGCTACAAAGCTCTTTATTTTTATAGTCTCTTGCTTTTGTTGTGATCGCTCTTTTCCTCGGGTTTCCATGACTAAACCATGTGAAGCTTTGTTCGTTGGACCTCCTTTATCTTCTAATAGATCATGGTCCTTGACAATGAAATTTATCGCTTCTCGGTTCACATCAGTAAACCTCATTTGCTTGTTACGCTCAGTTCTTTTTGAACAAATCGATTGAAGTGAACTTTCTTATAATTCATCAAACGCATTACTAAGTCTTAATTAAGCGTCCATGAAGCTTATTGGGACTTCAATACATGTCGTTCTCAACACTTCAAGTTAAAACCTTGAAGGTTAAATGAATAACTTAGGTTCTAACTACAAGTCATGTAATAGTGAACCTCATTTGCTTGTTACGCTCAGTTCTTTTGGAACAAATCGATTGAAGTGAACTTTCTTATACTTCATCAAACGCATTACTAAGTCTTAATTACGCGTCTATGAAGCTTATTGGGTCCTCCATACACGTCATTCTCACCACGTCAAGTTAAAACCTTGAAGGTTAGATGGATAACTTAGGTTCTAACCACAAGTCATGCAACAGTGAACCTCATTTACTTGATACGTTTAGTTCTTTTGGAACAAATCGATTGAAATGAAGTTTCTTATACTTTATCAAACGCATTACTAAGTCTTAATTACGCATCCATGAAGCTTAATGGGACCTCAATACACGTCGTTCTCATCACTTCAAGTTAAAACCTTGAAGATTAGATTGATAACTTAGGTTCTAACCACAAGTCATGTAATAGTGAACCTCATTTGCTTGATACGTTCAGTTCTTTTGGAACAAATAGATTGAAGTGAACTTTCTTATACTTTATCAAACGCATTACTAAGTCTTAATTACGTGTCCATGAAGCTTATTGGGTCCTCCATACACGTCGTTCTCATCACGTTAAGTTAAAACCTTGAAGGTTAGATGGATAACTTAGGTTCTAACCACAAGTCATGTAACAGTGAACCTCATTTGCTTGATACGTTTAAGTCTTTTGGAATATATCGATTGAAGTGAAGTTTCTTATACTTTATCAAACGCATTACTAAGTCTTAATTACGCGTCCATGAAGCTTATTGGG
Organism: Begonia masoniana; assembly: GCA_022432975.1. Classification (NCBI taxonomy): domain Eukaryota; kingdom Viridiplantae; phylum Streptophyta; class Magnoliopsida; order Cucurbitales; family Begoniaceae; genus Begonia; species Begonia masoniana. The sequence continues at coordinate 21,110,887 of CM039503.1, read as the reverse complement.
ACCTCAATACATGTCGTTCTCATCACTTCAAGTTAAAACCTTGAAGGTTAAATGAATAACTTAGGTTCAAACTACAAGTCATGTAATAGTGAACCTCATTTGCTTGTTACGCTCAGTTCTTTTGGAACAAATCGATTGTAGTGAACTTTCTTATACTTCATCAAACGCATTACTAAGTCTTAATTATGCGTCAATGAAGCTTATTGGATCCTCCATACACGTCGTTCTCATCACGTCAAGTTAAAACCTTGAAGGTTAGATGGATAACTTAGGTTCTAACCACAAGTCATGCAACAGTGAACCTCATTTACTTGATACGTTCAGTTCTTTTGGAACAAATCGATTCAAATGAAGTTTCTTATACTTCATCAAACGCATTACAAAGTCTTAATTACGCATCCATGAAGCTTACTGGAACCTCAATACACGTCGTTCACATCACGTCAAGTTAAAACCTTAAAGGTTAGATGGATAACTTAGGTTCTAACAACAAGTCATGTAGCAGTGAAACTCATTTGCTTGATATGTTCAGTTCTTTTGGAACAAATCGATTGAAGTGAAGTTTCTTATACTTCATCAAACACATTAATAAGTCTTAATTACGCGTCCATGAAGCTTACTGGGACCTCAATACACGTCGTTCTCATCACTTCAAGTTAAAAACTTGAAGGTCTGGATAACTTAGGTTCTAACCACAAGTCATGTAACAGTGAACCTCATTTGCTTGATACGTTTAAGTCTTTTGGAAAAAATCGATTAAAGTGAAGTTTCTTATACTTTATCAAACGCATTACTAAGTCTTAATTACGCGTCCATGAAGCTTAATTGGTCCTCCATACACGTCGTTCTCATCACGTCAAGTTAAAACCTTGAAGGTTAGATGGATAACTTAGATTCTAACCACAAGTCATGTAACAGTGAACCTCATTTGCTTGATACGTTTAAGTCTTTTGGAGTAAGTCGATTGAAGTGAAGTTTCTTATACTTTATCAAACGCATTACTAAGTCTTAATTACGCGTCCATGAAGCTTATTGGGTCCTCCATACACGTCGTTCTCATCACGTCAAGTTAAAACCTTTAAGGTTAGATGGATAACTTAGGTTCTAACCACAAGTCATGTAACAGTGAACCTCATTTGCTTGATACGTTCAGTTCTTTTGGAACAAATCGATTGAAGTGAAGTTTCTTATAAATCATCAATTGCATTACTAAGTTTTAATTACGCATCCATGACGCTTTTTGGGACCTCAATACTTGTCGTTCTTATCACTTCAAGTTAAAACCTTGAAGGTTAAATGAATAACTTAGGTTCTAACTGTAATAACCAAAAAAAAAAAAAAAAAAAATTCATTTTACATCCTATTACTTGTGGATAGTGTTTTATGATTTAAAACTTCTCAATTTTAGAAATAAAGAGAAGCAGTGGAATATTGAGAAGTCAACAAGTATGAGACCAATAGCAATTAACTTTAACATCTAAAGAAGAATGATGTACCAATTGAAGAGAGTTTCAAAGTCAAAAGAAAATAAGGACCAATAGGAATGAAGAATAGTGTTGAGTTTGAATAGTCAACAATGAAGAACCAATGGAGGGGAGGTATGAAGGAGTCAAACTTTCAAAAGACAAAAGGAGAAGGAAACCATGCTGGAAATCAAAGAAAGAAGTGAAGAGAGAAAAGGAGGATAAACATGAAGAAAAGTCAAAATTTCTCCTTTAAACCTCAAAATGACATCTCACCTCCTGCTCATCTTCATTCTATGTAAAGTAACTCTTAGTATGACCAAGAGCCACGAAATTTCTCCTCCATTTTCAGAGCTCTCCCTTCTCTCAAAGCTCGTTCTTTTGTAAGAAGAATCAAGGTAAGTTAGATTTTAGGTTATGTTCATGTAAAATACTAGTTATAGGTTGATAAAATTGGAGTTTTCTTGAGGCAATTGAAAACCAAGAGAGGATCACAAAGGGATTTCAAAAGATGAGGGTTGAAAAAGAAAAAGAAAGTGGTGAAAAGAAGTTAGTTCAAAAAGAGAGAAAAAGTGGTGAAAAGAAAATAGCTGAAAAGAGTACAAAGAATGATGAAAAACCGAGGGAGAAAGAGAGAAAAGCCGAGGGAAAAGAGAGAAAAGTCAAGGGAAATGAGAGAAAATTTGAGAGAGAGAGAACAAAAGTCGAGTGAAAAACAAATTGCGTTGATGAACAAAAGTGAGGATAAGCATGAGATGATTTTGCTTTTATATAAAGATGTTTATTTATCATCTAATGACTTGCCAAGTTTTCTTCCAAGTGTTATTTCTTTTCTTTTGCAGAAAAATAAATATGACATTCCCGAGGAGTTTCGAAGGGAAATTTCTCCTTTGAGAGAGATTGAGAAGCATAAAAACCTCGTACCGAGTAGGCTAGTTACAAGTCGACCGGAAACATCAAATATGTTTGAGTGTTTGGTAAGGCCATATGATTCTTATATTACACCTATTATACGTTTAAGGTTGATAGATAATATGCATAATTATTTAATCGAAAAATTTGTCATTGATTACTTTGCACACAACTTGGTTTATGACAAAATTGTAGATACATATTTTGCGAGTTTCAAATCTGATTTTTACATTTTAAAAGATTTTAATTCTATTAGATATTATTCGCTATTTGATATTATTGATTATTTTGATTCATTAAATCCGTTAAATTTATTAACTTTGTTTACTAATAAGTTTGCTCTTGTGCATGAAAGGAAGAAGAATGAATTTGTTAAGAAGTTTCATGCAATAGTATGATTTATTTTTGAACCTGGAGATTTGGTTTGACTACGTCTACAAAAAGAAAGGTTTCCGAACAAACGGAACAACAAGCTACAACCTCGAGGAGATAGACATTTCCAAGTCCTAGAGCGTATCAACGACATCGCTTACAAGATCGACCTACCGAGTGAATACGGTAATGTAAGCGTATCTTTTAATTTTACTAAATTGTTTTTATATGATGCAGGAGATTTGAGGACGAATCTTTTCGAAGGGGGAGGGAATGATGTGAACCGATAAGCGATAAATCTCAAAGTCAAGGACCATGATCTATTAGAAGATAAAGGAGGTCCAACGAACAAAGCTTCACATGGTTTAGTCATGGAAACCCGAGGAAAAGAGTCATCACAACAAAAGCAAAAGAGTATAAAAATAAAGAATTTTGTAACATGGAAGTGGGCCCCACGAAATTGGCAAAAGAAGAACCATAAGGTACAGAGTTGGGCTTCACAAATACCAATGGATTGGAGAGAGAAGGGTAAAGATCCACGCAAACTACAAAGAGATAAAGATTCACGTGGGTTGGAAAGAGATAAAGATCCATATGACTTGGTTTTATGATGTGATCCAAGTTGAAACCAGATCAAGGCCCAAGAATAAAGATTTAATTGAAGATACGGGCGGCCCAATGAGTAAAGTAAGAAGCCCAAGAGTATTGACAGATCTTTTGAAACAAGGGAAGCCGAAGATGCATTAAGATTTAGGAGGATGCGACTCACATGCACATGTAAGAATTAAAACACATGTGCCATGCACATGCACATGTAGGAATTAAAGAGGACATGCGCCAAGCACATGCATATACGAGGAATTAAAAGATCATATGCAAATCATACAAATCTCGTGGAAAAAATCTTATCCAGCTGAACTACTCAAATCAGTTCAAATTATAATCAAACGTAGTTTAAACGTGAGATGATATCTGATCATGCAAAGGATCATTATCTCACGATTTTATTAGTTATTTTATTTTTATTTTCTTTTTTTTTAATTATTTAATTTAATTTTAATGTGTAACCTATTTAATGACAAAACTATTTGATTTAATAAGAGAAGAAGTTTGAATTAAAAAAATTAAAAGTTTTTTTATAGAGGATTTCTCTTTGGTTCTTTGCGAAGAACAACGATCTTCTTCAAGTCACGCTTAAAGAATCTCGCTTGATAACTTTGGTTCTTACCAACGAGTTTGGTCTGGGTCAAGCTCCTATTTTGATAGCTTTGGTTCAGCCAACAGGTATGGCTCGGGTCAAGCTCCTGTTTTGATAACTAGGGTTCTATCGAATTATTCGATTTGGGTCTTAGTTCCTTACTTTGTTCTTGAATCGAAAAAGCGTTCCTTTAAATTATTTCGTGTTGTTGTCGGGTCTCGGGTCCTTTCGATCCGAGGTTCACATCATTAGGTTTCTAGCCACAAGTATGTAAATATGATACGTTCATCTTTTGGAACAAATCGATGAAGTAAAGTTCTTAACTTATAAACACATACTAAACTTAATTATGAGTCTATGAAGGTATTGGCCTCAAACACACATCGTTCTCGTCACGTCAAGTTAAAACCTTGAAGGTTAAATGGATAACTAGGTTCTAACCACAAGTCATGTAACAGTGAACCACATTTGCTTGATACGTTCAGTTCTTTTGGAACAAATCGATTGAAGTAAAGTTCTCATACTTTATCAAACACATTACTAAATCTTAATTATGCGTCTATGAAGGTTATTGGGACCTCAACACACATCTTTCTCGTCACGTCAAGTTAAAACCTTGAAGGTTAAATGGATAACTTAGGTTCTAACCACAAGTCATGTAACAGTGAACCTCATTTGCTTGATACGTTCAGTTCTTTTGGAACAAATCGATTGAAGTGAAGTTTCTTATACTTCATCAAACAGCATTTCTAAGTACTTAATACGCGTCCATAAAGCGTTATTGGGACCTCAATACACGGTCGTTCTCGTCACGTCAAGTTAAAACCTGAAGGTGAAATAATAACTTAGGTTCTAGCAATGTCAGTAACAGTGAACCTCATTGCTTGATACATTCAGTTCTTTTGGAACAAATCGATTGAAGTGAAGTTTCTTATACTTCATCAAACGCATTACTAAGTTACTCTATTTAAGCGTCCATGAGGGATTGGGACCTCAATACACGGTCGTTCTCGTCACGTCAAGTTAAAACCTTGAAGGTTAAATGGATAACTTAGGTTTAACCACAAGTCATGTAACAGTGAACCTCATTTGCTTGATACGTTCAGTTCTTTTGGAACAAATCGATTGAAGTGAAGTTTCTTATACTTCATCAAAAGCATACTAAGTGAATTACTGCGTCCTGAAGTTTATGGGGCTCTCAATACACGGCGCTTTCATCACTTCAAGTTAAAACCTTGAAGGTTAAATGGATAACTAGGTTCTAACCACAAGTCATGTAACAGTGAACCACATTTGCTTGATACGTTCAGTTCTTTTGGAACAAATCGATTGAAGTGAAGTTTCTTATACTTCATCAAACGCATTACTAAGTTTTAATTACGTGTACATGAAGCTTATTGGGACCTCAATACACGGTCGTTCTCGTCACGTCAAGTTAAAACCTTGAAGGTTAAATGGATAACTAGGTTCTAACCACAAGTCATGTAACAGTGAACCTCATTTGCTTGATACGTTCAGTTCTTTTGGAACAAATCGATTGAAGTGAAGTTTCTATACTTCATCAAACGCATATAAATCTTAATTAGCAGCATTGAAGCTTATTGGGACTAAATAGAAGTCGTTCTCATCACTTCAAGTTAAAACCTTGAAGGTTAAATGGATAACTTAGTTCTAACCACAAGTCATGTAACAGTGAACCTCATTTGCTTGATACGTTCAGTTCTTTTGGAACAAATCGATGAAGTGAAGTATTATTATTCACCAAAAACCTTTCTAAGTCTTTAAGTACGCGTCATGAAAGGTATTGGGAGTCAATACACGTCGTTCTAGTCACGTCAAGGTGTAAACTGAAGGTGACCCAACCCCCCCCCTCGTCCAACCCCACCTCACTTAGGTTCTAGCCACAAGTCGTGTAACAGTGAACTCGTTTATTGATACATTCAGTTCTTTTGGAAAACAAATCGATTGAAGTAACGTTCTCTACTTTATCAAACACATTACTAAATCTTAATTATGCGTCTTGAAGGTTATTGGGACCTCAACACACATCGTTCTCGTCACGTCAAGTTAAAACCTTGAAGGTTAAATGGATAACTTAGGTTTAACCAAAAGTATGTATACAGGAACCTCATTGGCTTGATAGCTCATTTCTTTTGGAACAAATCGATTGAAGTGAAGTTTCTTATACTTCATCAAACGATCTTACTAAAGTCTTAATTACGAGTCCATGAAGATATTGGGACCTCACAGACGTGCCTTTCATCACTTCAAGTTAAAACCTTGAAGGTTAAATGGATAACTTAGGTTCTAGCCACAAGTCATGTAACAGTGAACCTCATTAGCTTAATACGTTTAGTTCTTTTGGATCAAATCGATTGAAGTGAAGTTTCTTATACTTCATCAAACAGCATTTCTAAGTCTTAATTACGCGTCCATAAAGGTTATTGGGACCTCAATACACGTCGTTTTCGTCACGTCAAGTTAAAACTTTGAAGGTGAAATAAATAACTTAGGTTCTAGCCACATGTCATGTAACAGTGAACCTCATTTGCTTGATACATTCAGTTCTTCTGGAACAAATCGATTGAATTGAAGTTTCTTATACTTTATCAAACGCATTACTAAGTTCTATTTACGCGTCCATGAAGGTTATTGGGACCTCAATACACGTCGTTCTCGTCACGTCAAGTTAAAACCTTGAAGGTGAAATGAATAACTTAGGTTCTAACCGCAAGTCATGTAACAGTGAACCTCATTTGCTTGATACGTTCAGTTCTTTTGGAACAAATCAATTGAAGTGAAGTTTCTCATACTTCATCAAACGCATTACTAAGTCTTAATTACGCGTCCATGAAGCTTATTGGGATCTCAATACACGTCGTTCTCATCACTTTAAGTTAAAACCTTGAAGGTTAAATGGATAACTTAGGTTCTAACCACAAGACATGTAACAGTGAACCAAATTTTGCTTGATACGTTTAGTTCTATTGGATCAAATCGATTGAAGTGAAGTTTCTTATACTTCATCAAACGCATTACTAAGTCTTAATTACGCGTCCATGAAGGTTATTGGGACATCAATACACGTCTTTCTCGTTACGTCAAGTTAAAACCTTGAAGGTTAAATGGATAACTTAGGTTCTAACCACAAGTCATGTAACAGTGAACCTCATTTGCTTTATACGTTTAGTTCTTTTGGAACAAATCGATTGAAGTGAAGTTTCTTATACTTCATCAAACGCATTACTAACTCTTAATTACGCATCCATGAAGCTTATTGGGACCTCAATAGACGTCGTTCTCATCACTTCAAGTTAAAACCTTGAAGGTTAAATGGATAACTTAGGTTCTAACCACAAGTCATGTAATAGTGAACCTCATTTGCTTAATACGTTTAGTTCTTTTGGATCAAATCGATTGAAGTGAAGTTTCTTATTCTTCATCAAACAACATTTCTAAGTCTTAATTACGCGTCCATGAAAGTTATTGGGAGCTCAATACACGTCGTTCTCGTCACGTCAAGTTAAAACCTTGAAGGTGAAATAAATAACTTAGGTTCTAGCCACAAGTCGTGTAACAGTGAACCTCGTTTACTTGATACATTCAGTTCTTTTGGAACAAATCGATTGAAGTGAAGTTTCTTATACTTCATCAAACGCATTACTAAGTTTTAATTACGTGTCCATGAAGCTTATTGGGATCTCAATACACATCGTTCTCATCACTTTAAGTTAAAACCTTGAAGGTTAAATGGATGGCTTAGGTTCTAACCACAAGTCATGTAACAGTGAACTTCATTTGTTTGATACGTTTAGTTTTTTTGAATCAAATCGATTGAAGTGAAGTTGTAATATCCTGGCTTTTCAGGATATTATTATTTTAATATAAATGGCATTTTCGTAAAATAGAAAAATGAAGCCCATTTCATGAAAGGAAAGCGTCATTACGATCCTAACGATTAATAGGAATTTTAATGAAATTATGAGAATTTTCGGAATAATGACGCTATATTTCGAGTAATTAGATTTCTAGGAATATAAAGAACGTTTTAGTAAAAATAGTAAACGAGGTCCGAATTGCAAACGGACAGTTTTAATAAATCCCAAATATTAAGTTGGACTTATTGGTGAAATAAGAACATTTGGTGAAACCGAATAGCTAGTCAATTAACGAAACGAAGAACAAAACAAATATAAAAACTATAGAAGGGCAAAATGGTAATTTGCCAAATCAAATTATAAAATAACAAATCATTTCTCTTCTCCTCACTTCTTCTCTGCTTCCCTGCCTTCGTGAATCGCCAGAGAGTTGCGGCGATTTCTCCTTTCCCCCTTCACGGCCGTTTGACATTTCGACCTCCGTTCTCCACTCCGATCGTTCCGATCGTTCACGTTTTCTCCTCCTCTCGCAACCCTAGGTATGAGTCTACAATCTTAGAGCATTTATTTGGGTTTTTACGAAGTTTAGGTAATTAGGGTTTCGTTTAGGTTTTGTTAAAAATGTCGAATTAGGGTTCGTAATTAATAGGTTAGCCGTGATTGAGTATATATTAAACGTATTGGATGTTATTGGACAAATCTAATCAATTTAGGATAAATGTTAGAATTTGAGAAATTTCGAGATTTTGAGGAAAACTCGTAATTTGGGAATTTAGGTGCTGAGCGTAAATTGCTCGAATAAATAGCTCAATAAATCGAATTAAAGCTTTAGGAAATATCTTTAGTTAAGGTTTTGTTAAATTGGACGTTTAATAGCTTAATTCGGTTTTAACGGCAAATGTCGTGTTTTGCCTCAGGCGAACGACTCTCGTGGACGAAGCTCGAGGCTCTGTGCGCGCAAGGTAAGTTCCCGTGACTTACTCTGGCCAATTGGCCTACACCGTACGTCGATGTTGCGTAGAGGATCATTGGAGAGTTGTTTGTTTATACGTTTTTGTTGGGTAGTTAGGTTAGTTGTCTATAGGTTTCGTTTATTTGTCTTGATGGTATATATGTTGATTGCTTACTTTCTGCTTATTAACTGTTCATGCATCACGTATTTCAAATGTCATGAAAATGAATTTCCGCACGTGTTTTTAAGGAAAGAAACGAACCTCTGTAATTAATCTACGTAATCTGTATCTGGTTACGCGAGGTGGGGCTCAGGCATGGCTGTAGGGTTTGTGAGCATGTACCCCCCTCCTCTAGGTGGAAAGTGGTAGTTTGACCGCAAAATATATCATTTCCATTTAGAGGGTTTGTATCTCGGTAACAATCTGTCTGCGACGTAATAAAATGAAATGAATGAATCTGAAACTGTATCTGTATCTGAATCTGAAATCTGCATGTTTTTTCGAATGACATACGCATGCATGCATCTGCATTTACAAAGCTTACTGAGATTTCATTATCTCATAGATGTCTGTATGGTGTAGGTGACGTTTTAGGTGACATCGAGCCAGGTGAGGACGACGTTCCTCCTCCTGACGTATGATGCAGTTGACGAAGAATGGCCCGTGGGAGTGTGCTGAGCAGTCGGTGCGTTTTGACCCGTGGGGACGTCTGTGTAAGTATTTTGGGGGATTTAATGGATAATACGAATGTATAGATGAACATATTAGGATGCTTGGATCTGGCTAGATGTTAGGTTCACGTTTTGATAGGTTTTAAATGTTTTTATGAATCTGGTTTATAAACCGTGTTTTTGTAAAGGTTTCATCGGAACAATTCTGGATTTAAAACAGGTGGATTAGTCGATTTTTAAACATATCCACGCGGTTCATTTTTAAGAAAATTGGTCGTGTTTAAAAGGAGTTTGAAGTGTTGAAATTGGAGAAGTGTCTCTGGAGTCTCGGATTCCAGAGATGAGACTTGTCGCTGCAATACAGCGACTGGTCGCTGCATTGTGCAGCGATCGGGCGCTGCATAATGCAGCGACTGATCGCTGCATTGTGCAGCGATCGGGCGCTGCATCATGCAGCGCTTGCAGCGATTGGTCGCTGCTTTTCTTTTGCCTCTGACTTCCGTTTTTGCCCTCCCTTTTTATTAGTTTAGTTTTAATTGATTATAAGAGTTTTAATTAATTGTTTTTAAATTGTTTTAAGTTTTTAAGGGTTTTGTTTTAACGACTAAGTTTCCGCATAGAGTTTATGAAAGTATTTATTGGGATAAAAAAAAATAGTACGGGTAAATTGGGTACGGTATTAGGGATGTTACATTATGGTATCAGAGCCCCCGGGTTTTAAAATCGGTTCTGTAGACTGCTCGACTGCACAGCCACTACGCGGACATCCTTATTCAACTGTAAGTATGTTTACTGCTTTGTCTGGTTTAGATTTCTTAGAATTATTTGCTTTGATTTTTAGGAGTTATAAAATATGGTTCGAGGAAAAGATCCTCGGGATGACGCGCTAGATCGACTTACGGAGTTGCTGGACCGTCAGGCCCAGCATTTAGACCCACAAGCTCAACTGATAGCTAGGCAATCTCGTCAGATCGAGATATTGACAAACCGGGAGAGCCCAAGGACCCAAGGAGTGGTCACTCCCAATAATCGTGGTACGAAGAGGATGGGCGGAGAAGAAACCAAACAAAGCCGACACAAGCGCGTACAAGGAACTTCTCGGAAACCTCTGTGTCCCGAATGCCAGAAGGAGCACTACGGTGATTGTCTGACGCGTACCAATAAGTGTTATCGATGTGGGGAAGCTGGTCACTATATCATGAACTGTCTGTCGTTGAACCGAAATCAACCGGGCAGAGATCAAAGAAAGGTTGTGCCGAGAGTCTTTGCATTCATCGAGCCTGGTGACATCGACGATGGGGCCTAGCCTTCTCTTATTACAGGTACTGTCTCAATTACCTGTATGAGAATAGTTAAAAAAAAAAAAAAAAAATTATATTGGGATTCGTACGAAGTTGAGAGTGTCTAGACGAAGATAGAATACAAGAGCTAAACTTAGGATAATTGTCGAGTAGAATAGTTAGAACCTAACTAGGAGGAGCGAAAGATGGTAAGATTAGTTAGTAGATTCGATTTAGCCTTGCGTGGATTTAAGGAGGAAGTGAAGTAGATCGTTGGATTAAATGAGAGGTTAGGTTAGAAGCTTAGATTGGCGTTTAAAGATCTGCAAATTGTGAAATTTGCGATTTATAGAATAGAGAGGGTGAGGATTTTCACCGGAACTATCTAAGTAAGCTTAGAAGTGAGGCTAGGTTAGCAAATTTCTAGAGATCGACTCGTGGTTGGCAAGACGAGACCAAGAAATGCATAAATGGCTTAGGTTAAAACAACTAGCTTAGAGCGCGCATCAATGAGGGGATTTAGAGACTTGACCGTGCTTAGAGCAAATAGTGATTTAAATGTGTGAGGCTTACCTCCGAGAAGAAAGTAGGAACATCGGTGTACGAGGAAAATAGAAGAGTAAGATTTGGGAACTTGAGGAGATTCGGATTAAGGAGGTGAATTCATTTACAACGAGTTCGCAAACAAGAAGATTGTTGGATGAATCGTTGCACGGGAGTCAAGTAGACTACTTGAACCCGACTAGGAGGAACGAAAAGGATAGACAATTGTGTAACTTTGAAGAAAATCCTCATGCGATATTGAGTAATAGTGCAAAGGATTGTTAGATTAAACAAAGAATTAAGACTAGAACTCTAGTTCAAGGACTAATGTCGTGTGATTTGTGAAATTCACAAAATTTTGAATAAGGAGAATGAAGATTTATTTGAGAAACTATTTAAGTAAAGCTAAGTTAGAAAAGGTTCCAAAAGACTGATATTTATCAGGTCGAGACCGGTGGACACATGGATGATTCAAGGTTAGAATAGATAGTTGGAGAGAATCTGATACGAACCAAGATAGGTCCAAGCCCAATGTCAAGGACAATAATCCATCTAACAAAGGAGGCCCTAATGTGAATCAAGGTGCGACCAAGGTCAAGCCCAAAGACAAACATCAATGTCAAAATGTTGTAGTTCTTCAGGGAGAAACATATTTTACGGAGATCAAAATTTTCAATTCAGCATCCTCTTACATTATGACATTCTTCAAGGTGAGGCATAAATGGAGGATCAAGCACACGTTCAAAGATTATTGGACTATTTCACAAAGGTTTCTACAGTGGGCTGGATCGCGTAATTTTACAAAGTTTCTTAATTATAGTTTTAGAAAGTTTCTTAATTATAGTTTTAGAAAGTTTCTTAATTATAGTTTTAGAAAGCTTTCCTAATCATAGATTTAGAAAGTTTCCCTAAGTATTGTTTTAGAAAGTTTCCTAATTATCGTTTTAGTAATATTTCCTAATTACTTTTAGGATATTTTGTAGCCTATTTAAAGGCATAGGCGCTTCAACATTATTAAAAGCAATATACATGATTTTGAGTTACTCTTTGTGAGAATTTTCTCTTTTGTTCTTTGTGAAGAACTAGATCTTCTTCAAGTCAAAACTTGAAAGATCAACTTGATAGCTTTGGTTCTAACCACAAGTTCGGTTACGGGTCAAGCTCCTTGTTTGATAACTTTGGTTCCGTCGGCAAGGTTCGATTGGGGTCAAGTTCCTTATACTTGATTTCACAGGCGTTCCTAAGTTTCTAATTCCGCGTTGTTGAAGGGTCTCGGGTTTCATATCAGAGCCCCCGAGTTTTAAAATCGATTCTGTAGACTGCTCGACTGCACAGCCACTACGCGGACATTCTTCATCAACTGTAAGTATGTGTATAGATTTATTTGATTTCTAGTTTCTTAGAGTATTTGTTGTAACCTTTTATAGGAGTTTATTTATAACAATGGTGCGTCCACGAAACGATCGAGATGACAGAGACGATACGATTGATACACTTAAGGACTTTATTGCCCAGCAGTCTCAGCATATGGAGAGACAGGCTCAACAGATGGAGAGGCAGTCTCAGCAGTTGGGTACTATGATAGACCGTGAGGGCGTTTGAGCTCGAGAGACAGCGGTATCGGGCAACCGCGGGATGGAGAGATTTCAGAAGCTCCAGCCCCCTATCTTTAACGGACAGTCTACGGATCCGTCTTCAGCTGAGGAGTGGGTTCGCACTATGGAGGACATGCTGGCGTATGCTAGCATAGAGGATGGAGAGAAGGTTGCATTGGTGACCTACCACCTAGCTCTGGACGCCCGGTTTTGGTGGGATTCCATCAAGACGACCACCGATGTGACTATTATGGGCTGGGAGAGATTCAGAGAGGCAAAGATGGTCGAGTTTATGCAGTTGCGGCAGACTGCTTCTATTGCCGAGTACGTTAGGAGATTTGAGGCGCTGTCTCGATTTGCACCACGACAGGTCAGCGTCAACGAGGATAAGGTGCGTCGGTTTTTACAGGGACTTAGCCAGGAGTTTCGGATGCGCCTTACGATATCAGGGGTACGTGGTGTATCCTATGACGAGCTAGTGGCCAGAGCCCTCGACATTGAGGCTGTTGAGCAGAGTTCTACTAGACGGAGGGAGCCATTTAAGGGCTTCTTCAGAGAGATTCGACCTCAGTCACTGAACCAATGTTGGCAGCCGAGAGCACAACCCCAGCAGCAGCAGAGGGGTGTGAAGAGACCTCTTGAGGGAGATAACGATCGGGGAAAGGGGAAGCAAGTACAGGGAACTTCTCAGGTACCTATTTGCCCTAAGTGTCTGAGGTAGCACAGTGGCCAGTGTAGATTGGGCACGGGTGTGTGTTATCGATGTGGAGACCCGGGCCATTTCGCTAAAGATTGCCCGAAGCCCGGCCGAGATCAGTCAGGCAGTGATCAGAGGAGAGTTATGCCCAGGATCTTCGCTTTTATGGAGCCTGGTGACGTTGATGATGAGGCTCAGCCTGCCGTGATAGCAGGTACTATATTGATTACTGGCGTTCCTGTATTTTCTTTATTAGACACGGGGGCTACGCATTCTTTTGTTTCCACCGCGTGTGTGTCGAGATTGAGGCTTGCGCCTGAGTTAGCAGAATGCGAGTATAGTGTGATGCTACCTTCAGGAGAGCGTATGCAGTCTGGTCGTGTAGTCCAGGGCAACATTATCTCGATTGGGGACCGTACTCTCTATGCTCGCCTTATTGTTATGGGCATCGAGCATTATGATCTTATTTTAGGGATGGATTGGCTATCGCAGCACTTCGCCACCATCGACTGTCGATCCGGGATTGTCACCTTTCGACCTCCGGGTAAAGCTGAGTTTTCTTATCAGGCGATGAGCAGATTGAGTAGCTCGCCTATCTCTTATTCCATGATGGTCAACGAGTAGTTTAAAGGTGCGTGCTCTATTTATTTGGCCTCTGTATTTGATTGTCAGTTGCTCAGCGGATTGAAGCCGAGCGACATTCCTATTGTCAGAGAGTTCTCTGAGATTTTTCTTGATGATCTTCCCGGGTTACCACCAGACCGGGAGATCGAGTTCACTATTGATGTGTATCCTAACTCCGCACCGAGGTTTAAGAACCCATATCGATTGGCACCAGCCGAGTTGAGAGAGTTGAGGACTCAGCTGGATGAGCTGTTAGAGAGGGGGTTTATTCGACCCAGTGTTTCACCCTGGGGTGCGCCCGTTCTGTTTGTTAAGAAGAAAGACGGGACCCTCAGGATGTGTATTGATTACAGGGAGCTGAATAAGCTCACAGTGAAGAATAAGTATCAACTGCCTCGTATCGATTATTTGTTTGACCAGCTACAGGGTGCCCGAGTATTTTCCAGGATTGATCTACGCTCGGGTTACAATCAGCTGAAGGTCCGGATGGATGATATACCGAAGACGGCATTCCGAACGAGGTATGGGCATTATGAGTTCCTTGTCATGTCTTTTGGACTTACTAATGCCCCTGCAGCGTTTATGGACTTGATGAACCGTGTCTTCAAGGAGTATCTGGACAAGTTCGTGGTGGTTTTCATCGACGACATATTGATCTACTCTAAGACGAAGGAAGAACACGAGGAGCATCTGAGGATTGTTCTGAGGACCCTATGTCAGCATCAGCTGTATCCAAAGTTTTCGAAGTGCGAGTTCTGGCTTGACAGAGTGAGCTTCCTTGGCCATATTATATCACAGGACGGAGTTTCTGTGGATCCGAGCAAGATTAAGGTGGTCAGAGATTGGCCACAGCCGAAGAACGTACGTGAGGTGCGTGGATTTCTCGGATTGGCGGGTTATTATCGGAAGTTTATAGAGGGATTCTCGAAGATCGCACTTCCTCTTTCTCGTTTGACTCGGAAGAACGAGAGATTTGTATGGTCGTCTGCTTGTGATGATAGTTTTATGGAGTTAAAGCAGAGATTGACCACTGCTCCAATACTGGCGCTACCTGTCGAAGGTGTCAGATTCAGTATTTATTGCGATGCATCGGGAGTGGGACTCGGTTGTGTATTGATGCAGGAGGGGAGAGTTATTTCTTATGCTTCTCGGCAGTTGAAGCCGTACGAGCAGAATTACCCTACGCACGACCTTGAATTAGCAGCTGTGGTCTTCGCACTGAAGATATGGAGGCATTATTTATATGGGCAGCAGTGCGAGGTATTTTCTGACCACAAGAGCCTGAAGTACTTATTTACGCAGAAGGAGCTGAACATGCGACAGAGACGATGGCTTGAGTTCGTCAAAGATTATGATTTTGACATCAAGTACCATCCGGGGAAGGCGAACAAGGTTGCTGATGCCTTGAGTAGAGTGCCTTCTGCGAGTCAGCCTTCACTTGCAGCGATGTCAGTTACGCTGCGGTCTGAGATTGAGAGATTCGATGTGGAGATAGTGGCAGAGTTGTCCAGTATGCTCGCCAACATTTCTCTCAGGCCGGCTATTCTTGATCGTATACGTGAGGCTCAGCAGAGCGATTCGGAGTGTGAGGAGCTTCGATCGAGCATGACATTGGGAGACTCGTCGGATTTTCATTTATCAGAGGACGGTATTCTGAAGTTCAGGCATAGGTGGTACGTGCCTAGCGACGAGGATCTGAAGAAGGAGATATTGGCCGAGGCACATTCTTCGGCATATTCTGTACACCCGGGAAGTACCAAGATGTACCGGGATTTGAAGCGACATTATTGGTGGCAGAACATGAAGAGGGAGGTTGCCAAGTACGTTGAGACCTGTTTAATATGTCAACAGGTGAAGGCAGAGCATCAGAGACCGGCCGGAACGTTATTGCCACTGCCGATTCCGGAGTGGAAGTGGGAGCAGATCTCTATGGACTTTATTGTGGGGCTCCCGAGGACGACGAAGGGCCATGATGGCGTATGGGTGATCGTGGACCGATTGACAAAGTCGGCCCACTTCTTATCTGTGAAGATGGCATCGTCTATGGATCAGCTCGCAGAGCTCTATGTACAGGAGATTGTTAGACTTCACGGCGTGCCTGTTTCTATTGTCTCCGACAGAGATCCGAGATTCACGTCAAAGTTCTAGAAGAGTCTGCACAAGGCTATGGGGACTCAGCTTAATTTCAGCACCGCATTTCATCCTCAGACTGACGGACAGACAGAGAGGACGAATCAGATTCTGGAGGATATGCTCAGAGCATGTGTGCTGGAGTTTCAGGGATCGTGGAGAAGATATTTGCCACTGATCGAGTTCTCTTATAATAACAGCTTCCAGGCTACTATCGGTATGGCTCCGTATGAAGCTTTGTATGGTCGGAAATGTAGATCTCAGTTGTATTGGGACGAGGTTGGCGAGGCCAGCATCGTTGGTCCTGAGATTCTACAGCAGATGGCAGAGAAGATTGCCATTATCCGACAGCGTATTGAGGTAGCTCAGAGCAGGCAGAAGAGCTATGCTGACACGAGACGGAGAGAGCTGGAGTTCGAGGAAGGCGATGAGGTCTATTTGAAAGTTTCTCCGTTCAAAGGCGTAGCGAGATTTGGAAGGAGGGGTAAGTTGAACCCTCGTTATGTGGGGCCCTTTCCTATTCTGAAGAGGATCGGGAAGTTGGCGTATAGACTGCAGCTTCCAGCTTCTATGGAGGGCATCCACGACGTGTTTCATGTATCTATGCTTCGGAAGTGCTTGCGCGACCCGTCGCATATCGTGGAGGCTACAGAGATCGAGGTACAGCCTACCTTGAGCTATGAGGTGAGGCCGGTACGTATTTTGGAGACTTCCATCAAGATTTTGCGCAACAAAGAAATTCCGCTGGTTAAAGTTCTATGGCGGAATCATGAGGTGGAAGAAGCGACGTGGGAACGACAGCAGGATATGATGACTAGATATCCTGATTTGTTTGTATGATTTAATTTTGTGGACAAAAATCTGAATAAGGAGGGTGGAATGTAATACCCGGTTGTACGGACTTGTATATTATATTATTATTATTATATTATTGGATGACATTTTTATATTTATGTCAAATCAGGTCCGTTTTACAAAAAAAAAAGCGTCACTACGATCCTAACGATTAATAGGAATTTTAAGAAAATTATGAGAATTTTCGGAGATTAAACGGTATATTCCGAGTAATTACCTTTATCGTAATGTAGAGGACGTTTTAGTAAAAATAGTAAACGAGGTTCGAATTGCGAACGGACAGTTTTATTAAGTCCCGAATATTAAGCTGGACTTATGGGTGAAGTAAGGAGATTTGATGAAACCGATTGGCTAGACGATTAACGAACCGAATGACGAAACAAATATAAAATCTATGGCAGGGCATTTTAGTAATTTGTCAAATCAAATTTTATAAAAATAACCTAAACCTATTTTCTCCTCATTCTTTCTTCTTCTTCTCTGGAATCCACGAAACCAGAGAGTTTTCTCTCCCTCGGCCGCCGACGATTCCTCAACGATCCGACCTCCGTTTTCCTCCGGTTCTTCGTGATTTCTCCTCCAATCGACGTTCTAGGTATGTCTCTATAATTTTATAACGTTAAATCTTTAGTTTCGTAGCGTTTTAGGTAATTAGGGTTTCGATTTATCTCCGTTAAAAACGCGAAGTTGGATCAATTCGTGAAAAAGTTTAAAAATCCGAGAATTTTAGGATTTTCAGAAAAGTTCGTAATTCGAGAATTGAGGTGCCGAGCGTAAATTTCTCGAATAAATAGCTCGATGAAATGGATTAGAACTTTAGAAAGCCCTTTAGTTAAGGTTTTGACAATTTGGAAGTTTATTAACTTAAACTTGTTTTAACGTCAATCCTTGTAAATTGCTTAGGTAAATAGCGCTCGTGGACGAAGCTTGGATTGCAGCGTGCACGAGGTAAGTTCTCGTGATTCTTCTCTGGCCGATTGGCCTACACCGTACGTCGAATGTCGTCTCGAGGAGTTTTGGAGATGCGTTAGTTTAAATTGTACTTGGTTTGGGTAGTTAGGTTATAGGAGTTTATAGTTTACGCTTTACAGTCTGGATGGTACATGTTATTGTTTGTTTACTTTAAAATATTGAACTGTTCACGCATCACTTGTTTTAAAGAAAAGCATGAAAATGAACTTCCGCACAGAGTTTTAAAGATAACGTAAAGCATAGCATTGGCCGAAAGGCATACAGGCCTTCGGGCATACAGGCCTTCGGGCATACAAGCCTTCGGGCATACAGTTTACAGGTCACGCGAGGTGGGGTTCAGGCACGGCTGTACGGGTTGTAAGCGTGTACCGCCCTCTTCTAGCTGGAAAGAGTAGTCCGCCCGCTGGATGAGCTCTCTCCGGTTAGAAGGTATAGGACCTCGGTGACACCTATAGTGCATGGCATAGTAAGATAAAAATAAAGCATGGTTTAATGAACTCACAGCACAGCATGCATCGCATTTACGTAGAGCTTACTGGGATTTTATCTCATAGTGTGTTGTATGGTGTAGGTGACATAGACTTCGAGGTACCAGTTGAGGACGATGTCCGTCCACCTGAGGCATGATTCAGTTGACGGAGTATGGCTGCGGAGGTGTGCTGGCGCAGTCGAGGCTCACCTGACCCGTGGGGATAGTATGTATAGATTTTGGGATGTTTTGGCTGGATAATTGTGTAGACGTTATAGGATGTTTGGTTCTGGTAGTTGATAGGTTTACATTTGAATGTTTTGGGTAAATTGTTTATAAAACAGTATTTAAACGTTATAGAAATGTTTTGGAAATGTTGTAGGTTGGATACGGATAAGCTCGATTTTTAGAGCTATCCATGCAGTTGGATTTCGCAAAGTCCGCTGTGGGTTGATTGAGTTTAAAATACGTTATAAACTGATACTTTGTTAGGAGTAGGTTGAATTGTGTTAGGTTGAATTGTGTTGGTTTGCTCTCTGGAATCCAGAGAGCACTTGTGAAAATAAAAGAAACAGAGAAGAAGAGAAAACAGAAGGGATCGCGTGGTGGTCGCTGCATAGAGTGCAGCGATCGATCTCTGCAGCAATGCAGAGATCGATCGCTGCTTGCTAGCATATGCAGCGCATGCAGCGATCAGTCGCTGCATGCTGCAGCGACTGGGCGCGTCCTCCTTTCCTCGGGCAGAATGTCACTTCTGCCCTCTCCTTTTATTTTAATCGAAATTAGTTTTAAATAATGGTTTTATTTAATTAGCTTTATATTTGATTTAAATGTTTTAAAGTTAGATTTTAATTCCGATTTCGATTTTGGTTTCGATTTCGGTTTAGGTTCCGCTCAGTGTTTAATAAAAGATATTAGGTTAAAAAAAAATATATAAAAAATATATGGTACGGAAAATACGGGTACAGTATTAGGGTCATGACATAAAGGGACAGCGGAAGAAAGACGTCGATAAAGAGTGAGTTTTGAAGGTAGTATTATTAAGAAATTTTAATCTGCGAATGATTAAGTGAAAGTTGAAAGTTGGTACATGTGCATGAAGTAAGATGACAAATATGTTGTCGGGTTAATTGATAGAAATTTGAGAATTTGGATTATGCTTAGTACGTGAAAGAAGACGGGTTCGATCAAGTCGAAAGTAGTAAATACAAATTAAGGCCAATGTTGGAGAATATAGTAGGATGTTGGTTTACAACCACGAAAAAGGACCGTAAGTACAGACGATTAACCGAAGTAGAACGCCACGAGACACGAGGAGTTGATATCAAGAACTATAAGCTTGGACAAATTTTGAGGACAAAATTTTAAATAAGGTGGATGAAATGTAATATCCCGGCTTTTCGGGATATTATTATTTTAATATAAATGGCATTTTCGTAAAATATCAAATCAAGCCCGTTTCACGAAAGGAAAGCGTCATTACGATCCTAACGATTAATAGGAATTTTAAGGAAATTATGAGAATTTTCGGAATAATGACGCTATATTTCGAGTAATTAGATTTCTAGGAATATAAAGAACGTTTTAGTAAAAATAGTAAACGAGGTCCGAATTGCGAACGGACAGTTTTAATAAATCCCAAATATTAAGTTGAACTTATTGGTGAAATAAGAAGATTTGGTGAAACCGAATAGCTAGTCAATTAACGAAACGAAGGACAAAACGAATATAAAAACTATAGAAGGGCAAAATGGTAATTTGCCAAATCAAATTATAAAATAACAAATCATTTCTCTTCTCCTCACTTCTTCTCTACTTCCCTGCCTTCGTGAATCGCCAGAGAGCCGCGGCGATTTCTCCTTTCCCCCTTCACGGCTGTTTGACATTTCGACCTCCGTTCTCCGCTCCGATCGTTCCGATCCTTCACGTTTTCTCCTCCTCTCGCAATCCTAGGTATGAGTCTACAATCTTAGAGCATTTATTTCAGTTTTTACGAAGTTTAGGCAATTAGGGTTTCGTTTAGGTTTTGTTAAAAATGTCGAATTAGGGTTCGTAATTAATAGGTTAACCGCGATTAAGTATATATTAAACGTATTGGACGTTATTGGACAAATCTAATCAATTTAGGATAAATGTTAGAATTTGAGAAATTTCGAGATTTTGAGGAAAACTTGTAATTTAGGAATTTAGGTGCTGAGCGTAAATTGCTCGAATAAATAGCTCAATAAATCGAATTAAAGCTTTAGGAAATATCTTTAGTTAAGGTTTTGTTAAATTGAACGTTTAATAGCTTAATTCGGTTTTAACGGCAAATGTCGTGTTTTGCCTCAGGCGAACGACTCTCGTGGACAAAGCTCGAGGCTCTGTGCGCGCAAGGTAAGTTCCCGTGACTTACTCTGGCCGATTGGCCTACACCGTACGTAGATGTCGCGTCGAGGATCATTGGAGAGTTGTTTGTTTATACATTTTGGTTGGGTAGTTAGGTTAGTTGTCTATAGGTTTCGTTTATTTGTCTTGATGGTATATATATGTTGATTGCTTACTTTCTACTTATTAACTGTTCATGCATCACGTATTTCAAATGTCATGAAAATGAATTTCCGCACGTGTTTTTAAGGAAAGAAACGAACCTCTGTAATCAATCTACGTAATCTGTATCTGGTTACGCGAGGTGGGGCTCAGGCATGGCTGTAGGGTTTGTGAGCATGTACCCCCCTCCTCTAGGTGGAAAGTGGTAGTTCGACCGCGGAATGTATCATTTCCATTTAGAGGGCTGGTATCTCGGTAACAATCTGTCTGCGACGTAATAAAATGAAATGAATGAATCTGAAACTGTATCTGTATCTGTATCTGAATCTGAAATCTGCATGTTTTTCCGAATGGCATACGCACGCATGCATCTGCATTTACGAAGCTTACTGAGATTTCATTATCTCATAGATGTCTGTATGGTGTAGGTGACGTTTTAGGTGACATCGAGCCAGGTGAGGACGACGTTCCTCCTCCTGACGTATGATGCAGTTGACGAAGAATGGCCCGTGGGAGTGTGCTGAGCAGTCGGTGCGTTTTGACCCGTGGGGACGTCTGTGTAAGTATTTTGGGGGATTTAATGGATAATATGAATGTATAGATGAACATATTAGGATGCTTGGATCTGGCTAGATGTTAAGTTCACATTTTGATAGGTTTTAAATGTTTTTATGAATCTGGTTTATAAACCGTGTTTTTGTAAAGGTTTCATCGGAACAATTCTGGATTTAAAACAGGTGGATTAGTCGATTTTTAAACATATCCACGCGGTTCATTTTTAGGAAAATTGGTCGTGTTTAAAAGGAGTTTGAAGTGTTGAAATTGGAGAAGTGTCTCTGGAGTCTCGGATTCCAGAGATGAGAATTGTCGCTGCAATACAGCGACTGGTCGCTGCAATATGCAGTGACTGGTCGCTGCTTTGTGCAGCGATCGGGCGCTGCATAATGCACGATCGCTGCACAAAGCAGCAACTGATCGCTGCATAATGCAGCGATCGAGCGCTGCATAATGCAGCGACGGATCGCTGCATTGTGCAACGATCGAGCGCTGCATAATGCAGCGCTTGCAGCGATTGGTCGCTACTTTTCTTTTGCCTCTGACTTCCGTTTTTGCCCTCCCTTTTTATTAGTTTAGTTTTAATTGATTATAAGAGTTTTAATTAATTGTTTTTAAATTGTTTTAAGTTTTAAATATTTGTTTTAAGTTTTTAAGGGTTTTGTTTTAACGACTAAGTTTCCGCATAGAGTTTATATAAGTATTTATTGGGATAAAAAAAAAATAGTACGGGTAAATTGGGTACGGTATTAGGGACGTTACAGAAGTTTCTTATACTTCATCAAACAGCATTTCAAGGTCTTAATTACGCGTCAATGAAAGTTATTGGGACCTCAATACACGTCGTTCTCGTCACGTCAAGTTAAAACCTTCAAGGTGAAATAAATAGCTTAGGTTCTTGCAACACGTCGTGTAATAGTGAACCTCATTTGCTTGATACATTCAGTTCTTTTGGAACAAATCGATTGAAGTGAAGTTTCATATACTTCATCAAACGCATTACTAAGTCTTAATTACGCGTCCATGAAGTTTATTGGGATATCAATACACGTCGTTCTCATCATTTTAAGTTAAAACCTTGAAGGTTAAATAGATGACTTAGGTTTTAACCACAAGTCATGTAATAGTGAACCTCATTTTGATACGTTTAGTTCTTTTGGATCAAATCGATTGAAATGAAGTTTCTTATACTTCATCAAACAATATTACTAAGTCTTAATTACGCGTCCATAAAGGTTATTGGGACCTCAAAAGACATCTTTCTCGTCACGTCAATTTAAAACCATGAAGGTTAAATGAAGAACTTAGGTTCTAACCACAAGTCATGTAACAGTGAACGTCATTTGCTTGAGACGTTTCAGTTCTTTTGGAACAAATCGATTGAATGAAGTTTCTTATACTTCATCAAACAATATTACTAAGTCTTAATTACGCGTCCATAAAGGTTATTGGGACCTCAATACACGTCGTTCTCGTCACGTCAAGTTAAAACCTTGAAGGTTAAATGAAGAACTTAGGTTCTAACCACAAGTCATGTAACAGTGAACTTCATTGCTTGATACGTTCAGTCTTTTGGAACAAATCGATTGAATGAAGTTTCTTATACTTCATCAAACGCATTACTAAGTCTTAATTACGCGTCCATGAAGTTTATTGGGATATCATACACGTCGTTCTCATCATTTAAAGTTAAACCTTGAAGGGTAAATAGATGACTTAGGTTTTAACCACAAGTCATGTAATAGTGAACCTCATTTTGATACGTTTAGTTCTTTTGGATCAAATCGATTGAAATGAAGTTTCTTATACTTCATCAAACAATATTACTAAGTCTTAATTACGCGTCCATAAAGGTTATTGGGACCTCAAAAGACATCTTTCTCGTCACGTCAATTTAAAACCATGAAGGTTAAATGAAGAACTTAGGTTCTAACCACAAGTCATGTAACAGTGAACTTCATTTGCTTGATACGTTCAGTTCTTTTGGAACAAATTGATTGAAGTAAAGTTTCTTATACTTCAAACATATTACTAAATCTTAATTATGCCTCCATGAAGGTTATTGGGACCTCAATACACGTCGTTCTCGTCAGGTAAAGTTAAAACCTTGAAGGTTAAATGAATAACTTAGGTTCTAACAACAAGTCATGTAAAAATGAACCTCATTCGCTTGATACGTTCAGTTCTTTTGGAACAAATCGATTGAAATGAAGTTTCTCATACTTCATCAAACGCATTACTAAGTCTTAATTACGCGTCAATGAATCTTATTGGGACCTCAATAGACGTCGTTCTAATCACTTCAAGTTAAAACCTTGAAGGTTAAATGGATAACTTAGATTCTAACCACAAGTCATGTAACAGTGAACTTCATTTGCTTGATACGTTCAGTTCTTTTTGAATAAATTGATTGAATTGAAGTTTCTTGTACTTTATCAAACGCATTACTAAGTCTTATTTACGCGTCCATGAAGGTTATTGGGACCTCAATACACGTCGTTCTCGTCACGTCAAGTTAAAACTTTGAAGGTGAAATGAATAACTTAGGTTCCAACCGCAAGTCATATAACAGTAAACCTTATTTGCTTGATACGTTCAGTTCTTTTGGAACAAATCGATTGAAGTGAAGTTTATCATACTTCATCAAACGCATTACTAAGTCCTAATTACGCGTCCATGAAGCTTATTGGGATCTCAATACACGTCGTTCTCATCACTTTAAGTTAAAATCTTGAAGGTTAAATGGATGACTTAGGTTCTAACCACAAGTCATGTAAAAGTGAACCTCATTTGCTTGATACGTTTAGTTCTTTTGGATCAAATCGATTGAAGTGAAGTTTCTTATACTTCATCAAACAGCATTACTATGTCTTAATTACTCGTCCATGAAGGTTATTAGGACCTCAATACACGTCTTTCTCGTCACGTCAAGTTAAAACCTTGAAAGTTAAATGAACAACTTAGGTTCTAACCACAAGTCAAATGATGTGATCCAAGTTCAGACCAAGTCAAAGCCAAAGAATAAGGATCCAATTGAAGATACGGCGGGCCCAATGGCAAGAGCAAGAAGCCCAAGATTATTGGAAGATCTTTTGAAAAAAGGGAGGTGCAATGCACATGCACAAATAAGAATTAAAGAGGACATGCGCCAAGCACATGCGTATACGAGGAATTAAAAAGTCACATGCAAAGCACATGCAAATCAAACAAATCTCGTAGAAAAAGATCTTATCCAGCTGAATCTATTCAAATTACGTTCAAATGGAGTTTAAACATGAGATGACATCTGATCAAGCCAATGATCATTATCTCACGATTTTATTAGTTATTTTATTTTTATTTTCGTTTTTTTTAATTATTTAATTTAATTTTAATGTGTAGCCTATTTAATGGCAAAACTATTTGATTTAAGGGGGATTCAGGTTTTATCTAATTGTGAGAGAATTTCTCTTAGTTTCTTGAAGAAACTCCGAACTTATCAAGGTTCTCCTTGTGGCGTTCAAAATCAGACTTATCAAACGAACAGTCATATTCGTTTGTGGCGTCCTCCTCATTCCAAGGTTCGGATCTATATAGATTTCGGGTCAAGGATTTCCTTTTCGAACTTGTAGATTCTGGGTTAGCGACGACGCCAATATTTTGATCGTGGGTCATCGTCACATCGTTGGCGTGGTTCGCATCATCATGTAACAGTGAACCCCATTTGCTCGATACGTTCAGTTCTTTTGGAACAAATCGATTGAAGTAAAGTTTCTTATACTTCATCAAACGCATTACTAAGTCATAATTACGCGTCCTTGAAGGTCATTGGGATCTCAATACACGTCGTTCTCATCACTTCAAGTTAAACCTTGAATGTTAAATGGATAACTTAGGTTCTAACCACAAGTCATGTATCAGTGAACCTCATTTGCTTGATATGTTTAGTTTTTTGGATAAAATCGATTGAAGTGAAGTTTCTTATACTTCGTCAAACAGCGTTACTAAGTCTTAATTACGTGTCCATGAAGGTTATTGGGACCTCAATACACGTCGTTCTCGTCACGTCAAGTTAAAACCTTGAAGGTTAAATGGATAATTTATGTTCTAACCACAAGTAATGTAATAGTGAACCTCATTTGCTTGATATGTTTAGTTCTTTTGGATCAAATCCATTGAAGTGAAGTTTCTTATACTTCATCAAACAGCATTACTAAGTCTTAATTACGCGTCCATGAAGGTTATTGTGTAGCACCCGGTTCCATCGAACCAAAATTTAATTTATTATTTATGATGTACTTTTATAGAAGGGTTGGGGTAGTTATTGATTAGTTTAATAAATGATCTGGCGGGGGCATGATGGTAATTAGAATTTTTACATAGTGGATAGCGTATTTAAGGAAAAGTCCAGTGTGAGTAGCCGCAACTATTTCATTTTTTTTACCTCTCAGCTCGACAGATTTCCGCTAGGCGATTCCCCTCCAACCAAGGTGAGTTTGGATTCGATTACTTGTTTTTTTTTTAGTGTCTAGATAACTGGTGGATGGCTATGTGTGCATTTTGGAAGTACAGAGAGTGAGGGATGAGATTTGGGGTTTAGCGATGAATCAGGAATGGCGAGGAAGAGAACCCCCAGAACTAGCCCCTTTAGATTTCCTAATGTTTAGAATGAAGTTTAGTAATGCTGTGCTTATGTTTTAGGTGAGCCAGCTCTTGGAATATCCTACCACCAGGAACTCTTGGTGAAGCCAGGTAAGTAAAGTATGCATGTGCCTTCGGGCCTACATCACAAAACAGTAGGGTTATGTATTTGGGGAATGATTTTGTTTGTCATGCATCATGTTTTTGAAAGATTACGAAAATGAATTTCCATGTAAGAACGATAAGGTATGAACTGAATGTGACAGACAAACTATTAAGGGAACTAATCCACCCCTTAACTTATGAAGGGATTTATAACATTGGGAGAATTGATCCCACTCCCAAGGGAACAGAGGGATCAGATCAGCTATTAAGGGAACTCATCCGCCCCTTAATCGAGTAGAGGATGTATAACATTGGGAAAATTGATCCACTTCCCAAGGGAACCGAGGGATCAGATCAGCTTATGAACGTATGTGAATGCAACTGAGATGAGAAAGTAGAAATTTGCATGTTTAGGAATTTATGTTTCAGCATATCATTTCATTACTGCTTTACTTGCTTAGCATTAGGCTAATAGATGAGTTTTGTGATGTAGGGAAGAAGTGACAGCAGGTGAATCCTCTGAGTTCATTGAGGGATAGATTGGTTGGGGGTGCATACTCATGCCACGGATCTGGTACTTGATGAGGCGGTTTAACTGATGTCTGTTGGAGTGAAGGTGTAGTTGATAATGTTTCGATTTGAATAGGTTGAGTTCTCATGACAGTAGTTGTTTCAATGTTTTGAAAATGTTTTGAGTTGTCTTTTCTGATAATAGTATTCTGCTGAGATTTGATGTTGGCACTTGCTGGATTGTTTTGAGCAATGCATTGGTTAGAATGGTATTTGAATGATTTTAGTAATGTAAGTAGATTCTTTTCTGTAGCTAGAGTCGTGTTGTATAGCAAGGAGTTGTGGGCATGTCGTTCTGTTCCATATCGGTAGCTGTCGAGTTATAGTTATGTCGTCTATCGGAAGATGTCTTCAGTAAAGTCATCGGATGATGTTTCAATAAAGTTATCGGAAGATGTCTTCAGTAAAGTCATCGGATGATGTTTTAGTAAAGTTATCGGAAGATGTCTTCAGTGGAAGCCATCGGATGATATAGAACAAAATTTGTTGTTTAGTGATCGGTATATATAGCTTGTTTTATCGGAAGATGTTGTTTTTTTCACTATCAGTAGATGAAGTCTATCAGAAGATATAAGTAGAAAGTTTGTCGTTTAGAGATCGGTGTATGCAGTTTACTCAATCGGAAGGTGTAGGTTTAAGTAGGGGTGTGCAAAACCGAACCGGAACCGGTGAACCGAACCGAAACCGGTGAAATCGGTTCGGTTTGGATCGGTTTTGAGCGTTTGAAAACCGAAATTCGGTTTGATTTTTGTAGAAACCGATTTTTTAGGTTCGGTTTTCGGTTCGGATCGGTCAAAACCGATCAAAACCGAACCGAACCGTTTCTTTATTTTAACCTAAAATTATCACCGGTTTTCTTCAGTTTTCAACCTAAAATTCCATCCTCCAGGCAGGCTCCACTCGACCACTCCTCCTCCAGACTCCAGAGACGACGACAGGCGAGGGCTATCGACGACAGACGACGACACACGACCGGCGACTAGCCGACGACTCTCTGCTACGGGCTATCGAGAATCCGAGATTCTAGTATCGACGACGACAGTCGACAGCAGCACCGACGACGAAACACGATCAGGCAACCGAATAACCAGGTATGTTCTATTCTTTTATTCGTTGTTCGTTTTTGTGTTTGACAGAGAGCAAATCATTGATTTTGCTCTCTGTCGTGTTTTTACAGAGAGCAAAATCGATTGTGCTCTCTGTCGTGTTTTTACAGAGAGCAAAATCGATTTTGCTCTCTGTGAACAAGTTTTTGACCGAGAGCAAAATCAATTTTGCTCTCCTGTTTTTGACCGACAACTATGTTTAGCATGTTTGTTTTGTTGGTATCAATTCATGGTATGTACTGTTTTTGACCGAGAGCAATCTTTACTTTTTAGCATGTTTCATTGTTCCTTGTTTAGTTTTGTCATTAATATATGTGTTGTACACCTGTATAGTTACATAATGTTTCTGTTTTGGGAGACTCTTCGGACGTGACCGAGAGCAATTTATATGTTTTAATTGTTTGTTTTGTTATGTGCTGTTACATAATGTTTCTGTTTTGGGAGACTCTTCGGGCGTGACCGAGAGCAATTTATATGTTTTAATTGTTTGTTTTGTTATGTTTTATCATGATTGATAGCATTAGAGTAACATGTGTAGCATTTGATTTTGTTGTTGATTTTTATTGATTAAATTTGTTTTAGGATGGAAAGCATTAATGATAGTGTAGAGGGTCTTGCAGTTGCATTTAGTCAAACGGAAAGGAAAAAATCAGAAGTTTGGAATCATTTTACGAAGATTGACAGTTCTGATAGTAGCAATCCTAGAGCAAAATGTAATCATTGTTCACAGTCATATGCATGTCATGCATCAAAAAATGGGACATCAAACTTGAAAAAGCACATCCTTAATTGCAACAAATTATTGGAAAATGTCGATAGGAAGCAAAAGACATTAAGCTTTCAGAATATGGGGGGGGGGGGGGATCTAGTGTAACTTGTTTTAGCCTTGCAACTTGTCGAGAATTGCTTGCAAAGATGATTATTATTGATGAATTGCCTTTGAAATTCGTTGAAGGAGAGGGTTTTAGAACATATTCGCAATATGTTCAACCTAAGTTTTCCATACCTTCTAGAACTACAATTGGACGAGATATTATGAGTATTTATGAGAAAGAAAAATTGAAATTGAAAGATTATTTTAGAAATTCATCTCAACGAGTATGCTTGACTACAGATACATGGACTTCTGTTCAAAATTTGAATTACATGGTATTAACTGCTCATTACATTGATAGTGATTGGATATTGTGTAAGAGAATTATCAATTTTTGCTTAATTTCGAATCATAAAGGCGAAACGATTGGTAAAGAAATAGAAAGATGCTTGCTT
This sequence comes from Begonia masoniana, assembly GCA_022432975.1. Lineage (NCBI taxonomy): Eukaryota > Viridiplantae > Streptophyta > Magnoliopsida > Cucurbitales > Begoniaceae > Begonia > Begonia masoniana. The sequence continues at coordinate 21,081,521 of CM039503.1, read as the reverse complement.
GAATGGGGAATTGAAAATGTTTTGACGATTACAGTTGACAATGCTTCTTCGAATGATGTTGCAATTTCGTATTTGGTCAAAAGTATTAGAAATTGGAATGAGTTAGTTTTGAATGGGGAACACATGCATGTGAGATGTTTTGCACATATTTTGAATTTGATTGTGTGTGATGGTTTAAAAGATCATCAAGAGTCTATTGCAAGAGTTCGTAGAATGGTGAAATATGTTCGATCTTCTCCTGCAATGCTACAACAATTTAGAAATTGTGTTGAAAATGTGAAGATCACTTGCAAAAGTAATGTTTGTCTTGACGTGCCTACTAGATGGAATTCTACATATTTAATGTTAGAAAGCGCCGAAAAGTATGAAAGAGCTTTTGCAAAGTTAATTGAAAGTGATAGTAATTATTTTCTTGATTTGGGCGGGGAAAGTGAAAGACCACCCACAGTAGAAGACTGGGCGAATATTAGAGAGCTTGTCAAGTTTTTGAAGATCTTTTACGATACAACTGTTTCCGTTTCGGCCTCCTCACATGTCACCTCCAATATTTATATTAGTGAAGTGTGTAATTTGAAAATGATTATCCATGAGCACTCTGAGTGTGATAATCTATTGTTGAGAAGAATGGCTATTGACATGCAAAGAAAGTTTGACAAATATTGGGGGAGTTGTGATAAATTCAATATGTTGATGTGTGTAGCAATTGTACTAGACCCTAGATATAAAATGAAGTTTTTGAAACATTGTCTCACCATGTTGTTTGATAGTGACAAGGCAAATGATTTAGTGAGACAAGTAGAAATTGTGATGGAAAGATTATATCTCCATTATAAATCTGATTTTGATACTTCAGAAGACAATTTTAGTATGATGGTTGGAACGACTTCTACCGTAACGCAACAAAGTAGTACTTTGATCCGCAATAAGGTGCATGAGATGTTTTTTAATGATCAAGATGAGGATGACGATTCAATTAATCAGACTGAAGTTCATCAATATTTATCTGAAAAATTAGAAAAGTTTTCAGATAAAATTGATATTCTAGCGTGGTGGAAAGTGAATTCCTTGAAATTTCCACTATTGAGTAAAATAGCAAGGGATGTATTGGTTATCCCCATTTCAACAGTTGCTTCGGAATCAGCCTTTAGCAACGGAGGACGTGTGCTTGATTCATTTCGTAGTTCTTTGTCTCCAAAGACTGTCGAGGCGCTTATTTGCACTCAAAGTTGGATTCGGACGGCAAAACATCAATCTACCAACTTTAATTCTTCAGTGGCAAATATTGATGAAATTGAACAAGGTATATACTATTTTATATCTTTATTATCTTTTCGTTTCATAGTTCTAATTCATTTTATCTAATTAGTTTATCAACTATATTTTGTAGATTTCACCTCAACTAATGAAGATGAAAATATTCTTCCAATATTGGTGGAATAATTGAAGGCTTGGAGATAATATTTTGTTATGATATTACTTTTGTGTTCTTACTTTGGATTATAATGTTAGGAGTGATGTGAGGAATATGGAAGCAATAATTTTCATGTCCTTATCCGTGAATTGAATTGCATCAAAACTTGTTTATTTGCTACAACTTGTTAAAAAAACTGGATTTATTGTCTTTTTTTGTGTTGGTTCGGTTCTGTATTTTAGGTTGATTTTGAAATTTCCATTAGTTGTAAAAGTTGAATTTTGAGTGACAACAGGACAGACAATGCTATAAAGAATCATTGGAACAGTTCTGTAAAAAAGAAACTGGATTCTTACTTGGCCTCAGGTCTACTGGAGCAGCTCCAGGTCTTGCCTCAGGTAGGTGAATCAGATCGATCTCTGCCCTCATCTTCACATGTGCAATCTAGTGGAGAAGATAGTGGTCGAAAGGCAACTGAAGCTGAAGACTTTTCAGAATGCAGTCAAGAATCTAAAGTTGCAGGTTGTTTTCTTATGAATCTAGAGACCAGAAATGCACTTTTACATACAGAAGAATTCTACTTGACTGAAGATTCTGGTTTAGGAAAAAAGGAAGGTCCTTCTCAAACAACTTGTTCAGAACAGTTTTACAATGCTTTTGAAGACGTCTCTTTTTCTATCATCCATGAATTATCACAATTCACAATAAATGTTTTGTTATTTCTTGGGATACTGACGATGTTAAAGCAACACAATTCAGCAGAAACTGTAGCAATCAGTCCCTCGTGTTGGTAAGGTTTTAATTGTGACAGTAAGGCTTTGAAATTTGTTGAAAGTCAATTCAAATTTTTGACTTTAAATTGCCTTTGACAGCAAGCAAATAGGCTGTAGAACCGAAACCGAACCGGAACCGGAACCGGAACCGGAATTTTCGGTTTGGTTTCGGTTTGGTTTCGGTAAGTTAAAATACCGGTTTCGGTTCGGTAAATTCAAAACCGAAAGTGATCGGTTCGGTTTCGGTTCCACCCCAAAACCGAACCGAAACCGGTTTTGCACACCCCTAGGTTTAAGTCTATCAGGTGATGTCTCAGTAAACTCATCGGTAGATGCGTGCTGACGTCATCGGTAGATGTAGGAGGACTTTTGTCGTTTAGTCACCGGAAGAAGCCTTCAAATTCCTGTTTCATTCTTTTCCGTTGACTTTATTCATCGACAGATGAATTTGACTTCTGTGACTTCTTAAGTATTTCACGATTTAAACCTCTATTTCTTTTTGGCCGATTAACTCTTAACATTCCGAACGATTATCCTAGCGACGTTTTTCACAGTTTTGCTTATCTCTATTATTGTCCAAATGATTTCCGCTGCAAGTTTTAAATGTTTATTTATTTTGGATTCTAACTTATGTCAAGAGTCGATTGTTGATAGAATTTTTTTAAAATACAGATGAAATTTCTTAGTCATGTACGGGCTTTTGAGTAACGAGCCGGGTTCAGATAACTCGGGGCGTTACATATGACCTCAATACACGTCTTTCTCGTCACGTCAAGTTAAAACCTTGAAGGTTAAATAGATAACTTAGGTTCTAACCACAAGTCATGTAACAGTGAACCTCATTTGCTTGATACTTTCAATTCTTTTGGAACAAATAGATTGAAGTGAAGTTTCTTATACTTCATCAAACGCATTACTAAGTCTTAATTACGCGTCCATGAAGCTTATTGGGATCTCAATACACGTCGTTCTCATCACTTTAAGTTAAAACCTTGAAGGTTAAATGGATGACTTAGGTTCTAACCACAAGTCATGTAACAGTGAACCTCATTTGCTTGATACGTTTAGTTCTTTTGGTTCAAATCCATTGAAGTGAAGTTTCTTATACTTCGTCAAACTACATTACTAAGTCTTAATTACGCGTCCATGAAGGTTATTGGGACCTCAAGACACGTCGTTCTCGTCACGTCAAGTTAAAACTTTGAAGGTGAAATAAATAACTTAGGTTCTAGCCACAAGTCATGTAACAGAAAACCTCATTTACTTGATACGTTCAGTTCTTTTGGAACAAATCGATTGAAGTAAAGTTTCTTATATTTCATCAAACACATTACTAAATCTTAATTACGCGTCCATGAAGGTTATTGGGACCTCAATACACGTCTTTCTCGTCACGTCAAATTAAAACTTTGAAGGTTAAATGGATAACTTAGGTTCTAACCACAAGTCATGTAACTGTGAACCTCATTTGCTTGATACGTTCAGTTCTTTTAGAACAAATCGATTGAATTGAACTATCTTATACTTCATCAAACACTTTACTAAGTCTTAATTATGCGTCCATGAAGCTTATTGGGTCCTCCATACACGTCGTTCTCATCACGTCAAGTTAAAACCTTGAAGGTGAAATGAATAACTTAGGTTCTAACAACAAGTCATGTAACAATGAACCTCATTTGCTTGATACGTTCAGTTCTTTTGAAACAAATTGATTGAATTGAAGTTTCTTATGCTTTATCAAACGCATTACGAAGTCTTATTTACGTGTCCATGAAGGTTATTGGGACCTCAATACACGTCGTTCTCGTCACGTCAAGTTAAAACCTTGAAGGTGAAATGCATAACTTAGGTTCTAACCGCAAGTTATGTAACAGTGAACCTCATTTGCTTGATACGTTCAGTTCTTTTGAATAAATCGATTGAAGTGAAGTTTATCATACTGCATCAAACACATTACTAAGTCCTAATTACGCGTCCATGAAGCTTATTGGTATCTCAATACACGTCGTTCTCATCACTTTAAGTTAAATTCTTGAAGGTTAAATGGATGACTTAGGTTTTAACCACAAGTCATGTAACAGTGAACCTCATTTGCTTGATACGTTTACTTCTTTTGGATCAAATCGATTGAAGTGAAGTTTCTTATACTTCATCAAACAGCATTACTAAGTCTTAATCACGCGTCCATGAAGGTTATTGGGCCCTCTTTCTCGTCACGTCAAGTTAAAACCATGAAGGTGAAATGAATAATTTAGGTTCTAACCACAAGTCATGTAACAGTGAACCTCATTTGCTTGATACATTCAGTTCTTTTGGAACAAATCGATTGAAGTAAAGTTTCTTAGATTTCATCAAACGTATTGCTAAGTCATGATTACGCGTCCATGAAGCTCACTGGGACCTCAATACACGTCGTTCTCATCACTTTAAGTTAAAACCTTGACTGTTAAATGGATAACTTAGGTTCTAACCACAAGTCATGTAACAGTGAACCTCATTTGCTTGATACGTTTTGTTCTTTTGGATCAAATCTATTGAAGTGAAGTTTCTCATACTTCAACAAACGCATTACTAAGTCTTAATTACGCGTCCATGAAGCTTATTCGGATCTCAATACACGTCGTTCTCATCACTTTAAGTTAAAACCTTGAAAGTTATATGGATGACTTAGGTTCTAACCACAAGTCTTGTAACAGTGAACCTCATTTGCTCGATACGTTTAGTTCTTTTGGATCAAATCGATTGAAGTGAAGTTTCTTATACTTCATCAAAAAGCATTACTAAGTCTTAATTACTCGTCCATGAAGGTTATTAGGACCTCAATACACGTCTTTCTCATCACGTCAAGTTAAAACCTTAAAGTTAAATGAATAACTTAGATTCTAACCACAAGTAATGTTACAGTGAACCTCATTTGCTTGATACGTTCAGTTCATTTGGAACAAATCGATTGTAGTAAAGTTTCTTATACTTCATCAAACACATTACTAAGTCATAATTACGCGTCCTTAAAGCTCATTGGGACCTCAATACACGTCGTTCTCATCAGTGCAAGTTAAAACCTTCAATGTTAAATGGATAACTTAGGTTCTAACCGCAAGTCATGTAACAGTGAACCTCATTTGCTTGATACGTTTAGTTTTTTCGATAAAATCGATTGCAGTGAAGTTTCTTATACTTCGTCAAACAGCATTACTATGTATTAATTACGTGTCCATGAAGGTTATTGGGACCTCAATACACGTCGTTCTCATCACGTCAAGTTAAAACCTTGAAGGTTAAATGGATAACTTATGTTCTAACCATAAGTAATGTAACAATGAACCTCATTTGCTTGATACGTTTGCTTATATGGGATCAAATCAATTGAGGTGAAGTTTCTTATACTTCATCAAACAGCATTACTAAGACTTAATTACGCGACCATGAAGATTATTAGGACCTCAATACACGTCTTTCTCGTCAAGTCAAGTTTAAACCTTGAAGGTTAAATGGATAACTTAGGTTCTAACCACAAGTCATGTAACAGTGAACCTCATTTACTTGATACTTTCAGTTCTTTTGTAACAAATAGATTGAAATGAAGTTTCTTATACTTCATCAAACGCATTACTAAGTCTTAATTACACGTCCATGAAGCTTATTGGGACTTCAATAGACGTCGTTCTCATCACTTCAAGTTAAAACCTTGAAGGTTAAATGGACAACTTAGGTTCTAACCACAAGTCATGTAAAAGTTAACCTCATTTGCTTGATACGTTTAGTTCTTTTGGATCAAATAGATTGAAGCGAAGTTTCTCATACTTCATCAAAAAGCATTTCTAAGTCTTAATTACGCGTCCATGAAGGTTATTGGAACCTCAATACACGTCATTCTCATCACGTCAAGTTAAAACCTTGAAGGTGAAATAAATAATTTAGGTTCTAGCCACAAGTCATGTAACAGTGTACCTCATTTGCTTGATACATCAGTTCTTTTGGAACAAATCGATTGAAGTGAAGTTTCTTATACTTCATCTAACGCATTACTAAGTTTTAATTACGCGTCCATGAAGCTTATTGGGACCTCAATACACGTCGTTCTCATCACTTCAAGTTAAAACCTTGAAGGTTAAATCGATAACTTAGGTTCTAACCACAAGTCATGAAACAGTGAACCTCATTTGCTTGATACGTTCAGTTCTTTTGGAACAAATCGATTGAATTGAAGTATCTTATACTTCATCAAACGAATTACTAAATCTTAATTACGCGTCCATCAAGTTTATTGCGTGCTTTATACACGTCGTTCTCATAACGTCAAGTTAAAACCTTGACGGTGAAATGAATAACTTAGGGTCTAACCACAAGTCATGTAACAGTGAACCTCATTTTCTTGATACGTTCAGTTCTTTTGGAACAAATCGATTGAATTGAAGTTTCTTATACTTTATCAAACGCATTACTAAGTCTTAATTACGCATCCATGAAGATTATTGGGTCCTCCATATACGTCGTTCTTGTCACGTCAAGTTAAAACTTTGGAGTTGAAATGAATAACTTAGGTTCTAACCGCAAGTCTTGTAACAGTGAACCTCATTTGCTTGATACGTTTAGTTCTTTTGGATCAAATCGATTAAAGTGAAGTTTCTTATACTTCATCAAACAGCATTACTAAGTCTTAATTACGCATCCATGAAGCTTATTGGGTCCTCCATACACGTCGTTCTCATCACGTCAAGTTAAAACCTTGAAGGTGAAATGAATAACTTAGGTTCTAACCACAAGTCATGTAACAGTGAACCTCATTTGTTTGATACGTTCAGTTCTTTTGGATCAAATCGATTGAATTGAAGTTTCTTATACTTCATCAAACAGCATTTCTAAGTCTTAATTACACACGTCCATGAAGGTTATTGAGACCTCAATACACGTCGTTCTCGTCACGTCAAGTTAAAACTTTGAAGTTGAAATGAATAACTTAACTTCTAACCACAAGTCATGTAACAGTGAACCTCATTTGCTTGATACGTTCAGTTCTTTTGGAACAAATCGATTGAATTGAAGTATCTTATACTTCATCAAACGCATTACTAAGTCTTAATTACGCGTCCATGAAGCTTATTGGGTCCTCCATACACGTCGTTCTCATCACGTCAAGTTAAAACCTTGAAGGTGAAATGAATAACTTAGGTTCTAACCACAAGTCATGTAACAGTGAACCTCATTTGCTTGATACGTTCAGTTCTTTTGGAACAAATCGATTGAATTGAAATTTCTTATAGTTCATCAAACAGCATTTCTACGTCTTAATTACGCGTCCATGAAGGTGAAATGAATAACTTAGGTTCTAACCGCAAGTCATGTAACAGTGAACCTCATTTGATTGATGCATTCAGTTCTTTTTTAACAAATCGATTGAAGTGAAGTTTCTCATTCTTCATCAAACGCATTTCTAGGTCTTAATTACGCGTCCATGAATGTTATTGAAACCTCAATACACTTCGTTCTCGTCACGTCAAGTTAAAACCTTGAAGGTGAAATGAATAACTTAGGTTCTAACCGCAAGTCATGTAACAGTGAACCTCATTTGCTTGATACATTCAGTTCTTTTATAACAAATCGATTGAAGTGAAGTTTCTCATTCTTCACCAAACGCATTTCTAGGTCTTAATTATGCGTCTATAAAGTTTATTGGGATCTCAATACACGTCGTTCTCATCACTTCAAGTTAAAACCTTGAAGGTTAAATGGATAACTTAGGTTCTAACCGCAAGTCATGTAACAGTGAACCTCATTTGCTTGATACGTTGAGTTCTTTTAGATCAAATCGATTGAAGTGAAGTTTTTTATACTTCATCAAACAGCATCACTAAGTTTTAATTACGCGTCCATGAAGGTTATAGGGACCTCAATACACGTCTTTCTCGTCACGTCAAGTTAAAACTTTGAAGGTTAAATGGATAACTTTGGTTCTATCCACACGTCATGTAAAAGTGAACCTCATTTGCTCGATACGTTCAGTTCTTTAGGAATAAATCTGTAACGACCCGGGAGGGATCGTCACATAATTCATATCTTTCTTATTCATTTAATTCTTATTACTCACACTAAACCTATTTTCGGTAATATATTTTTTTGAACATCTCTTAAACTGGGTCTGACGACAAAGAAATAACTTTCATCGACCGATGGTCATGTGTGCTTCACGTGACCGACTTAAAACATTACCTGGACATTATACAATAAGAGGATACTCACATCATCCAGTGACTTATTACACTACATCTGCCGATCATTAGACGACAAAATAACACTCTCATCATCCGATGGCTTAGACACTCCATCTGCCGATCGCTAGACGACAAAATAGTACTTTCATCATCCGATGACTTAGACACTCCATCTGACGATCGCTATACGACAAAATAGCACTTTCATCATCCGATGGCTTAGACACTACATCTGCCGACCCGGGAGGGATCGTCACATAATCCATAGCTTTCTTAATCATTTAATTCTTATTACTCACACTCAACCTATTTTCGGTAATATATTTTTTTGAACATCTCTTAAACTGGGTCTGACAACAAAGAAATAACTTACATCGACTGGTGGTCATGTGTGCTTCACGTGACCGACTTAAAACATTACCTGGACATTATACAATAAGAGGATACTCACATCATCCGGTGACTTATTACACTACATCTGCCGATCACTAGACGACAAAATAACACTCTTATCATCCGATGGCTTAGACACTCCATCTGCCGATCGCTAGACGACAAAATAGCACTTTCATCATCCGATGGCTTAGACACTCCATCTGCCGATCGCTAGACGACAAAATAGCACTTTCATCATTCGATGGCTTAGACACTACATCTGCCGATCGCTAGACGACAAAATAGCACTTTCATCATCCGATGGCTTAGACACTACATCTGCCGATCGCTAGATGACAAAATAGCACTTTCATCATCCGGTGGCTTAGACACTACATCGACGGATCGCTAGACGACAAAATAGCACTGTCATCATCCGATGGCTTAGACACTACATCTGCCGATCGCTAGACGACAAAATAGCACTCTCATCATCCGATGGCTTAGACACTACATCTGCCGATCGCTAGACGACAAAATAGCACTCACATCATCCGATGGCTTAGACACTACATCTGCCGATCGCTAGACGACAAAATAGCACTTTCATCATCCAATGGCTTAGACACTACATCTACCCGAATCTTAACTTAGTAACCATAAACCTCAAAGAGTAAAAATCATAAACTCATCTATAATACGCATAGCGGAAGACTCAAGCAAAACAAACCATTCATTAATCCTTAAAATCGTATTCAGACTCTAAAGACAAGCCCTTCAAATCCGAATCTCATTGTTATAAGAAATTCTGTTCTATTTAGTCATCTATTCATCGTAAACTTTTCTGACTTACTATGAGTATAACCAGGGAACTTAATCGCCTATCCAGCCTTCACTGTCACACTGAGCATCCTCCGGCAACCAACTTTAAACATCGTCTCTGGACTGGAAATCCTCACCTTCTAACTCTTCACCTACATCATAAGATTTAACCATAAGCCTAATGCTTAGTAAGGAATGCAACACTAACATGAATGCATGAATGTATAATTTGGGAAAATCACATGCTCATAAGTCTTTTCTTGTTCATATCTTTGCTCGTAATCATCATTCATAGTCTTGGATCATATTCATCATTCATAGTCATAGATCATATTCATCATTCATAGTCATGGATCATATTCATCGTTCATAGTCATGGATCATATTCATCGTGCATAGTCATTGATCATATTCATCATTCATAGTCTTTGATCATATTCTTCATTTAGGTTGTGTGGATTAAGAGAGGATTTGTGCCGGTAAAGGGGGTTCGACAGTGAGTTTGATCTTGTTCCCTTCTGCGGGTCGTTTTCATATGTCCCTCTTTGGACTGTGACATACGCCGAACCGCCCCCAACCCTCACTTAGTCCACGTTGCATAAATCTTATATATATACATATATACCTACATATCTTGTTCATGGAAAACATGCATTAAAACATTTTCTTATGCTTGAGAAACATTCATGATGCATGAACATGAGAACTTTTAACCCATCAGACTATGACAAGGATCATACCAGAGCAGACAACTTCACATTCACTAGCAGGTCATCAAATAGTATAACTCACAACATTCATCAATCCTTCAAGTGCAGACAAGCTCATCGCCATAAGGTAAACATTAGACATCTAAAACAACCTAGTTCTCCCACGATGTAGGGCTCTATTAGCCGGAAATCTTAATACATTCACTTACCTGGTCTTCTTAGCACTTGAGCTCCTTTCTCTTTAAACTTCTTCATCTAAAACATTTACATTGCAGTAGTTAAAACAAAAATCCTAATAGTTCTAATCTCAAGTTATCCTAAGATTTAATAGCTAAAGTCATTCCCACTCTCAGATTTCAAATGTCCTTATTATTAGTCGGCCATTGGAAGATCCAAAACTCCAATGCCGAGTAGAAAATAGGGCTAACAAACTAACAGATAGCTACGTTGTCTAATGCATACCTCGGGCACAGAGTAGTCGAGTGGTGGCAGAGAAACCGATCGTCGAAGAGAGTATGCTGAAAGCAGAGAGCAAGAGCTTGGGAGAAAAGAAATCGCCGAAAAGGAAGGTGTCGGCTACAGTGGTTCAAGTGAGGTTTAAAACATTTCCTTTCTCTTTATATATTGGTCATCACCCTCCATTATTACAGTTTTGCCACTCAACCTAGTTTAAATCCACATAAAATTAATTATTCTTGGTATAAAACTCTAAACCGTGAAGATTGAATATTTATGACCATTAATACAGTTAGGAAGTCACCTGGCTGAAGTTGTCGGGTGTTACATCCACCCCTCCTTAAACAAAATTTTCGCCCCCGAAAATTGATCAAACAAATAACTCTGGATACTTGTCTAACATGTCCTGTCGTCGCTCCCAAGTGGCTTCTCCAATGCCATGATTCTTCCATAAGACTTTGACCAACGGAATCTCTTTATTCCTCAGAGTCTTAACTGCGGATTCCAATATCTGCACTAGCTTCTCTTCATACGTTAGTGTCGGCTCAATCTCAAAATCCACTGGTTTAACAACTTGTGTAGGGTCCCGTATACATTTTCTTAACATTGACACATGGAAAACATTATGAACTTTATCCAATGATGGAGGCAACTGCAGTCTGTAAGCTGTACTACCGATCCTAGCCAAAACAGGGAATGGTCCAATAAATCGTGGATTAAGCTTTCCCCTCATGCCAAATCTTAGTACTCCTTTAAATGGTGAAACCTTTAGGAAAACTTCATCACCAATAGCAAATTCAAGATCTCTCCTCCTTTGGTCTGCATAACTTTTCTGTCGGCTTTGTGCAGTAATCATTCTCCTTTTAATAGTGGCAATCTTGTCTGACATCTGCTGCAATATCTCGGGACCTAGGAGTTTTTCTTCCCCAACTTCATCCCAATACAGAGGTGATCTACATTTCCTACCATACAACGCCTCATAAGGTGCCATTCCGATAGTGGACTGATAACTGTTATTGTAAGAGAACTCAACCAAGGGTAGGTATCGGCTCCAAGATGTCTGGAACTCTAGCACACAAGCCCTCAACATATCCTCAAGTATTTGGATAGTCCTTTCTGATTGACCATCTGTCTGCGGGTGGAAAGCAGTGCTGAAAGACAACTTTGTACCTAATGTGCCTTGCAAACTTTGCCAAAACCTTGAGGTGAATCTAGGATTACGATCTGAGACAATAGATGCAGGGATTCCATGCAACCTAATAACTTCTTGTACATAAAGATCAGCAAGCTGGTCCATCGAGTAGGTTGTCTTTACTGGTAAGAAGTGGGCTGATTTCGTCAATCTATCAATCACAACCCAAATACTATCATGTCCCTTAGTTGTCTTAGGTAATCCTACAACGAAATCCATAGCTATGTGTTCCCACTTCCACTCGGGAATAGGTAAAGGCTGAAGGGTACTGTAATACCCAGCTTGTACGGATTTCAGATATAATATATTATATTCATATTTTGTTATATAATGGCATTTTTGGTAATTATGTCAAATCAGGTCCGTTTCATGAAAAGAAAGCGTCATTACGATCATAAAATATAATAGGAATTTTAAGAAAATTATGGGAATTTTCGGAGATTAAACGCTATATTCCGAGTAATTACATTTTTCATAATATAAAGGATGTTTTAATAAAAATAGTAAACGAGATCCGAATTGCGAACGGACGGTTTCAATGGAACCCAAATAATAAGTTGGAGTTACTGGTGAAATAAGGAGATTTGGTGAACCCGAATAGTTGGACGATTACTGAACCGTAGGACGAAACTAAAATAAAAACTAAAGAAGGGTAAAAAGGTAATTCGTCAAGTTAATATTTTTTTATAAAAATCAACTTTTCTTCAATCGCAGAACACTTCTGCGATTTCAATTCTGAGTTTTCCAGAGAGCTTCTACTTCGCGAAACCCTCCCTGCCCGCGGCGATTTCTTCGACAATCCGACCTCCGTTCGTTTCGTTTTCTTCGTGATTTCTCCTCTAATCGACGTTCTAGGTATGAGCCTACAATCTTAGAGCTTTTATTTCGATATTTACGGCGTTTTAGGCAATTAGGGTTTCGATAGTTTTTTGTTAAAAATGCGAATTAGGGTTCGTAATTAATAGGTTAGCCGTGATTAAGTATGTATTGCACGTATTTAACGTTATTGGACGAAGTTAAATCAATTTGTGAAAATGTTAAAAATTAGGGATTTTCGAGATTTTAGGAATAACTCGTAAATCGGAATTTGCGGTGCTGAGCGCGAATTGCTCGAGTTATAGCTCAATGAATTGGATTAGAGCTATAGGAAGTTTCCTTAGTTAAGGTTTTGTAAAATTGGACAATCGATAGCTTAAACTCGTTTTAATGTCGATATTGTGTTTTGCTTCAGACAAACAACGCTCGTGGACGGAGCTTAAGCTGCTTTGGACATGAGGTAAGTTCTCGTGATTCTTCTCTGGCCGATTGGCCTACACCGTACGTCGAATGTCGCTTCGAGGAGTTTGGTGACGCACTAGTTTAAAATGTTTTGGTTGGGTAGTTAGGTTTAATTGTTTTATAGACTTTGGTTTTACAGTCTTGATGGTATGTATGCTGAGTGTTTAAATTCTGTTATGAACTGTTCATGCATCACGTGTTTTTTTTAAAGAAAAGTATGAAAATGAATTTCTGCAAAAATGTTTTAAAGATAATGGTAAGAATAGAATGGACCGTAAGGCATACAGTTAAAATGGGCCAAAGGCATACAGGCCGAAAGGCATACAGTTTACAGGTCATGCGAGATGGGGCTCAGGCACGGCTGTACGTGTTGTAAGCGTGTACCCCCCTCTTCTAGCTGGAAAGAGTAGTCCGACCGCAGGATGTGCTCTCTCCGGTTAGGAGGTTGAGATCTCGGTGACACCCACAGAGTAAAGTAAAGAAAAATGCTGCATGATTTCTGAACTCACACGCATAGCATATAGTTACATTTACTAGAGCTTACTGAGATTTTTATCTCATAGTGTATTGTATGGTGTAGGTGATCTAGATATCGAGGAACCAGGTGAGGATGGGATTCCTCCTCTTGAGGCTTGAGTCCAGTTGACGGAGGATGGCCGTGGTGGCGTGCTGGCGCAGTCGAGGCTTATCCGACCCGTGGGGACAGTATGTATAGATTTTGGGATGTTTTGAGCTGATAATGGTATAGAAATTATAGGATGTTTGGTACTGGTAGTTGATAGGTTACGTTTTAATATTTTTAAATGTTTTGGAACTGTTTTGGGTGTCTTTAAAACAGGTGGGTTTGTTTAGATTTTAAACATATCCATGCAGTTCGTTTTCATGAAAATGTACATGGTTTTAAATACGTTTTGGTTGGTTGAGCTTAAGTTATAAACTGATACGTTGTTAGGAGTAGGTTGAATTGTCTTGATTTGCTCTCTGGATTCCAGAGAGCACTTGTGAAAATAAAGGAAACAGAGAAGAGAAAACATAATAGAATACAGAAGGGAAAACAGAAGGGATCGCATGGTTGGACGATCGCTGCACTGCAGTGTGCAGTGATCGATCTCTGCAGCAATGCAGAGATCGATCGCTGCTTGCTGCAGCACATGCAGCGATCAGTCGCTGCATGTTGCAGCGACTGGTCGCTGCCCATTTTTGTCACGGCCCGGACAGTTTTGCCCTCCCATTTTAATTAAAGATTATTAATAGTTTTATAGTTTTTAAAAGGTTTTATATTAATTGTTTTTAAGTTGTTTTAAATGTTTTTAAAGATAGATTTCAATTCCGATTTCGATTCTGGTTTCGATTTCGGTTTAGGTTCCGTTTAGAGTTTAATTAAAGATATTAGGTTAAAAAATATATATATATATACATACATATATATATATATATGGTACGGATATTGGGTACAGTATTAGGGTCGTTACAGGTACCTCCTGGACGTTGGTGCTCGGCTTTAACTTGTTGGCAAACCAAACATGACTCTACACACTTAGCAACATCTCTCTTTAAGTTTGGCCACCAATAGAGTAACTTCAGGTCTCGATACATCTTGGTGGTGCCAGGATGTACAGAAAAGGGGGACTAATGCGCCTCAGCCAAAATTAACTTACGTAATCCTTCATCATTAGGGACATACCATATATTTCTAAACCTCGGAATCCCATCCTTGGAAAGACTAAACTCGGAGGTGGTGTCCTTCACCTTGTTCATCATACTGTTATTCTCCTATGAATCCTTCTGTTGTGCTTCTTTGATCTTCTCCAGAACTGTCGGTTGAATGGTCAAATTTGCAAGCAAAGCTGACAACTCTGGAACTATCTCCAACTCCAATTTCTGAATCTCTTTCCTCAAAGGTATAGACATAGTTGATACAACGGGTTGCATTGTTGTTGACATCCTGCTTAAAGCATCGGCTACAGCATTAGTCTTGCCTGGATGATACTTAATTTCGAAGTCATAGTCTTTAACAAATTCTAACCAACGCCTCTGCCTCATGTTCAATTCCTTTTGAGTAAAGAGGTACTTTATACTTTTATGGTCAGAAAACACCTCACACTGCTGTCCATATAAATAGTGTCTCCATATCTTAAAGGCAAAAACAACAGCGGCTAATTCTAAATCATGGGTGAGATAGTTCTGTTCATAACTCTTTAATTGCCTAGAGGCATACGCTACGACCTTGCCTTCCTGCATCAAAACACAGCCCAAACCAACTTTTGATGCATCACAAAATACGCTAAACTTTCCTTCCTCGGTTGGAAGGGTCAATACCGGGGCTGTTGTTAACTTCACCTTCAATGTCTGGAAGCTATCCTCACAAGCTTCAGTCCAAGAATACTTGTTGTCCTTCTTTGTCAAATTCGTCAGGGGCTTAGCTATCATAGAAAATCCTTTGATGAACTTTCTGTAATAGCCTGCCAATCCAAGGAAACTGCGGACTTCACTGGCATTCTTTGGTTGTGGCCAATCCTTTACTGCTTGAATTTTGGTCGGGTCCACTGATATGCCATAAGCAGAAATTACATGACCAAGAAAATTAACCTTGTTCAACCAAAATTCACACTTGGACAATTTGGCATAAAGCTGGTGCTCCTTTAATGCCGTCAAAACTACTCTTAAATGCTCTGCATGGTCAGCTTCAGTTCGTGAGTATATCAGGATATCATCTATGAACACAATTACAAATTTGTCCAAATACTCACGAAACACTCGATTCATTAAGTCCATAAAGGCTGCAGGTGCATTGGTCAGCCCAAATGACATGACCAAGAATTCGTAGTGTCCATAACGGGTTCTGAAGGCTGTCTTTGGTATATCTCCTTCCTTAACTTTCAGTTGGTAATAACCCGAACGTAAATCTATTTTTGAAAACACCTTTGCTCCTTACAATTGGTCAAACAAATCATCAATCCGAGGTAAGGGGTACTTATTCTTGATTGTCAACTTATTTAGCTCCCTATAGTCTATGCACATTCTAAGGGAACCATCTTTCTTCTTGACAAATAAGACAGGTGCACCCCAAGGGGAACTGCTAGGGCGTATAAATCCTTTGTCTACTAATTCCCGTAGTTGGACTTTTAACACCTTTAGCTCAACAGGTGCCATCCGATAAGGATTCTTAGATACGGGTAAGGCCTCAGGGTACGTATCTATTACAAACTCTATTTCTCTATCAGGTGGTAATCCTGGCAAATCATCCAAGAATGCCTTAGGGAACTCTCGGACTATGGGGATATCTTGTAACTCTATTTTATTCTTCACCCGAACATTCATTATGCTAGCTAAGTAACTCTCACAACCATTTTTCAGTAACCGGTAAATTTCTAGTGAGGATATAATCGGTATTTTGCTTATCTTAGGAATAGCTTGGAAGGAATAATGATCACCGTTTGGGGGTCGAAAATCAACCATCCCAGATCTACAACTTATTGTGGCATAATGCCTAAATAACCAATCCATTCCTAATATCACCTCATACCCTTTCATGTCAATTACAATCAGTTCTACATATAGTTTCTTACTTCCTAAGGACACAACATCACCTTTAACAATCCGTTCTGAATGTAGGGACTTCCCTGATGGTAACATAACATTATATGGCCTTTCGGCTGGTAAAAGTTCTAAGTTGTGATTGCATACAAACAAGGTTGATATAAACGAGTGCGTGGCTCCCGTATCTATAAGTGTGTAAGCGGCAAAACCACAGATCATAATGGTACCTGTTATGACTGTATGCTGCACGGCTTCCTCATCCTCCATCATTGCATAGACTCTAGGTGCTACCCTTGCACGGTTCGGATTTGGCGGCATGGGGCAGTCTCTGACTATATGTCCAACCTCATCACATCTGAAACAGCGGCCAGAACGCAACTTGCATTCGCCTGGGTGGTTCTTCTGACAGGTGGGGCATAAGGGTGCCAGAGGCCTCTTCCCTTTTCCTTGGTCATCATTTTGGTTGAGGGGTCTCTTTATACCTTGTTGTTGTTGCTGTGGTCCCCTGTTCTGTTGTGGCTGCCATCCTTTATTCTGACGTGGTGGCGGCTGAGTTTCCTTCGTGAATTTTCTTGGCTGCTCACGCTGTGCATATGCTGTCATTTCCGCCTCTTCTGTAACGCCCCGAATCCTTAAACTCGGTTTGTTACTAAACTCGTGACGTAACTTGATCATAATAGTCCACATATTTATTCATCTATATTTTTTTTTGACTTAACATAACTTAAAACATCTCATTCAATTCACTGAATATATCCATTATAACTCTCACTCCTGCCGATCACTAAACGACGAGCTTCTAGTTGATCTGCCGGTCAGCACGTGCATCCCACATGATTCATTAAACATCTATCGGCAGGCACACATATTTGCATCTGCCGACAGTCACGTGCAACCCGTGTGATCAATTAAAACTTCGCATGGTTCATTAAAACTCACTTTCTCTACCGGTCAATAAACGACAAAGAACTCACTTCCTCTACCGGTGAGTAAACGACAAGGAACTCACTTCCTCTACCGGTGACGTCAGTCGGAAGACAAACCTACCCGACTTCCATCACAATTCTTCTACCAATGACGTCAGCCGGAAGACAAATACTTTTCCTCTTCCGATGACGTCAGCCGGAAGACAAACTCTCCCGACTTCCATCACATTTCTTCTACCGATGACGTCAGCCGGAAGACAAATACTTTTCGTCTTCCGATGACGTCAGCCGGTAGACAAACTCATTCCCTCCAATATTCCTCAGCGGAAGACATCCTGGTTTTCTCAGACTTCTATCTAGATAAACGTAGACCTCGTAACTTAAATCTTAATGGCCAAAACTCATTGGAATAAACCATAAATTCATTCAAACTCACACAGTGGAAGACTTAGGTAAAATAACTCATTCTATATCTTCATAAATATTTTCAGACTCAGTACTCATATTAGACAGACTTAAAACTCAATATTCGAAAGTAAACTCATCATACTTAGACTTCCTCGTTCATAAACATTATTAAAATCTTAAAAGCTTAAACCAGAGAGTCATGTTCGCCATCCAGCCACAGATTTTCCACCCTGATCACTTCCAGCAACCGAACTCAGACACTTTCATCAATCTTGAAATCCTCACCTGATATTTCTTCACCTACATCATAAGGTGTAACTGTAAGCCTAAGGCTTAGTAAGGAATGCAAACTATTATGAGTTCATGAATGCATAACTTGGAGAAAAACATGCTCATGAGTCTTTTCTTTTCGTGTACTTAGTCTTAATCATCATTCATAATCGTATCTCGTATTCATTGATCATAATCATCATTCATGGACATCCTCATATTCATCATTCGTATTCTTAATTACATTATGTGGATTAAGAGAGGATTTGTGCTGGTAAAGGGGGTTCGACAGTGAGTTTGATCATGGTCCCTACTGCGGGTCGTATTCATATGTCCTACTGCGGACTGTGACATGCGCCGAACCACCCCCAACCCTCACTTAACCACGTTGCATAAGTTTTATCTTCTTATCTTATTCATGGGAAAACATATTTCAAAACATTTTCATATGCTTGAGAAGTAAAACATGATGCATAACATAAATGCACTTAATCATCGAACTAAGACAGGGGAGTATATCAGAATACCAGAATCATATCCATCGACATTTCATCGAACTTATAGCTGACAACGTTCACTAAATGTAACATAATCCTTTGATGTAGGGCCCTATTGGCCGGAAACTTAGTACATTCACTTACCTGGATTCCTTAGCAACTTGAATCACTTTCTCTTCAACTTCTTCACCTAAAACATTCCACATTACAGTAGTTAAAATAAAGTCCTAAAAGTTCTACTCGAAGGTCATCCTAGAATCTAACAGCTAAAGTCATTCCGATTCCACTGTTTGACACACTGCAGTCTGAAATCCGAAACTAGGTGGACAGGTTTTACCATTGATTAAATCCGAGTTGGTTACTTTAAAATGTTCAGAATCGATTTGGGATGGCATTTCTACTCTCAGACTTAAAAGAGTCTAAAACTACTCGGCCACTGCTAGAAATCCGAACTCAAATGCCGAGTTGAAAGCAGAGCTTTAATCACTAATAAATGACTACATTGTCCATTTCATACCTCGGGTGCAGATTGCAGAGAAAAGCAGGCTGAAACCAGCCGTCGGCAAGGGGAGGTTCTGATAGCCGAGAGTAAAAGCTTGGGAGAGAAGGAATCGCCGAGAGGGAATGTCGGCTACAGTGGTAATAAATGAGGTTTGAGGTTTCCATTTCCTATTTATACCTAACCCATAAATTTTAATTACAAAACTGCCATCCAACCTAGTTTTACTCAACTTGTAATAATTTTATCTTAACATTAAATTTAAATCATAAAGGTTAAATAAGAGGGTGACAATGAAAATGGTCAGAAAATCACCTGGCCGAAATGTCGGGTGTTACATCCACCCCTCCTTAAACAAAATTTTCGTCCTCGAAAATTGCTCAAGCAATTAACTTAGGATATTTGTCCAGCATCTCCTGCTGTCTTTCCCATGTGGCTTCTTCAATGCCGTGATTTGTCCATAAAACTTTCACCAATGGAATCTCTTTGTTTCTCAGAGTCTTGACTGCATATTCCAAAATCTGTATTGGTTTCTCTTCATATACTAAATTAGGCTCAACTTCAATTTCTGTCGGTTCAACAACCTGAGTCGGATCACGTATGCATTTCCTTAGCATAGACACATGAAAGACATTGTGAACCTTTTCCAAAGATGGGGGCAAAAGTAATCTATAGGCTGTACTGCCAATTCTTGCTAAGACAGGGAATGGTCCAACAAATCGTGGATTAAGCTTTCCCTTTTTACCAAATCTTAAGACTCCTCGAAATGGTGAAATCTTCAGGAAAACTTCATCACCAACAGAAAATTCAAGATCTCTTCTTCTTTGGTCCGCATAACTCTTCTGTCAGCTTTGTGCAGTTAACATTCTCCTCCTAATAATCGTAATCTTGTCTGACATCTGTTGTAAAATCTCGGGGCCTAAAAGTTTTGCTTCGCCAACCTCATCCCAGTACAAAGGTGACCTACATTTCCTGCCATACAAAGCTTCATAGGGTGCCATACCAATAGTGGACTGGTAACTGTTGTTGTAAGAAAACTCAATCAGAGGTAGGTGTCTACTCCATGTAGTCTGAAAGTCTAGCACACATGCTCTCAACATATCCTCGAGTATCTGAATGGTCCTCTCGGATTGTCCATCTGTCTGCGGGTGAAAGGCGGTGCTGAAGGATAATTTTGTGTCTAAGGTACCTTGTAAACTTTTCCAGAATCGGGAGGTGAATCTAGGGTCACGGTCAGAAACTATGGATACGGGAATCCCATGCAATCTGATAATTTCTTGAACATAAAGATTAGCAAGTTGGTCCATCGTGTAGGTTGTCTTAACAGGTAAGAAATGAGCTGACTTTGTCATCCTATCAATCACAACCCATATACTGTCATGTCCTCTAGTTGTCTTAGGTAAACCTACGACAAAATCCATGGCAATGTTTTCCCACTTCCATTCGGGAATAGGTAGAGGCTGAAGGGTACCCCCTGGTCGTTGGTGCTCTGCTTTAACTTGCTGGCATACCAAGCATGACTCTACATACTTGGCGACATCCCTCTTCATATTAGGCCACCAATAAAGTAACTTCAAGTCTCGATACATCTTGGTGCTACCAGGATGTACAGAAAAGGAAGACGAGTGAGCCTCGGCCAAAATCAACTTACGTAGTTCTTCATCACTAGGGACATACCATCGATTTCTAAATCTCAGGATTCCATCGTTGGAAAGACTAAACTCGGAGGTGGCATCCTTCAACTTATTCATCATACTGTTATTCACCTCGGAATCCTTCTGTTGTGACTCTTTGATCTTTTCCAAAACCGTTGGTTGAATGGTCAAATCGGTAAGTAAGGCTGACAACTCTGGAACTAGTTCCAATTCAAACTTCTGAACTTCAGTCCTCAAGGGTGCAGACAAAACTGACATTGCGGGTTGCATTGTCTTTGACATCCTGCTCAAGGCATCGGCTACAGCATTAGCCTTACCCGGGTGATACTTGATTTCAAAGTCATAGTCCTTAACAAATTCTAACCAACGTCTTTGTCTCATGTTTAATTCCTTTTGGGTGAAAAGATACTTTAAACTCTTGTGGTCAGAAAATACATCGCACTGCCGTCCATACAAATAGTGCCTCCAAATTTTTAAAGCAAAAACAACTGCAGCTAGCTCTAAATCATGAGTGGGGTAATTCTGTTCATAACCTTTTAGCTGCCTAGAGGCATACGCCACAACTTTACCTTCTTGCATCAAAACACATCCCAAACCAATCTTGGATGCGTCACAATAAACACTAAATTTTCCTTCTTCAGTTGGGAGAGTTAATAGTGGGGCTGTCGTTAACTTCTGTTTCAATGATTGGAAGCTATCTTCACAAGCTTCGGTCCAAGAGTACTTGAGGTCCTTCTTGGTTAAATTAGTCAAAGGTTTAGCTATCATAGAGAATCCTTTAATGAACTTTCTATAATAGCCAGCCAGACCAAGGAAACTTCGAACTTCACTGACATTCTTTGGCTGTGGCCAGTCCTTAACGGCCTGAACCTTAGTTGGATCTACTGATATGCCCTCAGCAGAAATGACATGACCTAAAAAGTTGACTTTATCCAGCCAAAATTCACATTTGGACAATTTGGCATATAGTTGCTGCTGTTTTAAGGTTGATAACACTATTCTCAAATGTTCTGCATGGTCGGTTTCAGTCTGTGAGTATATTAAAATGTCATCTATAAACACAATTACAAACTTATCCAGGTACTCACGAAACACTCGGTTCATCAAGTCCATGAAAGCTGCAGGCGCGTTAGTCAGTCCAAATGACATTACAAGAAATTCATAGTGTCCGTAGCGGGTTCTGAAGGCTGTCTTTGGTATATCTCCTTCCTTAACCTTCAGTTGGTAATATCCCGAACGTAAGTCAATCTTTGAGAACACCTTAGCTCCTTGTAGTTGGTCAAACAGGTCATCAATCCGGGGTAAAGGATATTTATTCTTGACTGTCAACTTATTTAGTTCTCTGTAGTCTATACACATTCTAAGAGAACCATCTTTCTTTTTAACGAAAAGGACAGGTGCACCCCAGGGAGAACTACTAGAACGTATAAATCCCTTGTCAACTAATTCCTGTAGTTGGACCTTTAATTCTTTTAACTCGACAGGTGCCATTCGATAAAGGTTCTTAGACACAGGTAATGCCTCGGGGTATGTATCAATCACAAATTCTATCTCTCTATTGGGCGGTAGTCCCGGTAAATCGTCCAAGAATGCTTCAGGAAACTCTCGTACTGTAGGAATATCTTGTAGTTCCACCTTATTCTTTACTCGGACATCCATTATGTTAGCTAGATAACTCAAACAACCACTCTTCAGTAACCGTTGAGTCACTAGAGGGGATATAATTGGTATCTTACTCATTTTTGGAATAGCTTGGAAGGTATACCGATCGCCATTTGGGGGTCGGAAATCAACTAGGCCAGACCTACAACTAATCGTGGCATAATGCCTAAATAACCAATCCATTCCTAAAATAATTTCATATCCTTTCATGTCAATCATAATCAGTTCTACATATAGCTCCTTATCTCCTAAGGACAAAACATCACCCTTCAACATTTGCTCAGAATGTAAGGACTTCCCTGATGGTAACATAACTCTATACGGTTTATCAACTGGTGAAAGTTCTAACTTATGTTTACACACAAACAGGGTTGCTATGAATGAGTGTGTGGCTCCCGTATCAATAAGTGTATAAGCGGAAAGACCACAAACCATAATGGTACCTGATATGACCGTGCGTGGTTCAGCATCTTCATCCTCCATCATAGCATAGACTCTTGGTGCAACTCTGATTCGATTCGGGTCTGATGGCATCGGGCAGTCTCTGGCTATGTGTCCAACCTTGTCACATCTATAGCAACGGCCAGAGTGCAGCTTGCACTCACCATGGTGATTCTTCTGGCAGTTGGAACATAGGGGAGCCGAAGGTCGCTTTCCCCTTCCTTGGTCATCACTTGGATTGAAGGATCTCTTAACACCTTGCTGTTGTTGTTGTTGGTTCCTGTTCTGCTGGGGTTGCCATCCCTTGTTCTGTCGTGGTGGTGGTTGAGTCTCCTTAGTGAACTTCTTTGGTTGCTCACGCTGTGCATAAGCTGTCATCTCAGCCTCCTCCAGTTCTAAGGCCTTAGCCGTCACTTCGCCATAAGGTACATTGTGTATCCCAGAAGTCTTTACCTTCACATACAAACTCGGTTTTAGTCCTTGAACAAATTGATAAATCTTGTCCTCATCATTCTCAACCAATCGGGGAGCAAACCGTGATAAAGCATCAAATTTGCATATATAATCTGTCACAGAGCCAGATTGTCGCAGATTCATGAACTCTTTCTTCTTGCTGGCCTGAACGGTCCTATTGAAGTACTTGTCAAAGAAGGCAGTCTTAAACATATCCCAAGTCATAGTCTCTGCATTAACAGTGCTCTGAAGAGAATCCCACCAATGTCTTGCATTCAGCTCCAAATGATAAACAGCATAGGTGACTCTATCTCCTTCATCTACTTTTGTATACTTGAACATGTCCTCAATCTTACGAATCCATTCCTCAGCATACACAGGGTCCGGAATTTGGCCATTAAATGTTGGTGGCCTAAGCCTGTGGAAGCGCTCACCCCCATGATCATGAGTTACATTAGAGCTGGAGTTCCCAAGCTCTTCCCTAGTAATCACTAGTTGTTCTATTTGTCGTGATTGGCGATTAACTAATTCTATCAGCTGAGCAACGGTGGTACTACCCACGTTGTCTTCCCTCTGTTGACCTCTTACCATCTTGAGGTTCCTAAACAATAATAGAAACACATCTTAACATAATGACATCACTAGAATCGTAAACACTTACAGTTGTTGGAGAGTGCTCAGGTGGCAATCTGTGCTGGGAGGCAGTCTACAGAACCGATTTTAGAACCTGGCTTAGCTCTGATACCATAATTGTAACGCCCCGAATCCTTAAACTCGGTTTGTTACTAAACTCGTGACGTAACTTGATCATAATAGTCCACATATTTATTCATCTATATTTTTTTTTGACTTAACATAACTTAAAACATCTCATTCAATTCACTGAATATATCCATTATAACTCTCACTCCTGCCGGTCACTAAACGACGAGCTTCTAGTTGATCTGCCGGTCAGCACGTGCATCCCACATGATTCATTAAACATCTATCGGCAGGCACACATATTTGCATCTGCCGACAGTCACGTGCAACCCGTGTGATCAATTAAAACTTCGCGTGGTTCATTAAAACTCACTTTCTCTACCGGTCAATAAACGACAAAGAACTCACTTCCTCTACCGGTGAGTAAACGACAAGGAACTCACTTCCTCTACCGGTGACGTCAGTCGGAAGACAAACCTACCCGACTTCCATCACAATTCTTCTACCAATGACGTCAGCCGGAAGACAAATACTTTTCCTCTTCCGATGACGTCAGCCGGAAGACAAACTCTCCCGACTTCCATCACATTTCTTCTACCGATGACGTCAGCCGGAAGACAAATACTTTTCCTCTTCCGATGACGTCAGCCGGTAGACAAACTCATTCCCTCCAATATTCCTCAGCGGAAGACATCCTGGTTTTCTCAGACTTCTATCTAGATAAACGTAGACCTCGTAACTTAAATCTTAATGGCCAAAACTCATTGGAATAAACCATAAATTCATTCAAACTCACACAGCGGAAGACTTAGGTAAAATAACTCATTCTATATATCTTCATAAATATTTTCAGACTCAGTACTCATATTAGACAGACTTAAAACTCAATATTCGAAAGTAAACTCATCATACTTAGACTTCCTCGTTCATAAACATTATTAAAATCTTAAAAGCTTAAACCAGAGAGTCATGTTCGCCATCCAGCCACAGATTTTCCACCCTGATCACTTCCAGCAACCGAACTCAGACACTTTCATCAATCTTGAAATCCTCACCTGATATTTCTTCACCTACATCATAAGGTGTAACTGTAAGCCTAAGGCTTAGTAAGGAATGCAAACTATTATGAGTTCATGAATGCATAACTTGGAGAAAAACATGCTCATGAGTCTTTTCTTTTCGTGTACTTAGTCTTAATCATCATTCATAATCGTATCTCGTATTCATTGATCATAATCATCATTCATGGACATGCTCATATTCATCATTCGTATTCTTCATTACATTATGTGGATTAAGAGAGGATTTGTGCTGGTAAAGGGGGTTCGACAGTGAGTTTGATCATGGTCCCTACTGCGGGTCGTATTCATATGTCCTACTGCGGACTGTGACATGCGCCGAACCACCCCCAACCCTCACTTAACCACGTTGCATAAGTTTTATCTTCTTATCTTATTCATGGGAAAACATATTTCAAATCATTTTCATATGCTTGAGAAGTAAAACATGATGCATAACATAAATGCACTTAATCATCGAACTAAGACAGGGGAGTATATCAGAATACCAGAATCATATCCATCGACATTTCATCGAACTTATAGCTGACAACGTTCACTAAATGTAACATAATCCTTTGATGTAGGGCCCTATTGGCCGGAAACTTAGTACATTCACTTACCTGGATTCCTTAGCAACTTGAATCACTTTCTCTTCAACTTCTTCACCTAAAACATTCCACATTACAGTAGTTAAAATAAAGTCCTAAAAGTTCTACTCGAAGGTCATCCTAGAATCTAACAGCTAAAGTCATTCCGATTCCACTGTTTGACACACTGCAGTCTGAAATCCGAAACTAGGTGGACAGGTTTTACCATTGATTAAATCCGAGTTGGTTACTTTAAAATGTTCAGAATCGATTTGGGATGGCATTTCTACTCTCAGACTTAAAAGAGTCTAAAACTACTCGGCCACTGCTAGAAATCCGAACTCAAATGCCGAGTTGAAAGCAGAGCTTTAATCACTAATAAATGACTACATTGTCCATTTCATACCTCGGGTGCAGATTGCAGAGAAAAGCAGGCTGAAACCAGCCGTCGGCAAGGGGAGGTTCTGATAGCCGAGAGTAAAAGCTTGGGAGAGAAGGAATCGCCGAGAGGGAATGTCGGCTACAGTGGTAATAAATGAGGTTTGAGGTTTCCATTTCCTATTTATACCTAACCCATAAATTTTAATTACAAAACTGCCACCCAACCTAGTTTTACTCAACTTGTAATAATTTTATCTTAACATTAAATTTAAATCATAAAGGTTAAATAAGAGGGTGACAATGAAAATGGTCAGAAAATCACCTGGCCGAAATGTCGGGTGTTACATCTTCCAGCTCCAAGGCCTTAGCCGTCACTTCACCATAAGGTACATTGTGTATCCCGGCAGTCTTTACTTTCATGTACAAACTCAGCTTCAGTCCTTGAACAAATTGGTAAATCGTGTCCTTATCATCCTCAATCATTCGGGGAGCAAATCGTGATAAAGCATCAAATTTGCATATGTAATCCGTCACAGAGCCAGTTTGTCGTAGATTCGTGAACTCCTTCTTCTTGTTGGCCCGAATAGTCCTATTGAAGTACTTGTCAAAGAAGGCAGTCTTAAACATTTCCCAGGTCATAGCTCCGGCATTAGCAGTGTTCTGGATCGAATCCCACCAATGCCTTGCACTTAATTCCAAATGAAAGACAGCATATGTGACCTTATCTCCTTCATCAACCTTTGCGTATTTAAACATGTCTTCTATCTTTCGAACCCACTCCTCAGCATAAATAGGATCTGAAACATGTCCATTAATAACACTGGGGTCGAAGGCCGGTGAAACGCTACCCCCATGATATGAGTTGCATTAGTACTGGAGTTGCCTTGTTCCTTTCTTGCAGTCATCAGTTGTTCGATTTGGCGAGATTGGCGCATGACCAACTCTGTCAACTGAGCAATGGCATTGCTATCCTCACTGGTCTCTCTCTGCTGACCTCTAACCATTTGGGGATTCCTAGACAATTATTATAATGCATCTTAACTTAGTGACATTTACTAAATCATAAATACTTACAAGTTGCTGGAGTGTGCTCATGTGACAGTCAGTGCTGGAAGGTAGTTTGCAGAATCGGTTTTAGAACCCAGTTTTGCTCTGATACCATAATTGTAACGACCCGGGAGGGATCGTCACATATCCATATCTTTCTTAATCATTTAATTCTTATTACTCACACTCACCTATTTCGTAATAGATTTTTTGAACATCTCTTAAACTGGGTCTGACAACAAAAAAAATAGCACTTTCATCATCCGATGGCTTAGACACTCCATCTGCCGATCGCTAGACGACAAAATAGCACTTTCATCATCCGATGGCTAGACACTACATCTGCCGATCGCTAGACGACAAAATAGCACTTTCATCATCCGATGGCTTAGACACTACATCTGTCGATCGCTAGACGACAAAATAGCACTTTCATCATCCGATGGCTTAGACACTACATCTGTCGATCGCTAGACGACAAAAAATAGCACTCTCATCATCCGATGGCTAGACACTACATCTGCCGATCACTAGACGACAAAATAGCACTCTCATCATCCG
The DNA here is from genome assembly GCA_022432975.1 of Begonia masoniana. Classification (NCBI taxonomy): domain Eukaryota; kingdom Viridiplantae; phylum Streptophyta; class Magnoliopsida; order Cucurbitales; family Begoniaceae; genus Begonia; species Begonia masoniana. The sequence continues at coordinate 21,053,602 of CM039503.1, read as the reverse complement.
ATGGCTTAGACACTACATCTGCCGATCACTAGACGACAAAATAGCACTCTCATCATCCGATGGCTTAGACACTACATCTGCCGATCACTAGACGACAAATAACACTCTCATCATCCGATGGCTTAGACACTCCATCTGCCGATTGCTAGACGACAAAATAGCACTTTCATCATCCGATGGCTTAGACACTCCATCTGCCGATCGCTAGAAGACAAAATAGCACTCTCATCATCCGATGGCTTAGACACTACATCTGTCGATCGCTAGACGACAAAATAGCACTCTCATCATCCGATGGCTTAGACACTACATCTGTCGATCGCTAGACGACAAAATAGCACTCTCATCATCCGATGGCTTAGACACTACATCTGCCGATCGCTAGACGACAAAATAGCACTCTCATCATCCGATGGCTTAGACACTACATCTATCGATCGCTAGACGACAAAATAGCACTATCATCATCCGATGGCTAGACACTACATCTGTCGATCGCTAGACGACAAAATAGCACTATCATCATCCGAGGCTTAGACACTACATCTGTCGATCGCTAGACGACAAAATAGCACTCTCATCATCCGAGGCTTAGACACTACATCTGCGATCGCTAGACGACAAAATAGCACTATCATCATCCGATGGCTTAGACACTACATCTACCGATCGCTAGACGACAAAATAGCACTCTCATCATCCGATGGCTTAGACACTACATCTGTCGATCGCTAGACGACAAAATAGCACTCTCATCATCCGATGGCTTAGACACTACATCTGTCGATCGCTAGAGGACAAAATAGCACTTTCATCATCCGATGGCTTAGACACTATATCTGCCGATCGCTAGACGACAAAATAGCACTTTCATCATAAGTCTTTTCTTGTTCATATCTTTGCTCGTAATCATCATTCATAGTCTTGGATCATATTCATCATTCATAGTCATGGATCATATTCATCATTCATAGTCATGGATCATATTCATCGTTCATAGTCATGGATCATATTCATCGTGCATAGTCATTGATCATATTCATCATTCATAGTCTTTGATCATATTCTTCATTTAGGTTGTGTGGATTAAGAGAAGATTTGTGCCGGTAAAGGGGGTTCAACAGTGAGTTTGATCTTGTTCCCTACTGCGGGTTGTATTCATATGTCCCTCTTTGGACTGTGACATACGCCGAACCGCCCCCAACCCTCACTTAGTCCACGTTGCATAAATCTTATATATATACATATATACCTACATATCTTGTTCATGGAAAACATGCATTAAAACATTTTCTTATGCTTGAGAAACATTCATGATGCATGAACATGAGAACTTTTAACCCATCAGACTATGACAAGGATCATACCAGAGCAGACAACTTCACATTCACTAGCAGGTCATCAAATAGTATAACTCACAACATTCATCAATCCTTCAAGTGCAGACAAGCTCATCGCCATAAGGTAAACATTAGACATCTAAAACAACCTAGTACTCCCACGATGTAGGGCTCTATTAGCCGGAAATCTTAATACATTCACTTACCTGGTCTTCTTATCACTTGAGCTCCTTTCTCTTTAAACTTCTTCACCTAAAACATTTACATTGCAGTAGTTAAAACAAAAATCCTAATAGTTCTAATCTCAAGTTATCCTAAGATTTAATAGCTAAAGTCATTCCCACTCTCAGATTTCAAATGTCCTTATTATTAGTCGGCCATTGGAAGATCCAAAACTCCAATGCCGAGTAGAAAACAGGGCTAACAAACTAACAGATAGCTACATTGTCTAATGCATACCTCGGGCACAGAGTAGTCGAGTGGTGGCAGAGAAACCGATCGTCGAAGAGAGTATGCTGAAAGCAGAGAGCAAGAGCTTGGGAGAGAAGAAATTGCCGAAAAGGAAGGTGTCGGCTACAGTGGTTCAGGTGAGATTTAAAACATTTCTTTTCTCTTTATATATTGGTCATCACCCTCCATTATTACAGCTTTGCCACTCCACCTAGTTTAAATCCACATAAAATTAATTATTCTTGGTATAAAGAAAACAGGGCTAACAAACTAACAGATAGCTACATTGTCTAATGCATACCTCGGGCACAGAGTAGTCGAGTGGTGGCAAAGAAACCGATCGTTGAAGAGAGTATGCTGAAAGAAGAGAGCAAGAGCTTGGGAGAGAAGAAATCGTCGAAAAGGAAGGTGTCGGCTACAGTGGTTCAAGTGAGGTTTAAAACATTTCCTTTCTCTTTATATATTGGTCATCACCCTCCATTATTACAGCTTTGCTACTCAACCTAGTTTAAATCCACATAAAATTAATTATTCTTGGTATAAAACTCTAAACTGTGAAGATTGAATATTTGTGACCGTTAATACAGTTAGGAAGTCACCTGGCTGAAGTTGTCGGGTGTTACAAAATCGATTGAAGTGAAGTTTCTTATACTTCATCAAACGCATTACTAAGTCTTAATTACGCATCCATTAAGCTAATTGGGACCGCAATAGACGTCGTTCTCATCACTTCAAGTTAAAACCTTAAAGGTTAAATGGATAACTTTGGTTCTAACCACAAGTCATGTAAAAGTGAACCTCATTTGCTTGATACGTTTAGTTCTTTTGGATCAAATCGATTGAAGTGAAGTTTCTCATACTTCATCAAACAGCATTTCTAAGTCTTAATTACGATTGAAGTGAACTTTCTTATGAGAGGTCTCAACAAGCTTCATGGACGCGTAATTAAGACTTAGTGATGCGTTTGATGAAGTATAAGAAACTTCACTTCAATTGATTTGTTCCAGAAGAACTGAACGTATCAAGGAAATGAGGTTCACTGTTACACGACTTTGGTTAGAACCTAAGTTATCCATCTAACCTTCAATGTTTTAACTTGACGTGATGAGAACGACGTGTATGGAGGACCCAATAAGCTTCATGGACGCGTGATTAAGACTTAGTAATGGGTTTGATGAAGTATAAGAAACTTCACTTCAATCGATTTGTTCCAAAAGAACTGAACGTATCAAGCAAATGAGGTTCACTGTTACATGTCTTGTGGTTAGAACCTAAGTTATCCATCTAACCTTCAAGGTTTTAACTTGACGTGATGAGAACGAAGTGTATGGAGGACCCAATAAGCTTCATGGACGCGTAATTAAGACTTAGTAATGCGTTTGATGAAGTATAAGAAACTTCACTTCAATCGATTTTTTCCAAAAGAATTGAACGTATAAAGAAAATGAGGTTAACTGTTACATGACTTGTGGTTAGAACCTAAGTTATCCATCTAACCTTCAAGGTTTTAACTTGACGTGATGATAACGACCTGTATGGAGGACCCAATAAGCTTCATGGACGCGTAATTAAGACTTAGTAATGCGTTTGATGAAGTATAAGAAACTTCACTTCAATCGATTTTTTCTAAAGAACTGAACGTATCAAGCAAATGAGGTTCACTGTTACATGGCTTGTGGTTAGAACATAAGTCATCCATCTAACCTTCATGGTTTTAACTTGACGTGATGAGAACGACGTGTATAGAGGACCCAATAAGCTTCTTGGATGCGTAATTAAGACTTAGTAATACGTTTGATGAAGTATAAGAAACTTCACTTCAATCGATTTGTTCCAAAAGAACTGAACGTATCAAGCAAATGAGGTTCACTGTTACATGACTTGCGGTTAGAACCTAAGTTATCCATCTAACCTTCAAGTTTTTAACTTGAAGTGATGAGAACGACTTGTATTGTAGTCCCAATAAGCTTCATGGACGCGTAATAAAGACTTAGTAATGCGTTTGATGAAGTATAAGAAACTTCACTTCTATCGATTTATTCCAAAAGAACTGAACGTATCAAGCAAATGAGGTTCACTGTTACATGACTTCAGGTTAGAACCTAAGTTATCCATCTAACCTTCAAGGTTTAAACTTGACGTGATGATAACGACGTGTATGGAGGACCCAATAAGCTTCATGAACGCGTAATTAAGACTTAGTAATGCGTTTGATGAAGTATAAGAAACTTCACTTCAATCGATTTTTTTCTAAGGAACTGAACGTATCAAGCAAATGAGGTTCACTGTTACATGGCTTGTGGTTAGAACATAAGTCATCATCTAACCTTCATGGTTTTAACTTGACGTGATGAGAACGACGTGTATAGAGGACCCAATAAGCTTCTTGGATGCGTAATTAAGACTTAGTAATACGTTTGATGAAGTCTAAGAAACTTCACTTCAATCGATTGTTCCAAAGAACTGACGTATCAAGCAAATGAGGTTCACTGTTACATGACTTGCGGTTAGACCTAGTTATCCATCTAACCTTCAAGTTTTTAACTTGAAGTGATGAGAACGACTGTATTGTAGTCCCAATAAGCTTCATGGACGCGTAATAAAGACTTAGTAATGCGTTTGTATGAAGTATAAGAAACTTCACTTTCTATCGACTTTATTCCAAAAGAACTGACGTATCAAGCAAATGAGGTTCACTGTTACATGACTTCAGGTTAGAACCTAAGTTATCCATCTAACCTTCAAGGTTTAAACTTGACGTGATGATAACGACGTGTATGGAGGACCCAATAAGCTTCATGAACGCGTAATTAAGACTTAGTAATGCGTTTGATGAAGTATAAGAAACTTCACTTCAATCGATTTTTTTCTAAGGAACTGAACGTATCAAGCAAATGAGGTTCACTGTTACATGACTTGTGGTTAGAACCTAAGTTATCCATCTAACCTTCATGGTTTTAACTTGACGTGATGAGAACGACGTGTATGGAGGACCCAAAAAGTTTCATGGACGCGTAATTAAAACTTAGTAATACGTTTGATGAAGTATAAGAAACTTCAGTTCAATCGATTTGTTCCAAAAGAATTGAACGTGTCAACCAAATGAGGTTCACTGTTACATGACTTGTGGTTAGAACCTAAGTTATCCATCTAACCTTCAAGTTTTTAACTTGAAGTGATGAGAACGACGTGTATTGTAGTGCCAATAAGCTTCATGGACGCATAATAAAGACTTAGTAATGCGTTTGATGAAGTATAAGAAACTTCACTTCTATCGATTTATTCCAAAAGAACTGAACGTATCAAGCAAATGAAGTTCACTGTTACATGACTTGCGGTTAGAACCTTGATACGTCCCACATCGGAAATGGAGTGTCTCCTGGCACAAGATATAAGGGCAGGGTCAAACCTCCCCCCTTAGGTGCGCTTTTGGGTGGAGTTAGGGTTCTGTGCCTTATCATTTGGTATCAGAGCCACCATCTCTGTTCCCCGGTGTCGCTTGAGGTTCGACAGATTTCCGACCGAGGCGGTCGGGTCTCAAGGGGGTGGGGATGATACGTCCCACATCGGAAATGGAGTGTCTCCTGGCACAGGATATAAGGGCAGGGTCAAACCTCCCCCCTTAAGTGCGCTTTTGGGTGGAGTTAGGGTTCTGTGCCTTATCAAACCTAGTTATCCATCTAACCTTCAAGGTTTTAACTTGACGTGATGATAACGACGTGTATGGAGGACGCAATAAGCTTCATGAACACGTAATTAAGACTTAGTAATGCGTTTGATGAGGTATAAGAAACTTCACTTCAATCGATTTTTTTCTAAAGAACTGGACGTATCAAGCAAATGAGGTTCACTGTTACATGACTTGTCGTTAGAACCTAAGTTATCCATCTAACCTTCATGGTTTTAACTTGACGTGATGAGAACGACGTCTATGGAGGACCCAATAAGCTTCATGGACGCGTAATTAAGACTTAGTAATACGTTTGATGAAGTATAAGAAACTTCACTTCAATCGATTTGTTCCAAAAGAACTGAATGTATCAAGCAAATGAGGTTCACTGTTACATGACTTGTGGTTAGAACCTAAGTTATCCATCTAACCTTGAAGTTTTTAACTTGAAGTGATGAGAAAGACGTGTACTGTAGTTCCAATAAGCTTTATGGACGGGTAATAAAGACTTAGTAATGCGTTTGATGAAGTTTAAGAAACTTCACTTCTATCGATTTATTCCAAAAGAACTGAACGTATCAAGCAAATGAAGTTTACTGTTACATGACTTGCGTTAGAACCTAAGTTATCCATCTAACCTTCAAGGTTTTAACTTGACATATTTAGAACGACGTGTATGGAGGATCCAATAAGCTTCATGGACGTGTAATTAAGACTTAGTAATTCGTTTGATGAAGTATAAGAAAGTTCACTTCAATCGATTTGTTTCTAAGGAACTGAACGTATCAAGTAAATGAGGTTCACTGTTACATGACTTGGGGTTAGAACCTAAGTTATCCATCTAACCTTCAAGGTTTTAACTTGACGTATTGAGAATGACGTGTATGGAGGACCCAATAAGCTTCATGGACGCGTAATTAAGACTTAGTAATGCGTTTGATGAAGTATAAGAGACTTCACTTCAATCGATTTGTTCCAAAAGAATTGAACGTATCAAGCAAATGAGGTTCACTGTTACATGACTTGTGGTTAGAACCTAAGTTATCCATCTAACCTTCAAGGTTTTAACTTGACGTGATGATAACGACCTGTATGGAGGACCCAATAAGCTTCATGGACGCGTAATTAAGACTTAGTAATGCGTTTGATGAAGTATAAGAAACTTCACTTCAATCGATTTTTTTCTAAAGAACTGAACGTATCAAGCAAATGAGGTTCACTGTTGCATGGCTTGTGGTTAGAACATAAGTCATCCATCTAACCTTCATGGTTTTAACTTGACGTGATGAGAACGACGTGTATAGAGGACCCAATAAGCTTCTTGGATGCGTAATTAAGACTTAGTAATACGTTTGATGAAGTATAAGAAACTTCACTTCAATCGATTTTTTCCAAAAGAACTGAACGTATTAAGCAAATGAGGTTCACTGTTACATGACTTGCGGTTAGAACCTAAGTTATCCATCTAACCTTCAAGTTTTTAACTTGAAGTGATGAGAACGACTTGTATTGTAGTCCCAATAAGTTTCATGGGCGCGTATTTAACACTTAGTAATGCGTTTGATGAAGTATAAGAAACTACACTTCAATCGATTTGTTCCAAAAGAACTGAACGTACAAAGAAAATGAGGTTCACTGTTACATGACTTGAGGTTAGAACCTAAGTTATCCATGTAACCTTCTAGGTTTTAACTTGACGTGATGAGAACGACGTGTATGGAGGACCCAATAAGCTTTATGGACGCGTAATTAAGACTTAGTAATGCGTTTGATGAAGTATACGAAACTTCATTTCTATCGATTTGTTCCAAAAGAACTGAACGTATCAAGCAAATGAGGTTCACTGTTATATGACTTGCGGTTAGAACCTAAGTTATCCATCTAACCTTCAAGGTTTTAACTTGACGTATTGAGAACTCCGTGGGTCACAACCCGAGATGGGGCCTAACAGAAACTCCAGTTTAAGCGATCAACCTCGGAGAGGTCCACCGTCTAACCTAAGGCTAAATGCAGAAGTTTAGTACTAATCCAGGACCTCCTCGAAGCAACAAACATAAGAGAGTACAAACAATCGTAGAAATACAAGATAAATGAAAAATAATTACATGCCAAAGTAAGGTACAATCTTGAATATGTTACATAAGAGTACAAAGTAGAGGGAACACAAAGATACGACCCAAGGAAAATCCGACTCAGATCAGGTCCACTTCTTACCCTTCTTTCCTTTACCTGAAAAGAATAATAATAAAGAAAATCGTTGGGTGAGTGACAAACTCAAAATGAAATGGTACACATATCCTTATCAAAACATGCATTCCAGATTCAGTATTTTTTGGTATCTTCTCCTTTCCCATTTAGAACGATTGTTGGTGCTAACGACGACTTGACACTGGCCAGATCAGCTAATAGGATTAGCCTAGCTCAGAGTCACTCTCGCCGTCCGTGGGGCGCACCACACATTCCACCTATTAGCAGGGGGTGAATCCCTTCACCTATTAGCAGGGGATGAATCCCTTCACCTATTCGCAGGGGGTGTACCCTTCACCTATTCACAGGGGGTGAACTCTTCACCTATTTGCAGGGGTGTACCCTTCACCTATTAGCAGGGGGTGAATCCCTTCACCTATTAGCAGGGGTGAACCCTTCACCTATTAGCAGGGGGTGAATCCCTTCACCTATTAGCAAGGGGTGAACCCTTCACCTATTAGAAGGGGGTGAATCCCTTCACCTATTAGCAGGGGGTGTACCCTTCACTCCAGTATCATACCCCAAATGGCACAGCGGAAACCAATGCATGAACAAAAATCAAATACAGGTTTAAGATCAGCATGCCAAACAGGATGACTTCCCTGAAAATCTCATTACAGCCCGTTGGTAAAGTTGCATAAAACATGGCATCTAGAGTTTAGTAGGCAGTATGAATTAGTCAAAGGTATACTTATATGCAAGTTTATGTAGTACGTAGTAAGTAGAATAACTCGTACCTCTATGGCGTGTCTCCCTATCCTCAGCGAATCGTGGCTTCTCAAGAATGGTTTCAAACTCAGCAAAATCCTCTGAATCTGTTTTTCGCCGAAAATCGCCTCCAACAAGTTCCTCAACTCTAATCTAGTCAATTCCTTCAAAAACGCCCTTCACAAACGTTGATCTACTCCTCGAGACGAACGTTTTGACACCAAAATCGCACCGAACAGAGGTCGTTCCGGCGTCGGCGATTTTCTCTCCCTCGCAGCTCTCTCTCTCTCTCTCTCTCTCTCCTTTTCTCTTGTGGTTTTCTGTCGGCAGAGAGAAACAATAAGGTTTTTAATAAAACCTTATTGTTTTAAATTTTTATTTATTTATTGTCTTATTTTATATTAAAGTCATCTCATTTATTATTTTACCTACTTCATTATTATTTTACATACTTCTTTTTATATTGATTTTAATTAATTCTTTTATTAAATTTCTACAATTAATTACCTTTAATTTAACGTTCGGTTTTACGACTTCAACTCCTACCGAAAATTAACGAAATTGATCCCAATTATTTACACTTAAAATTCGCAAAAAATTTATTCAAATTTTTACTACTAAAATTTGGCAGATCTTACAACGTGTATGGAGGACCCAATAAGTTTCATGGACGCGTAATTAAGACTTAGTAATGCGTTTGATGAAGTATAAGAAACTTCACTTAAATCAATTTGTTTCTAAAGAACTGAACGTATCAAGCAAATGAGGTTCACTGTTACATGACTTGTGGTTAGAACCTAAGTTATCCATCTAACCTTCATAGTTTTAACTTGACGTGATGAGAATGACCTGTATGGACGACCCAATAAGCTTCATGGACGCGTAATTAAGACTTAGTAATGCATTTGATGAAGTATAAGAAACTTCACTTCAATCGATTTGTTCCAAAAGAACTGAACGTATCAAGCAAATGAGGTTCACTGTTACATGACTTGTGATTAGAACCTAAATTATCCATCTAACCTTCAAGGTTTTAACTTGACGTGATGAGAACGACGTGTATGGAGGACCCAATAAGCTTCATGGACGCATAATTAAGACTTAGTAATACGTTTGATGAAGTATAAGAAAGTTCACTTCAATCGATTTGTTCCAAAAGAACTGAACGTATCAAGCAAATAAGGTTCACTGTTACATGACTTGTGGTTAGAACCTAAGTTATCATCTAACTTCAAGTTTTTAACTTTAAGTTATGAGAACGATCTCTATTGAGGTCCCAAAAAGCTTAATGGACGCGTAATTAAGACTTAGTAATGCGTTTGATGAAGTATAAGAAACTTCACTTCAATCGATTTGTTCCAAAAGAACTGAACGTATCAAGCAAACGAGGTTCATTGTTACATGACTTGCGGTTAGAACCTAAGTTATCCATCTAACCTTCAAGGTTTTAACTTGACGTATTGAGAACGACGTGCATGGAGGAACCAATAAGCTTCATGGACGCGTAATTAAGACTTAGTAATGCGTTTGATGAAGTATAAGAAACTTTACTTCAATCGATTTGTTCCAAAAGAACTGAACGTATCAAGCAAATGAGGTTCACTGTTACATGATGATGTGAACCGAGAAGCGATTAATCTCATTGTCAAGGACCATGATCTATTAGAAGATAAAGGAGGTCCAACGAATAAAGCTTCACATGGTTTAGTCGTGGAAACCCAAGGAAAAGAGCGATCGCAACAAAAGCAAGAGACTATAAAAATAAAGAGCTTTGCAGCATGGAACTGGGCCCCACAAAATTGGCAAAAGAAGACTCATAAGGCACGGAGTTGGGCTCCACAAATCCCAATGGATTGGAAAGAGAGGGGTAAAGATTCACGCAAACTACAAAGAGATAAAGATTCACGTGGGTTGGAAAGAGATAAAGATTCACATGACTTGGTTTATGATGTGATCCAAGTTAAGACCAGGTCAAGGCCCAAGAATAAGGATCCAATTGAAGATACGGTCAGCCCAATGACTAAAGCAAGAAGCCCAAGATTATTTGAAGATCTTTTAAAGGGAGGGTACAACGCACATGCACACGTAAGAATTAAAAACACATGTGTCATGCACTGCACATGTTGGAATTAAAGAGGACATGCGCCAAGCACATGCGTATCCGAGGAATTAAAAATTCACATGCGAAGCACATGCAAATTCCAACAAATCACGTATGAGAGATCTTATCCGATAGAATCTACTCAAAGCAATTCAAATCATATTCAAACGTGAGATGATATCTGATCATGCCAAGGATCATTATCTAACTATTTTATTAGTTATTTTATTTTAATTTTCATTTTTTTTAATTATTTAGTTTAATTTTAATGTGTAGCCTATTTAATGGCAAACTATTTGATTTAATAGAAGAACAAGTTTGAATTAAAAGTTGTGTGTTATTTTTAGAGAGGATTTCTCTTTGGTTCTTTGCGAAGAACGACGATCTTCTTCAAGTCACGCTTGAAGAATCTCGCTTGATAGTTTTGGTTCTTACCAACGAGTTTAGTCTGGGTCAAGCTCCTGTTTTGATACCTTTGGTTCAGCCAACAGGTTTTGCTCGGGCCAAGCTCCTGTTTTGATAACTAGGGTTCCATCGAATTCTTCGATGGGGACTTAGTTCCTTACTTTTTTATTGAATCAAAAAGGCGTTCCTAGAATTATTCCGCGTTGTTGTCGGGTCCCGGGTCCTTTCGATCCGAGGTTCGCATCACATGACTTGTGGTTAGAACCTAAATTATCCATCTAACCTTCAAGGTTTTAACTTGACGTGATGAGATAAACGTGTATGGAGGACCCAATAAGCTTCATGGACGCGTAATTAAGACTTAGTAATGCGTTTGATAAAGTATAAGAAAGTTCACTTCAATCGATTTGTTCCTAAAGAACTGAACGTATCAAGCAAATGAGGTTCACTGTTACATGACTTGTGGTTAGAACCTAAGTTATCCATCTAACCTCAAGTTTTTAACTTGAAGTTATGAGAACGATGTGTATTGAGGTCCCAAAAAGCTTCATGGACGCGTAATTAAGACTTAGTAATGTGTTTGATGAAATATAAGAAACTTCACTTCAATCGATTTGTTCCAAAAGAACTGAACGTATCAAGCAAATGAGGTTCACTGTTACATGACTTGCGGTTAGAACCTAAGTTATCCATCTAACCTGCAAGGTTTTAACTTGACGTATTGAGAACGACGTGTATGGAGGACCCAATAAGCTTCATGGACGCGTAATTAAGACTTAGTAATGCGTTTTATGAAGTATAAGAAACTTCACTTCAATCGATTTGTTCCAAAAGAACTGAACGTATCAAGCAAATGGGTTCATGTTAATGATGATGTGAACCGAGAGCGATTAATTCATTGTCAAGGACCATTGACATATAGAAGATAAAGGAGGTCCAACGACTAAAGCTCACATGGTTTAGTCGTGGAAACCCAAGGAAAAGAGCGATCGCAACAAAAAGCAAGAGACTATAAAAATAAGAGCTTTGCAGCATGGAACTGGGCGGCCCCCAAAATTGGCAAAAGAAGACTCATAAGGCACGGAGTTGGGCTCCACAAATCCCAATGGATTGGAAAGAGAGGGGTAAAGATTCACGCAAACTACAAAGAGATAAAGATTCACGTGGGTTGGAAAGAGATAAAGATTCACATGACTGGTTTATGATGTGATCCAAGGTAAGACCAGGTCAAGGCCCAAGCCAAGAATAAGGATCCAATTGAAGATACGGAGCACAAGACTAAAGCAAGAAGCCCAAGATTATTTGAAGATCTTGTTAAAGGGAGGGTACAACGCACATGCACACGTAAGAATTAAAAACACTGTTTGTCATGCATGCACTGGTGGAATTAAAGAGGACATGCGCCAAGACATGCGTATCGAGGAATTAAAAATTCACATGCGAAGCACATGCAAATTCCAACAAATCACGTATGAGAGATCTTATCCGATAGAATCTACTCAAAGCAATTGCAAATCATATTCAAACGTGAGAGGAATCTGATCATGCCAAGGATGCCTTATCTACTATTTTATTAGTTATTTTATTTTAATTTTATTTTTTTTAATATAGTTTTAATGTTTAATGTGTAGCCTAGTTAATGGTCAAACATTTGATTTAATAGAAGAACAAGTTTGAATTAAAAGTTGTGTGTTATTTTAGAGAGGATTTCTCTTTGGTTCCGTTGCGCAGAACGACGATCTGCTTCAATTCACGCTTGCAGATCTCGCTGGATAGTTTTTTGGTTCTTACCACGAGTTTAGTCTGGGCAAGCTCCTTGTATTGATACCTTTGGTTCGCCAACTGTTTTTTGCTCGGGCCAAGCTCCTGTTTTGATACTAGGGTTTCCATCGAATTTCTTCGATGGGGACTTAGTTCCTTACTTTTTTATGAATCAAAAAGGCGTGCCTAGAATTATTCCGCGTTGTTGTCGGGTCCCGGGTCCTTGCGATCCAGGTTTCGCATCACATGACTTGTGGTTAGAACTAAGTTATCCATCTAACCTTCAAGGTTTTAACTTGAAGTGATGAGAACGACGTGTATGGAGGACCCAATAAGCTTCATGGACGCGTAATTAAGACTTAGTAATGCGTTTGATGAAGTATAAGAAACTTCACTTCAATCGATTTGTTCCAAAAGAACTGAACGTATCAAGCAAATGAGGTTCCCTGTTACATGACTTGTCGGTTAGACCTAAGTTATCCATCTAACCTGCAAGTTTTTAACTTGAAGTATTGAGAACGCGTGTATTGTAGGCCCAATAAGCTTCATGGACTCGTAATTAAGACTTAGTAATGCGTTTGATGAAGTATTAAGAAACTTCACTTCAATCGATTTGTTTCTAAAGAACTGAACGTATCAAGCAAATGAGGTTCACTGTTACATGACTTGCGGTTAGAACCAAGTTATCCATCTAACCTTCAAGGTTTTAACTTGACGTATGAGAACGACGTGTATGGAGGACCCAATAAGCGTCATGGACGCGTAATTAAGAATTTAGTAATGCGTTGATGAAGTATAAGAAACTTCACTTCAATCGATTTGTTTCCAAATAACTGAACGTATCAAGGCAAATGAGGTTCACTGTTACATGACTTGTCGGTTAGACCTAAGTTATCCATCTAACCTTCAAGTTTTTAGCATGAAGTGATGAGAACGAGTATATTGTAGTCTCGCTAAGCTTCATAGCCGGTAATTAAGATTAGTAATGCGTTTGATGACGTATTAGAAAACTCCACTTCTATCAATTTGTAGTAAAAGAACAGAACGTATCAAGCAAATGCGTTCACTGTTACATGACTTACGGTTAGAACTTAAGTTCTCCATCTAACCTTCAAGGTTTTTAACTGACGTAATGAGAACGACGTGTATGGAGGACCCAATAAGCTCATGGACGCGTAATTAAGACTTTGAAATGCGTTTGATGAAGTATAAGAAATTCACTTCAATCGATTGTTCCAAAAGAACTGAACGTATCAAGCAAATGAGGTTCTCTGTACATGACTTGCGGTTTTAAAACCTAAGTTATCCGTCTAACCTTCAAGGTTTAACTTGACGTATTGAGAACGACGTGTATGGAGGACCCAATAAGCTTCATGGACGCGTAATTAAGATTAGTAATGCGTTTGATGAGTATAAGAAAGTTCACTTCAATCGATTTGTTCCAAAAGAACTGAACGTATCAAGCAAATGAGGTTCTCTGTTACATGACTTGTGGTTAGAACCTAAGTTATCCATCTAACCTTCAAGGTTTTAACTTGACGTATTGAGAACGACGTGTATGGAGGACCCAAAAAGCTTCATGGACTCGTAATTAAGACTTAGTAATGCGTTTGATGAAGTATAAGAAAATTCACTTCAATCGATTTGTTCCTAAAGAACTGAACGTATCAAGCAAATGAGGTTCACTGTTACATGACTTGTGGTTAGAACCTAAGTTATCCATCTAACCTTCAAGGTTTTAACTTGACGTGATGAGAACGACGTGTATGGAGGACCCAAAAAGCGTCATTGACTCGTAATTAAGATTTAGTAATGCGTGTGATGAAGTATAAGAAAGTTCACTTCAATCTTCTGTTTCTCACTAATCTGAACGTATAAGCAAATGAGGTTCACTATTACATGACTTGTGGTTAGAACCTAAGTTACGCATCTAACCTTCAGGTTTTAACTTGACGTGATGAGAACGACGTGTATGGAGGACCAATAAGCTCATCGAGCGTAATTAGACTTAGTAATGCGTTTTATGAAGTATAGAAACTTCACTTCAATCGATTTGTCCAAAAGAACTGAACGTACAAGCAAAATAAGGTTCCTTTAATGAACTTGTAGTTAGAACTAAAGTCTCCATCTAACCTTCAAGTTTTTACATGAAGGGATGAGAACGACGTTATGTATCTCGATAAGCTTCATGGACGCGTGTAATTAAGACTTAAATGCGTTTGAGAGTTAAGAACTTCACTTCATCAATGTGTAGTAAAAGAATGAACGATATCAAGAATTAAGTTCCCTGTTACATGAATTACGATTAGAACTTAAGTATCCATCTAACCTTCAATGTTTAACTTGACGTAATGAGACCGACGGGTATGGAGGACCCAAAGCTTGATGGGAACAGCGTAATTAAGACTTTGAAATGGTTGGAAGTATAAGAAACTTCACTTCACTCGATTGTTCCAAAAGAACGAACGTATCAAGCAATGAGGTTCTCTGTTACATGCTTGCGGTTTTTTAAAACTAAGTTTTACTCCGTCCTTCTAACTTCAAGGTTTTAACTTGCCGTTTGAGAAAAGACGTGTATGGAGGACCCAATCGCTTAATGGACGGTAATTAAGACTTACTATGCGTTTTGATGAAGTATAAGAAGTCACTTCAATCGCTTGTTCCTAAAGAACTGAACGTATCAAGCAAATGAGGTTCAAGTTACATGACCTGTGGTTAGAAACCTAAGTTTCATCTACCTCAAGTTTAAAATTGAAGTTATGAGAACGAGGTGTATTGAGTCCCAAAAAATCATGGACGCGTACTTCGATTAGTAATGCGTTTGATGAAATATAAGAAACTTCACTTCAATCGACCTTGTTCCAAAAGAACTGAACGTATCAAGCAAAGAGGTTCATGTTACATGACTTGGGTTAGAACCTAAGTTAATCCATCTAACCTTCAGGTTTTAACTTGACCTATGAGAACGACGTGTGTATGTGAGGACCCAAAAAGCTTCATGGACTCGTAATTAAGATTAGTTACGCGTTTGATGAAGTATAAGAAAAAGGTTCACTTCAATCGATTTGTTTGAAAGCCCTGAACGTTAATCAAAGCAAGATGAGGTTCACTATTACATGACGTGTGGTTAGGAACCTATGTATCCATCTAACCGTAAGGTTTTAATTGCGTGTGGAGATGACGTGTTAGGAGGACCAATAAACTGCATGGACGCGTAATTTGAAGACATTATATATGCGTTTTATGAAGTATAAGAAACTCACTTCATCGATTGTTCCAAGAACTACACGTACAAGCAAATGAGGTTCACTGTACATGCTTGTCGTTAGAAACCTAGGTATCCATCCTAACCTTCAAGTTTTTAGCATGGAAGTGATGAGAAAGGAAGTATATGTCGTCTCGCGAAGCTTTCATAGACGAGTAATTTAAGATTAGTTAATGCTTTTTTGAGGAAGTATTCGAAAACTCCACTTCTACAATGCTGTAGTAAAGAACAGAACGTATCAAGCAAATGCGTTCAATTGTTACATGACTTCCGGTTAGAACTTAAGATCATCTAAACTTCAAGGTTAACTTGAGTAATGAGAACGACGTGTATGGGGAGGACCCAAAAGCTTCATGGACGCGTAATAAGACTTTGAATGCGTTTGATGGAAGTATAAGAAACTCCTTCAATCGATTGTGTCCAAAAGAACTGAACGTTCAAGCAAAATGACGGTTCTTGTTACATGACTGCGGTTTAAAACCTAAGTTATCCGTCTAACCTTCAAGGTTTAACTGCCGTATTGAGAACGACGGGTATGGAGGACCCAATCCGCTCATGGACGCGTAATTAAGTCTTACTAATGAGTTTGATTAAGTCTAAGAACGTTCACTTCCAATCGATTTGTTCTAATAAAGAAATGAATTATCACAGCAAATGAGGTTCACTTTACATGACTTGTGGTTAGACCTAGTGATCCATCTTAACCTCAAGTTGTTAACTGAAGTTATGAGAACGATGTGTATTGAGGTCCCAAAAATCTTCTGAAGCGTAATTAAAGGGGGGGGACTTTAGGACTGCGTTTGAGAAATATAAGAAACGTCACTTCAAGTCGATGGTTCCTAAAGAACCTGAAGTATCAAGCAAATGAGGTTCAATGTTAAATGACTGGCGGTTATAAACCTAGTTACCATTAAACTTCAGGTTTTAACTTGACGTATGAGAACGACGTGGTATGGGGACCAATAAGCTTCACGACGCGTAATTAAGACTTAGTAATGCGTTTTAGAAGTATAAGAAACTTCACTTCACTCGATTGTTCCAAAAGAACGAACGTATCAAGCAATGAGGTTCTCTGTTACATGCTTGCGGTTTTTTAAAACTAAGTTTTACTCCGTCCTTCTAACTTCAAGGTTTTAACTTGCCGTTTGAGAAAAGACGTGTATGGAGGACCCAATCGCTTAATGGACGGTAATTAAGACTTACTATGCGTTTTGATGAAGTATAAGAAGTCACTTCAATCGCTTGTTCCTAAAGAACTGAACGTATCAAGCAAATGAGGTTCAAGTTACATGACCTGTGGTTAGAAACCTAAGTTTCATCTACCTCAAGTTTAAAATTGAAGTTATGAGAACGAGGTGTATTGAGTCCCAAAAAATCATGGACGCGTACTTCGATTAGTAATGCGTTTGATGAATATAAGAAACTTCACTTCAATCGACCTTGTTCCAAAAGAACTGAACGTATCAAGCAAAGAGGTTCATGTTACATGACTTGGGTTAGAACCTAAGTTAATCCATCTAACCTTCAGGTTTTAACTTGACCTATGAGAACGACGTGTGTATGTGAGGACCCAAAAAGCTTCATGGACTCGTAATTAAGATTAGTTACGCGTTTGATGAAGTATAAGAAAAAGGTTCACTTCAATCGATTTGTTTGAAAGCCCTGAACGTTAATCAAAGCAAGATGAGGTTCACTATTACATGACGTGTGGTTAGGAACCTATGTATCCATCTAACCGTAAGGTTTTAATTGCGTGTGGAGATGACGTGTTAGGAGGACCAATAAACTGCATGGACGCGTAATTTGAAGACATTATATATGCGTTTTATGAAGTATAAGAAACTCACTTCATCGATTGTTCCAAGAACTACACGTACAAGCAAATGAGGTTCACTGTACATGCTTGTCGTTAGAAACCTAGGTATCCATCCTAACCTTCAAGTTTTTAGCATGGAAGTGATGAGAAAGGAAGTATATGTCGTCTCGCGAAGCTTTCATAGACGAGTAATTTAAGATTAGTTAATGCTTTTTTGAGGAAGTATTCGAAAACTCCACTTCTACAATGCTGTAGTAAAAGAACAGAACGTATCAAGCAAATGCGTTCAATTGTTACATGACTTCCGGTTAGAACTTAAGATCATCTAAACTTCAAGGTTAACTTGAGTAATGAGAACGACGTGTATGGGGAGGACCCAAAAGCTTCATGGACGCGTAATAAGACTTTGAATGCGTTTGATGGAAGTATAAGAAACTCCTTCAATCGATTGTGTCCAAAAGAACTGAACGTTCAAGCAAAATGACGGTTCTTGTTACATGACTGCGGTTTAAAACCTAAGTTATCCGTCTAACCTTCAAGGTTTAACTGCCGTATTGAGAACGACGGGTATGGAGGACCCAATCCGCTCATGGACGCGTAATTAAGTCTTACTAATGAGTTTGATTAAGTCTAAGAACGTTCACTTCCAATCGATTTGTTCTAATAAAGAAATGAATTATCACAGCAAATGAGGTTCACTTTACATGACTTGTGGTTAGACCTAGTGATCCATCTTAACCTCAAGTTGTTAACTGAAGTTATGAGAACGATGTGTATTGAGGTCCCAAAAATCGCCAGAAGC
>CM039503.1:20944539-21034937 GCA_022432975.1 Begonia masoniana | reverse complement strand
GTGAGCCGACTAGGCGTGGGAATTCGGGCACGAGTGGTTTCGTCTTCCTTAATAAGTTCTGCTTCTCTATTACCATTTTAGAAAAAAAAAGTATATGTAAAATGTGAAGTCTGTTGAGAGTAGTAGTGCATTCACTATTAGTAAAATTCAGCAAACGATTTATGAAAGAATATTAACACTTGAGCTCCTGACCGGGTCCGTTACAATTGTGGTATCCGAGCAAAACCCGGTTCTAAAACCGCTTCGCAGACTGCCTCCCAGCACTGCCTGTCACTTGAGCAATAACCTCAGCACTAATGTTTGTAGATTTCATGTAGGTCCTTAATTTAAGTTATGCCTGCATGATTTGCTAGGAATCCCAAGATGGTAAGTCACAGAGAGAGACCGAATGAGGATGCAATGCTAATTTGCTCAGTTGACTGAGTTGTCCATGCGCCACTCTCACCAGATAGACCGACTGATGACAGCTAGGGAAGAACAGGCCAACTCCAGTAACAACTGCACCATGCTCATGGGGTGAGCGCTTTCCCGTCCCCCCCCCCCCCCCCCCCCCCCCCCGCCCACCTCTTCGCCCCGCGTGTTTACGGGTATGGTTTCAGATCCTATTCGCTGAGGAGTGATACGAAGATTGAAGATAGTTTAAAGTATGCAAAGTTTTAAAGGGGAGAAGGTCACCTATGCTGTCTTTCATTTGAGGTAAGTGCAAGCAGTTGGTTACTCGATCCGAGCACCGCTAATGCCCGAGCTATGACCTGGGGGATGTTCAGAACTGCCTTCTTGACAATACGTTCAATAGACTATTCTGGCCCCAAAAAGGAGTTCATGAATAAAGCCAAACTAAATCGATTTGTTCCAAAAGAACTGACGTATCAAGCAAATGAGTTCACTGTTACATGACTTGTGGTTAGAACCTAGTTATCCATCTAACTTCAAGGTTTTAACTTGACGTAATGAGAACGACGTGTATGGAGGACCCAATAAGCTTCATGGACGCGTAATTAAGACTTAGTAATGCGTTTGATGAAGTATAAGAAACTTCACTTCAATCGATTTGTTCCAAAAGAACTGAACGTATCAAGCAAATGAGGTTCACTGTTACATGACTTGTGGTTAGAACCTAAGTTATCCATCTAACCTTCAAGTTTTTAACTTGACGTAATGAGAACGACGTGTATGGAGGACCCAATAAGCTTCATGGACGCGTAATTAAGACTTAGTAATGCGTTGATGAAGTATAAGAAACTTCACTTCAATCGATTTGTTCCAAAAGAACTGAACGTATCAAGCAAATGAGGTTCACTGTTACATGACTTGCGGTTAGAACCTAAGTTATCCATCTAACCTTCAAGGTTTTAACTTGACGTATTGAGAACGACGTGTATGGAGGACCCAATAAGCTTCATGGACTCGTAATTAAGACTTAGTAATGCGTTTGATGAAGTATAAGAAAGTTCACTTCAATCGATTTGTTTCTAAAGAACTGAACGTATCAAGCAAATGAGGTTCACTATTACATGACTTGTGGTTAGAACCTATGTTATCCATCTAACCTTCAAGTTTTTAACAAGAACTGATGAGAACGACGTATATTGTAGTCTCGCTAAGCTTCATGGACGCGTAATTAAGACTTAGTAATGGGTTTGATGAAGTATTAGAAACTCCACTTCTATCAATTTGTAGTAAAAGAACTGAACGTATCAAGCAAATGACGTTCACTGTTACATGACTTACGGTTAGAACTTAAGTTATCTATCTAACCTTCAAGGTTTTAACTTGACGTAATGAGAACGACGTGTATGGAGGACCCAATAAGCTTCATGGACGCGTAATTAAGACTTTGAAATGCGTTTGATGAAGTATAAGAAACTTAACTTCAATCGATTTGTTCCAAAATAACTGAACGTATCAAGCAAATGAGGTTCTCTGTTACATGACTTGCGGTTAAAACCTAAGTTATCCGTCTAACCTTCAAGGTTTTAACTTGACGTGATGAGATAAACGTGTATGGAGGACCCAATAAGCTTCATGGACGCGTAATTAAGACTTCGTAATGCGTTTGATGAAGTATAAGAAAGTTCACTTCAATCGATTTGTTCCTAAAGAACTGAACGTATCAAGCAAATGAGGTTCACTGTTACATGACTTGTGGTTAGAACCTAAGTTATCCATCTAAACTCAAGTTTTTAACTTGAAGTTATGAGAACGATGTGTATTGAGGGCCCTAAAAGCTTCATGGACGCTTAATTAAGACTTAGTAATGCGTTTGATGAAATATAAGAAACTTCACTTCAATCGATTTGTTCCAAAAGAACTGAACGTATCAAGCAAATGAGGTTCACTGTTACATCACTTGCGGTTAGAACCTAAGTTATCCATCTAACCTTTAAGGTTTTAACTTGACGTATTGAGAACGACGTGTATGGAGGACCCAATAAGCTTCATAGACTCGTAATTAAGACTTAGTAATGCGTTTGATGAAGTATAAGAAAGTTCACTTCAATCGATTTGTTTTTAAAGAACTGAACGTATCAAGCAAATGAGGTTCACTATTACATGACTTGTGGTTAGAACCTATGTTATCCATCTAACCTTCAAGTTTTTAACATGAAGTGATGAGAACGACGTATATTGTAGTCTCGCTAAGCTTCATGGACGCGTAATTAAGACTTAGTAATGCGTTTGATGAAGTATAAGAAACTTCACTTCAATCGATTTGTTCCAAAAGAACTAAACGTATCAAGCAAATGAGGTTCACTGTTACATGACTTGTCGTTAGAACCTAAGTTATCCATCTAACCTTCAAAGTTTTTAACATGAAGTGATGAGAACGACGTATATTGTAGTCTCGCTAAGCTTCATGGACGCGTAATTAAGACTTAGTAATGCGTTTGATGAAGTATTAGAAACTCCACTTCTATCAATTTGTAGTAAAAGAACAGAACGTATCAAGCAAATGACGTTCACTGTTACATGACTTACGGTTAGAACTTAAGTTATCCATCTAACCTTCAAGGTTTTAACTTGACGTAATGAGAACGACGTGTATGGAGGACCCAATAAGCTTCATGGACGCGTAATTAAGACTTTGAAATGCGTTTGATGAAGTATAAGAAACTTCACTTCAAACGATTTGTTCCAAAATAACTGAACGTATCAAGCAAATGAGGTTCTCTGTTACATGACTTGCGGTTAAAACCTAAGTTATCCGTCTAACCTTCAAGGTTTTAACTTGACGTGATGAGAACGACGTGTATGGAGAACCCAATAAGCTTCATGGACTCGAAATTAAGACTTCGTATTGCGTTTGATGAAGTATAAGAAAGTTCACTTCAATCGATTTGTTCCTAAAGAACTGAACGTATCAAGCAAATGAGGTTCACTGTTACATGACTTGTGGTTAGAACCTAAGTTATCCATCTAACCTCAAGTTTTTAACTTGAAGTTATGAGAACGATGTGTATTGAGGTCCCAAAAAGCTTCATGGACGCGTAATTAAGACTTAGTAATGCGTTTGATGAAATATAAGAAACTTCACTTCAATCGATTTGTTCCAAAAGAACTGAACGTATCAAGCAAATGAGGTTCACTGTTACATCACTTGCGGTTAGAACCTAAGTTATCCATCTAACCTTCAAGGTTTTAACTTGACGTATTGAGAACGACGTGTATGGAGGACCCAATAAGCTTCATGGACTCGTAATTAAGACTTAGTAATGCGTTTGATAAAGTATAAGAAAGTTCACTTCAATCGATTTGTTTCTAAAGAACTGAACGTATCAAGCAAATGAGGTTCACTATTACATGACTTATGGTTAGAACCTATGTTATCCATCTAACCTTCAAGTTTTTAACAAGAACTGATGAGAACGACGTATATTGTAGTCTCGCTAAGCTTCATGGACGCGTAATTAAGACTTAGTAATGGGTTTGATGAAGTATTAGAAACTCCACTTCTATCAATTTGTAGTAAAAGAACTGAACGTATCAAGCAAATGACGTTCACTGTTACATGACTTACGGTTAGAACTTAAGTTATCTATCTAACCTTCAAGGTTTTAACTTGACGTAATGAGAACGACGTGTATGGAGGACCCAATAAGCTTCATGGACGCGTAATTAAGACTTTGAAATGCGTTTGATGAAGTATAAGAAACTTAACTTCAATCGATTTGTTCCAAAATAACTGAACGTATCAAGCAAATGAGGTTCTCTGTTACATGACTTGCGGTTAAAACCTAAGTTATCCGTCTAACCTTCAAGGTTTTAACTTGACGTGATGAGATAAACGTGTATGGAGGACCCAATAAGCTTCATGGACGCGTAATTAAGACTTCGTAATGCGTTTGATGAAGTATAAGAAAGTTCACTTCAATCGATTTGTTCCTAAAGAACTGAACATATCAAGCAAATGAGGTTCACTGTTACATGACTTGGGGTTAAAACCTAAGTTATCCAACTAACCTTCTTGGTTGTAACTTGACGTGATGATAACGACGTGTATGCAGGACCCAATAAGCTTTATGGACGCGTAATTAAGACTTAGTAATGTGTTTGATGAATTATAAGAATGTTCACTTCAATCGATTTGTTCCTAAAGAACTGAACGTATCAAGCAAATGAGGTTCACTGTTACATGACTTGTGGTTAGAACCTAAGTAATCCATCTAACCTTCAAGTTTTTAACTTGAAGTGATGAGAACGACGTGTATTGTAGTCCCAATAAGCTTCTTTGACGCGTAATTAAGACTTAGAAATCCGTTTGATGAAGTATAAGAAACTTCACTTCAATCGATTTGTTCCAAAAGAACTGAACGTATCAAGCAAATGACGTTCACTGTTGCATTACTTGCAGTTAGAACTTAAGTTATCCATCTAACCTTCAAGGTTTTAACTTGACGTAATGAGAACGACGTGTATGGAGGACCCAATAAGCTTCATGGACTCGTTATTAAGACTTAGAAATGCGTTTGATGAAGTATAAGAAACTTCACTTCAATCGATTTGTTCCAAAAGAACTGAACGTATCAAGCAAATGAGGTTCCCTGTTACATGAATTGCGGTTAGAACCTAAGTTATCCATCTAACCTTCAAGGTTTTAACATGACGTATTGAGAACGACGTGTATGGAGGACCCAATAAGCTTCATGGACGCGTAATTAAGACTTAGTAATGTGTTTGATGAATTATAAGAATGTTCACTTCAATCGATTTGTTCCTAAAGAACTGAACGTATCAAGCAAATGAGGTTCACTGTTACATGACTTGTGGTTAGAACCTAAGTTATCCATCTAACCTTCAAGTTTTTAACTTGAAGTGATGAGAACGACGTGTATTGTCGTCCCAATAAGCTTCATGGACGCGTAATTAAGACTTAGTAATGCGTTTGATGAAGTATAAGAAACTTCACTTCTATCGATTTGTTCCAAAAGAACTGAACGTATCAAGCAAATGAGGTTCACTATTACATGACTTGCGGTTAGAACCTAAGTTATCTGTCTAACCTTCAAGGTTTTAACTTGACGTATTGAGAACCACGTGTATGGAGGACCCAATAAGCTTTATAGACTCGTAATTAAGACTTTGAAATGCGTTTGATGAAGTATAACAAACTTCATTTCAATCGATTTGTTCCAAAAGAACTGAACGTATCAAGCAAATGAGGTTCTCTGTTACATGACTTGCGGTTAAAACCTAAGTTATCTGTCTAACCTTCAAGGTTTTAACTTGACGTATTGAGAACGACGTGTATGGAGGACCCAATAAGCTTCATGGACGAGTAATTAAGACTTAGTAATGCGTTTGATGAAGTATAAGAAAGTTAACTTCAATCGATTTGTTTCTAAAGAACTGAACGTATCAAGCAAATGAGGTTCACTGTTACATAACTTGTGGTTAGAACCTAAGTTATCCATCTAACCATTAAGGTTTTAACTTGACGTGATGATAACGACGTGTATGGAGGACCCAATAAGCTTCATGGACGCGTAATTAACACTTAGTAATGCGTTTGATGAAGTATAAGAAACTTCACTTCAATCGATTAGTTTCTAAAGAACTAAACGTATCAAGCAAATGATGTTCACTGTTACATGACTTGTGGTTAGAACCTAAGTTATCCATCTAACCTTCATGGTTTTAACTTGAAGTGATGAGAACGATGTGTATTGAGATCCCAAAAGCTTCATGGACGCGTAATTAAGACTTATTAATGTGTTTGATGAAGTATAAGAAACTTCACTTCAATCTATTTTTTCCAAAAGAACTGAACGTATCAAGCAAATGAGGTGCACTGTTACATGACTTGTGGTTAGAGCCTAAGTTATCCATCTAACCTTCAAGTTTTTAACTTGAAGTTATGAGAACGACGTGTATTGTACTCCCAATAAGATTCAAGGACGTGTAATTAATACTTAGTAATGCGTTTGATGAAGTGTAAGTGCAACACCCAGTTCTATAGAACCAAGTCTTTTTCTTTCTAAATTAATGACACACTTTAATGACAATAGTAAAAGTGGGGTTAATTGATCACTAGGTAAGGGCATAAGAGTAATTGGAAATTTAAAATGGATAACGTATTAAGGAATAGGTTTTTGGATTTAATGCATTGTAGCCGCCACTGTTTTCCAATTCTTTTCGACTCTCAGCTCCTCAGCTTAGCAGAGTGCTCTAGGAGGCCCTCCCTTCGATTTCTCCAGCGATTTCTTCGACTTAGGTGAATTCCTTCATTTTTCCTTATGACTAGACGGTTAGATAACAAAGGGAGTGCAATGTGTGTGTTTTGGGAGTGTTGCGAATGAGTGTAGTTTCGGGTTAAGTGCAGAATAAGGGAATGCACGAAGATCTGAGCTTCCAAACTAATTTCCTTAGACTCCTGGATAGTTTAGAATGAAGTTTAACTAATACACTGTCTATGGTTTTAGGTTTGAGCAGAACCCGAAGTGGTTAGCAACCAAACATTTCTCCAGGAATCTAGGTAAGTGAAGTATTGTGTGTGCCTTCGGGCCTACATCACAAAATAGTAAGTTTATGCTTGCTTGAGTATTTCTTGCGTGTTATGCATCATGTTTTTGAAAGAATACAAAAATGAATTTATATGTAGTGGCATGGAAAGACAAGTACAGATTGAAATGTAATAGCTATTAAGGGAATTCATTTGCCCCTTAATCGAGTAGAGGATGTATAATATTGGGAGAATTGATCCCACTCCCAAGGGAACCGAGAGATCATAATAGCTATTAAGGGAATTCATCCGCCCCTTAATCGAGTAGAGGATGTATAGCATTATGAGAATTGATCCCACTCCCAAGGGAACCGAGGGATCAGATCAGTAAACGAACGAATGCACAACTGAGATGAGAAAGTAGAAACTGCATGTTTAGGTTTTATGTTTCAGCATATCATTTCATTATTGCTTCACTTGCTTAGCATTAGGCTAATAGATGAGTTTTGTGATGTAGGTGTTGAGGTAACTACTGGAGAGTTCTTTGAATTTACTGAGGAATAGGCGAAGTTGTTGAAGCACATTCATGCCACGCTTTGGTTCCTTATGAGACGGTTTAACTGATGTCTGTTGGTGTGAAGGTTTAGTTGACAATGTTTCAATTTAAGTGTGTTGAGATTTCATGACAATAGCGGTTTCAATATTTTGAATACGACTTTGAGATCTTTCTGATAATAGTATTTTGTTGAGTTTTAATGTTGGTTCTTACTGAATCTTGAGTAATGCAATGTTTTGAATTGTTTCTGAATAGTTACAGTGAAGTAAGTAAATTCCTTTTCGTAGTCAGAGTTGTGTTTGTATAATAGCAAGGAGTAGTTGAAATGTCGCTCTGTTCTCTGTTGATAGACGATGTCTATTGGCAGATGTTGAGTTGTTGTTCTGTTGTCTATCGGAAGATGTCTTAAGTGGAAGCCATCGGAAGATATAAGTAGAAAATTTGTCGTTTTGTGGCCGGTGGATGTCGGGTATTAAATTCATCGGATGATGTAGAATGTAATTTATCGTTTAGTAACCGGTGGATGTCGAGTGTTAAATCCACCAGATGATGTAGTAGAAGTTTTGTCGTTTAGTCACCGGTGGATGTCGTGTGTTAAATCCATCGGAAGATGTAGGATGTAAATTGTCGTTTTGTAACCGGATGATGTCGAGTATTTTATACCGGAAGGCGTGAGTAAAAGACTTGTCGTCTAGTGATCGGCTGAGGCGGGATGAACAAATCATCCGGCTGACGTCACCGGTAGATGAAGTAGCAAAACTTGTTGTTTTGCGATCGGCTGAGGCTTGAAGAATGACTCCTCCGGCCGACGTCATCGGTGGAGACCTTCAGTTTTATTTCTGCCCTCTTGTTGACTTTGTACAGCGGCAGACGAGTTTGACTTTTGCAACTATCAAAGTATTTCGCGAATTAAAACTTTATTTCTTTTGGCCGAATGTTCCCTAACATCTCAACTGATTATTCAGACATTGTTCTATAGTTGGTTAGTTCTATTTTTGCTCAAATGATTTCCGCTGCAAGTCTCTAAATGTTTTGAGAATTTAGAAAATGTCAAATTTAGACTTTCGAGCGAAATTTTAAATTTGGTCCAAAGTTTCTTAGTCAAGTTCGAGTTTATGAGTAACAAATTGGGTTCAGAAGACTCGGGGCGTTCCAAAAGAATTGAACGTATCAAGCAAATGAGGTTCATTGTTACATGACTTGTGGTTAGAACCTAAGTTATCCATCTAACCTTCAAGTTTTTAACTTGAAGTGATGAGAACGACGTGTATTGTAGTCCCAATAAGCTTCATGGACGTGTAATTAAGACTTAGTAATGTGTTTGATGAAGTATAAGAAACTTCACTTCTATCGATTTTTTCCAAATGAACTGAACGTATCAAGCAAATGAGGTTCACTGTTACATGACTTGCGGTTAGAACCTAAGTTATTCATCTAACCTTCAAGGTTTTAACGTGACGTATTGAGAACGACGTGCATGAAGGACCCAATATGTAACGACCCGAGAAGGATCGCCACGAAATCATAATCTTTTATTATTCGTTTACTTAGCTTTTACTATTATTTCATCTTTTCTATTTCTCGACAAGCATTTACATTCGCATATCCCTTTTTTTTTTACTAAACTGAAAACAGAGACACAGAACCATCAAGGAAGACGAACCCTTTCGTGACTCGACTTCCTACACCTCGTCGGCTCAAACTTTCACAGAGTCGAGCGACTAAGCTTAGACAATTAATCCGTAACTTAATCGAACAAGGAAGAGATACCCCAGACCACTTGACGTTATTCAATTCGGATTTGCATGGGTTTGCATGTATCAACCCTCAGAAATTACATCGTCCGGTCATCACGTGCAATGCGCGTGACTCGCTTAACATCGCCTAATAGAAGATATCTTCCGGTGGGTACGTGAGTTTCACGTGTTCAATTAAAACATCGCCCAGTGTTGGACATCCACCGGTGAACACGAGCCAAACACGTGACTCTTTAAAGTCACACCCGGTCGCTAAACGACAAAATAGCATTTACATCGTCCGGTGAAGAAATACACTTGATCCACCGGTCACAAGATGACAAAATAGCATTTACATCATCCGGTGAAGAAATACACTTGATCCACCGGTCACAAGATGACAAAATAGCATTTACATCATCCAGTGAAGAAATACACTTGATCCACCGGTCACAAGATGACAAAATAGCATTTACATCATCCGGTGATGAAATAAACTTGATCCACCGGTCACAAGATGACAAAATAGCATTTACATCTTCCGGTGAAGAAATACACTTGATCCACCGGTCACAATATGACAAAATAGCATTTACATCATCCGGTGAAGAAATACACTTGATCCACCGGTCACAATATGACAAAATAGCATTTACATCATCCGGTGATGAAATACACTTGATCCACCGGTCACAAGATGACAAAATAGCATTTACATCATCCGGTGGAGAAATACACTTAATCCACCGGTCACAAGATGACAAAATAGCATTTACATCATCCGGTGGAGAAATACACTTAATCCACCGATGACGTCAACCGGTAGAAAACTTCTACCTATAGAACTTATATAAACTTCCACATAATTCAACATGACTGACAAAGCTTTTGCTGATAAATATTAGAACTCACTTAGAGTGTATAGCGGAAGACTTCAGCAAAACAGACCATATAATAATCCTTAAAATCATTTTCAGATTCTTAAGTTTGATCAATCAGATTCTAACCTCAATGTTGAGAGAAAACCTACTCTACTTAGACATCTGTTCAACATAAACTTCATGGACATACTGTGAGCATAACCAGGGGTCTTAATCGCCTATCCAGCCTTACACTGTCATTCTGAGCATCCTCCAGCAACCAGCTTTAATCATCCTCTTTGAACATAGTGTCCTCACCTGAACCTTCTTCACCTACACCATAAGGTTTAACTATAAGCCTAATGCTTAGTAAGGAATGCATACTGGCAGACATTCATGAGTGTACAAAATAAGAAACATAAGTCCGTAAATCTTTCTTCATTCATGCTCATTTTCATTATTTACATAGCATGTATTAAGGCAGGAAACGAGGGAGAAAGACAGGGGTACATAATCAATTGCCAATCGGGCAATCATAGTAATGACTAGCTCGGCCTTCCGTTAACTCCATTGGATTTACTTCCATTGCCTATTAATGAGACCATTAGCCTAGATGGGAAGAAGAAGGCAGAATTGGTAAAGAAACTTCATGAAGACGCACGTCAGCATATCATCAAACGGAATGAGCAAGCTGCTGCCCATGCAAACAAAGGAAGAAAGCACATCACTTTTCAACAAGGAGATTTGGTTTGGGTTCATTTTCGTAAAGAACGTTTTCCCCAACAAAGAAAGTGTAAACTCAATCCTCGTGGAGATGGACCATTCCAAGTTTTGGAAAAGATTAATGATAATGCTTATATCATTGATCTACCAGCTGATTATCAAGTGAGTGCTACTTTTAATGTAACTGACCTCTCTCCTTTCTATGTAGGTCCAGATTCGAGGACGAATCCTTTTCAAGAGAGGGAGAATGATGTGGGCAAGGATGGCATTGAAGAAGAGTTGGGCCAAGAACAATACTTAATGGAGTTGAAAATACCAAATGGACCTATCACTAGAGCTCGGGCCAAGAAGCTTCAAGAAGAAGTCCAAAATAACTTATTTCAAGAACCAAGACCACTTGAAGAAATGGGCCTTAAAGTTATTAATGTGTTACAAATACAAATGGAGTTTGATTAGGCCCAAATTAAGCAAAGAAGGCTCTAGAATGAGTAATTTCGAAGTGACATCCACTAGGCATTTAATATTGGCATAGAGAAGGCCAAAAGGTGTTTTGATGGTTTCCAAGAAGGCTGAACCTAGACCATATTAGAAGCAAAGTTCTTTCTCATGTTTTCAAGGCTATTTAATGCCTATTCTAGACTATTCTTGTAAGCCTATAAATACTTGGGAGTTCTTCATTGTAAGACACACTAGAATGAGAATTATCTTGTGAGAATTTCTTCCAAACTGTTCTTCTGTAGAACTTGCGGAAATTTCAAGTGCAACCACTTGATTTCCAACCCTTATAATATTGGTTTCTTGCTCTTCCATAGCAACGGGGTCAATATTCCTTTCTTGATACTATTGGTTTCTGGTTGTCATATAACCACGGGGTCATTAGTCCTAAACTTTGAAACTACTATTGGGCGATCCTGAAGTTGATTCCATCTATTGACGTTGGGTCTCACAACAAGTTTGTTGAGGTTTGCATCACCTCCACCGGTGGGAGAATTCGCGAACTATCATGCAGTATTAACTCGGCCTCCACCAAGGTGAGGATTTGCGAGTTTTCCTGCCAATTCGGTCTCCACCAGCGGAAGAATTCGCGAACCGTACTTAACATCCACTCGGCCTCCTCCAATGGGAGAATTTGCCAGCCATACTAATCATCAACTCGGCCTCCACCAATGGGAGAATTCGCGAGCCATACATACCATCAACTCGGCCTCCACCAATGGGAGAATTCGCTAGCCATTCATGAGCCTTGTGAACATATCATAGTCACTTCCCCCGTTCTGCACTTAATCATGATTACATTTGTTCTTCATGTTCTTAACTCAATCATAAACGTGTACATAATGCATAGACATGAAGTTCACAGAGAAATGTCGTACTGTATGAACGAGTAAAACATCATGTAACTTAACATCTTCCTGCTCAAATACTTCATATCATGGCAACTATTAGTCATAATCATCAGACAAACATTTCAACAATTTTTCCTAGTATCCTTGCGGTGTAGGGCCCTATTGGCCGGAAATCTTAATACATCCACTTACCTGGTTCCCTTAGCAATCCGAGCTTCTTCTCTTTAAACTTCTTCACCTAAAACATGTTCATTACAGTAGTTAAAACAAAATCCTAATTGTTCTAATCATAAATCGTCCTAGGGTTCTAATAGCTAAAGTCATTCCGATTCTTCTGTTTGATACACTGCAGTCTGAAATCCGAAAACTAGGCGGATAGGTCTTACCATCGATTAAACTCGAGTTGGTTACTTAGAATGTTCAAAATTGATTCGGAATGACATCACTACTCTCAGATTTTAAAAAAAAGTCTTAAACTGCTCTGCCACTGTTAAAACCGAACTCAAATGCCGAGCTGAAAGCAAAGCTCTATTCACTAATAAATGACTACATTATCCATTTCATACCTCGGGTGCGGTTTTGCAGAGATATGCAGGCTTGAAACCGGTCGTCGGGGGAGATTGCTGGCAAGCAGGGTGCGAGCTCGGGGAAGGAGAAATTGCCGAGAGTAGAAGGTGTCGGCTATAGTGG
Organism: Begonia masoniana; assembly: GCA_022432975.1. Classification (NCBI taxonomy): domain Eukaryota; kingdom Viridiplantae; phylum Streptophyta; class Magnoliopsida; order Cucurbitales; family Begoniaceae; genus Begonia; species Begonia masoniana. Next base: position 21,022,086 of record CM039503.1, on the reverse strand, counting down.
GGTTTAATGAGGTTTAAGGTTTCCAATTTCTTTAAATACCGGTCCCAAACTTCAATTATTACCATAATGCCACTCAACCTAGTTTAAAACCCACATGTAATTAATTAAACTTGTCATAAAATTCTAAACTGCGAAGATTAAATATTCATGACCGTTAATACAGTTAGGAAAATTACCTAGTCGTGTCTCGGGTGTTACATCCACCCCTCCTTAAACAAAATTTTCGTCCTCGAAAATTGCTCAAGCAAATAGCTCCAGATATTTGTCTAGCATGTCCTGCTGTCGCTCCCATGTGGCTTCTTCGATGCCGTGGTTTGTCCATAAAACTTTCACCAATGGAATTTCTTTATTCCTCAGAGTCTTAACTGCATACTCCAATATTCGTACCGGTTTCTCTTCATATGCCAGTGTCGGCTCCAACTCGATGCCCGTTGGTTGAATAACTTGTGTCGGATCTCGTATACATTTCCTTAGCATTGACACATGGAAGACATTATGAACTTTATCCAATGATGGGGGCAGTTGCAGTCTGTAAGCTGTACCACCAATTCTAGCCAAGACAGGGAAGGGTCCAATAAACCGTGGAGTGAGCTTTCCTTTCTTGCCAAATCTTATGACTCCTTTAATTGGTGAAATCTTTAAGAACACTTCATCTCCGACTGCAAACTCAAGATCCATTCTCCTTCGATCAGCATAACTCTTCTGTCGGCTTTGCGCAGCCATCATCCTTTTCCTGATAACAGAAATCTTATCCGACATCTGCTGCAGAATATCTGATAAGGCACAGAACCCTAACTCCACCCAAAAGCGCACTCAAGGGGGGAGGTTTGACCCTGCCCTTATATCCTGTGCCAGGAGACACTCCATTTCCGATGTAGGACATATCATCCCCACCCCCTTGAGACCCGACCGCCTCGGTCGGCAATCTGTCGAACCTCAAGCGACACCGGGGAACAGAGATGGTGGCTCTGATACCAAATGATAAGGCACAGAACCCTAACTCCACCCAAAAGCGCACTCAAGGGGGGAGGTTTGACCCTGCCCTTATATCCTGTGCCAGGAGACACTCCATTTCCGATGTGGGACATATCATCAAATGATAAAGGCACAGAACCCTAACTCCACCCAAAAGCGCACTTAAGGGGGGAGGTTTGACCCCGCCCTTATATCCTGTGCCAGGAGACACTCCATTTCCGATGTGGGACGTATCATCCCCACCCCCTTGAGACCCGACCGCCTCGGTCGGCAATCTGTCGAACCTCAAGCGACACCGGGAAACAGAGATGGTGGCTCTGATACCAAATGATAAAGGCACAGAACCCTAACTCCACCCAAAAGCGCACTTAAGGGGGGAGGTTTGACCCTGCCCTTATATCCTGTGCCAGGAGACACTCCATTTCCGATGTGGGACATATCAATATCGGGTCCAAGAAGTTTTGCTTCACCAACCTCATTCCAATACAGAGGTGATCTACATTTCCTACCATACAACGCCTCATAAGGTGCCATACCTATGGTGGACTGGTAACTATTGTTGTAAGAAAACTCAACCAAGGGTAGATGTCTGCTCCAAGTCGTCTGAAAGTCCAACACACATGCTCTCAACATATCCTCAAGTATCTGAATACTCCTCTCTGATTGGCCATCTGTCTGTGGGTGAAAAGCAGTGCTGAAGGATAACTTTGTACCTAATGTGCCCTGCAAGCTTTGCCAAAACCTAGAGGTGAATCTAGGATCACGATCGGAGACAATAGATGCAGGAATCCCATGCAACCTAATAACTTCTTGTACATAAAGATCAGCAAGCTGGTCCATCGAGTAGGTTGTCCTTACTGGTAAGAAATGGGCCGATTTCGTCAGTCTATCAATCACAACCCAAATGCTATCATGTCCCTTAGTTGTCTTAGGTAATCCTACTACGAAATCCATAGCTATGTGTTCCCACTTCCACTTGGGGATGGGCAGAGGTTGAAGGGTACCTCCTGGACGTTGGTGCTCGGCTTTAACCTGCTGGCAAACCAAACACGACTCTACATACTTAGCAACATCTCTCTTTAAGTTTGGCCACCAGTAGAGTAACTTCAGGTCTCGATACATCTTGGTGCCTCCAGGATGCACAGAAAAGGGAGACGATTGCGCCTCAGCTAAGATTTGCTTACGTAATCCTTCATCATTAGGGACATACCATCTATTCCTAAACTTCAGAATCCCGTCCTTGGAGAGACTAAACTCGGAGGTGGTGTTCTTCACCTTGTTCATCATACTGATATTCTCCTCTGAACTCCTCTGTTGGAAAGGTTGATAATTCTGGAACTAACTCCAATTCAAACTTCTGTACTTCTGTTCTCAATGGTATAGACATGGTTGACGTTACGGGTTGCATCGTTGATGACATCCTGCTCAAGGCGTCAGCCATGGAGTTAGCTTTACCCGGGTGATACTTGATCTCAAAATCGTAGTCCTTAACAAATTCCAACCAACGCCTCTGCCTCATGTTCAATTCCTTTTGTGTGAAGAGATACTTCAGACTTTTATGGTCAGAAAATACCTCACATTGTTGCCCATATAAATAGTGTCTCCAAATCTTCAAGGCAAAGACAACAGCAGCTAATTCCAAATCATGGGTGGGGTAGTTCTGTTCATAACTCTTTAGCTGTCTAGAGGCATACGCTACAACTTTACCCTCTTGCATCAAAACACTGCCCAACCCAACTTTAGATGCATCACAATATACGCTAAACTTTCCTTCTTCGGTTGGAAGGGTCAATACCGGGGCTGTTGTTAACTTCACCTTCAATAACTGGAAGCTATCCTCACAAGCTTCGGTCCAAGAGTATTTATTGTCCTTCCTTGTCAAACTCGTCAGGGGTTTAGCTATCATAGAAAATCCTTTGATGAACTTTCTGTAATAGCCTGCCAATCCAAGGAAACTGCGGACTTCACTGGCATTCTTTGGTTGTGGCCAATCCTTTACTGCCTGAATTTTGGTCGGGTCCACTGATATTCCATTAGCAGAAACTTCATGTCCAAGAAAATTGACCTTGTCCAACAAAAATTCACACTTAGACAATTTGGCATAAAGCTGGTGCTCCTTCAATGTTGTCAAAACTACTCTTAAATGTTCTGCATGGTCAGTTTCAGTCTGTGAGTAAATCAGGATATCGTCTATAAACACAATTACAAATTTGTCCAAGTACTCCCGAAACACTCGATTCATTAAGTCCATAAAGGCTGCAGGTGCATTGGTCAGTCCAAATGACATGACCAAGAATTCATAGTGTCCATAACGGGTTCTGAAGGCTGTCTTTGGTATATCTCCTTCCTTAACCTTCAGTTGGTAATAACCCGAACGTAAATCTATTTTCGAAAACACCTTAGCTCCTTGCAATTGGTCAAACAAATCATCAATCCGAGGTAAGGGGTACTTATTCTTAATTGTCAACTTATTTAGTTCCCTGTAGTCTATGCACATTCTAAGGGAACCATCCTTCTTCTTGACAAATAAAACAGGTGCACCCCAAAGGGAACTGCTAGGGCGTATAAATCCTTTGTCTACTAATTCCTGTAGCTGGACCTTTAACTCTTTTAGTTCTACAGGTGCCATACGATAAGGGTTCTTAGATACCGGTAATTCCTCGGGATATGTATCAATTACAAACTCTACTTCTCTATTTGGTGGTAATCCTGGCAAGTCATCCAAAAATGCCTCAGGGAACTCTCTGACTATAGGGATATCTTGTAACTCTATCTTATTCTTCACCCGACCATCCATTATGCTAGCTAAGTAACTCTCACAACCATTTTTCAGTAACCGGTAAATTTCTAGTGAGGATATAATCGGTATTTTGCTTATCTTAGGAATAGCTTGGAAGGAATAATGATCACCATTTGGGGGTCGAAAATCAACCATTCCAGATCTACAACTTATTGTGGCATAATGCCTAATTAACCAATCCATTCCTAATATCACCTCATACCCTTTCATGTCAATTACAATCAGTTCTACATATAGTTTCTTACTTCCTAAGGACACAACATCACCTTTAACAATCTGTTCGGAATGTAGTGATTTCCCCGATGGTAACATAACACTAAATGACCTTTCAGCTGGCAAAGATCCTATGTTATGATTGCATACAAACAAGGTTGATATAAACGAGTGTGTGGCTCCTGTATCTATAAGCGTGTAAGCACCAAAACCACAGATCATAATGGTACCTGTTATGACCGTAAGCGGCACTGTATCCTCATGTTCAAGCATAGCATAAACTCTGGGTACTACTCTTGCACGGTTCGGGTCTGGCGGCATGGGGCAGTCTCTGACTAGGTGTCCAGCCTTATCACACCTGAAACAACGGCCAGAAAGTAACTTGCACTCACCAGGATGGTTCTTCTGACACGTGAGGCATATAGGTGCCAGAGGTCTCTTTCCTTTTCCTTGATCATCATTTGAATTGAAGAGTCTCTTTACCCCTTGTTGTTGTTCTTGTGGTCCCCTGTTATGTTGCGGCTGCCACCCTTTGTTCTGACGTGGTGGCGGCTAAGTGTCCTTCGCGAGTTTCCTTGGCTGCTCGCGCTGTGCGTATGCTGTCATTTCTGCCTTTTCCAGCTCCAAAGCCTTAGCCGTCACTTCACCATAAGGCACATTGTGTATCCCAGCAGTATTCACCTTCATGTACAGATTTGGCTTCAGTCCTTGAACAAATTGGTAAATCTTGTCCTCCTCATCCTCAATCATACGGGGAGCAAACCGGGATAAGGCATCAAATTTACATATGTAATCCGTCACAGAGCCAGTTTGTCGTAGATTCATGAACTCCTTCTTCTTGTTGGCCCGAACAGTCCTATTGAAGTACTTGTCAAAGAAGGCAGTCTTGAACATCTCCCAGGTCATAGCTTCGGCATTAGCGGTGTTCTGGATCGAGTCCCACCAATGCCTCGTTTAATCATAAATCGTCCTAGGGTTCTAATAGCTAAAGTCATTCCGATTCCTCTGTTTGATACACTGCAGTCTGAAATCCGAAAACTAGGCGGACAGGTCTTACCATCGATTAAATCCGAGTTGGTTACTTAGAATGTTCAAAATTGATTCGGAATGACATCACTACTCTCAGATTTTAAAAAAAACTCTTAAACTGCTCGGCCACAGTTAAAACCGAACTCAAATGCCGAGCTGAAAGCAAAGCTCTATTCACTAATAAATGACTACATTATCCATTTCATACCTCGGGTGCGGTTTTGTAGAGATATGCAGGCTTGAAACCGGTCGTCGGGGGGAGATTGCTGGCAAGTAGGGTGCGAGCTCGGGGAAGGAGAAATTACTGAGAGTAGAAGGTGTCGGCTATAGTGGGGTTTAATGAGGTTTAAGGTTTTCAATTTCTTTAAATACCGGTCCCAAACTTCAATTATTACCATAATGCCACTTAACCTAGTTTAAAACCCACATGTAATTAATTAAACTTGTCATAAAATTCTAAACCGCGAAGATTAAATATTCATGACCGTTAATAGAGTTAGGAAAATTACCTAGTCGTGTCTCGGGTGTTACACAATAAGCTTCATGGAGGCGTAATTAAGACTTAGTAATGCGTTTGATGAAGTATAAGAAATTTCACTTCAATCGATTTGTTCCAAAAGAACTGAACGTAATAAGCAAATGAGGTTAACTATTACAGGACTTGTAGTTAGAACCGAAGTTATTCATTTAACCTTCAAGGTTTTAACTTGAAGTAATGAGAACGACATGTATTGAGGTCCCAATAAGCTTCATGGACGCATAATAAAGACTTAGTAATGCGTTTGATGAAGTATAAGAAACTTCACTTCAATCGATTTGTTCCAAAAGAACTGAACGTATCAAGCAAATGATGTTCACTGTTACATGACTTGTGGTTAGAACCTAAGTTATCAATCAAACCTTCAAGGTTTTAACTTGACGTGATGAGAACGACGTGTATGGAGGTTCCAATAAGCTTCATGGACGCGTAATTAAGACTTAGTAATGGGTTTGATAAAGTATAAGAAACTTCACTTCAATCGATTTATTCCAAAAGACTTGAACGTATCAAGCAAATGAGGTTCACTGTTACATGACTTGTGGTTAGAACCTAAGTTATCCATCTAACCTTCAAGGTTTTAACTTAACGTGATGAGAACGACGTGTATGGAGGACCCAATAAGCTTCACGGACACGTAATTAAAACTTAGTAATGCATTTGATGAAGTATAAGAAAGTTCACTTCAATCGATTTGTTCCAAAAGAACTGAACGTATGAAGCAAACGAGGTTTACTGTTACATGACTTGTGGGTAGAACCTAAGTTATCCATCTAACCTTCAAGTTTTTAACTTGAAGTGATCAGAACGATGTGTATTGAAGTTCCAGTAAGCTTCATGGACGCGTAATTAAAACATACTAATGCGTTTGATGAAGTATAAGAAACTCTACTTTAATCGATTTGTTCCAAAAGAACTGAACGTATCAAGGAAATGAGGTTCACTGTTACATGACTTGTGGTTAGAACCTAAGTTATCCATCTAACCTTCAAGGTTTTAAATTGACGTGATGAGAACGACGTGTATGGAGGCCCAATAAGCTTCATGGATGCGTAATTAAGACTTAGTAATGCGTTTGATGAAGTATAAGAAGGTTCACTTCAAACGATTTATTGCAAAAGAACTGAACCTAACAAGCAATTGAGGTTCACTATTACATGACTTGTTGTTAGAACCTAAGCTATCAGTCTAACCTTCAAGGTTTTAACTTGACGTGATTATAACGACGTGTATGGAGGACCCAATAAGCTTCATTGACGCGTAATTAAGACTTAGTAATGCGTTTGATAAAGTATAAGAATGTTCACTTCAATCGATTTGTTCCAAAAGAACTGAACGTATCAAGCAAATGAGGTTCACTGTTACATGACTTGTGGTTAGAACCTAAGTTATCAATCTAACCTTCAAGGTTTTAACTTGACGTGATGATAACGTCGTGTATGGAGGACCCAATAAGCTTCATGGACGCGTAATTAAGACTTAGTATTGCATTTGATGAAGTATAATAAAGTTCACTTCAATCGATTTGTACCAAAAGAACTGAACGTATCAAGCAAATGAGATTCACTATTACATGACTTGTGGTTAGAACCTAAGTTATCCATCTAACCTTCAAGTTTTTAACTTAGAGTGATGAGAACGACGTGTATTGAGTTCCAGTAAGCTTCATAGACGCGTAATTAAGACTTAGTAATGCGTTTGATGAAGTATAAGAAACTTCACTTCTATAGATTTATTCAAAAAGAACTGAACGTATCAAGCAAATGAGGTTCACTGTTACATGACTTGCGGTTAAAACATAAGTTATCCGTCTAACCTTCAAGGTTTTAACTTGACGTATTAGGAACGACGTGTATGGAGGACCCAATAAGATTCATGGACGCGTAATTAAGACTTAGTAATGCGTTTGATGAAGTATAAGAAAGTTAACTTCAATCGATTTGTTTCTAAAGAACTGAACGTATCAAGCAAATGAGGTTCACTGTTACATGACTTGCGGTTAGAACCTAAGTTATCCATCTAACCTTCAAGTTTTTAACTTGAAGTGATCAGAACGATGTGTATTGAAGTTCCAGTAAGCTTCATGGACGCGTAATTAAAACATACTAATGCGTTTGATGAAGTATAAGAAACTCTACTTTAATCGATTTGTTCCAAAAGAACTGAACGTATCAAGGAAATGAGGTTCACTGTTACATGACTTGTGGTTAGAACCTAAGTTATCCATCTAACCTTCAAGGTTTTAAAATTACGTGATGAGAACGACGTGTATGGAGGCCCAATAAGCTTCATGGATGCGTAATTAAGACTTAGTAATGCGTTTGATGAAGTATAAGAAGGTTCACTTCAAACGATTTATTGCAAAAGAACTGAACCTAACAAGCAATTGAGGTTCACTATTACATGACTTGTTGTTAGAACCTAAGCTATCAGTCTAATCTTCAAGGTTTTAACTTGACGTGATTATAACGACGTGTATGGAGGACCCAATAAGCTTCATTGACGCGTAATTAAGACTTAGTAATGCGTTTGATAAAGTATAAGAATGTTCACTTCAATCGATTTGTTCCAAAAGAACTGAACGTATCAAGCAAATGAGGTTCACTGTTACATGACTTGTGGTTAGAACCTAAGTTATCAATCTAACCTTCAAGGTTTTAACTTGACGTGATGATAACGTCGTGTATGGAGGACCCAATAAGCTTCATGGACGCGTAATTAAGACTTAGTATTGCATTTGATGAAGTATAATAAAGTTCACTTCAATCGATTTGTACCAAAAGAACTGAACGTATCAAGCAAATGAGATTCACTATTACATGACTTGTGGTTAGAACCTAAGTTATCCATCTAACCTTCAAGTTTTTAACTTAGAGTGATGAGAACGACGTGTATTGAGTTCCAGTAAGCTTCATAGACGCGTAATTAAGACTTAGTAATGCGTTTGATGAAGTATAAGAAACTTCACTTCTATAGATTTATTCAAAAAGAACTGAACGTATCAAGCAAATGAGGTTCACTGTTACATGACTTGCGGTTAAAACATAAGTTATCCGTCTAACCTTCAAGGTTTTAACTTGACGTATTAGGAACGACGTGTATGGAGGACCCAATAAGATTCATGGACGCGTAATTAAGACTTAGTAATGCGTTTGATGAAGTATAAGAAAGTTAACTTCAATCGATTTGTTTCTAAAGAACTGAACGTATCAAGCAAATGAGGTTCACTGTTACATGACTTGTGGTTAGAACCTAAGTTATCCATCTAACCAGCAAGGTTTTAAGTTGACGTGAAGACAACGACGTGTATGGAGGACCCAATAAGCTCTATGGACGCGTAATTAAGACTTATAAATGCGTTTGATGAAGTATAAGAAACTTCACTTCAATCGATTTGTTCCAAAAGAACTGAACGTAACATGCAAATGAGGTTCAGTATTACATGACTTGTTGTTAGAACCCAAGTTATTCATTTAACCTTCAAGGTTTTAACTTAAAGTGGTGAGAACCACATGTATTGAGGTCCCAATAAGCTTTATGGACGCGTAATTAAGACTTAGTAATGTGTTTGATGAAGTATAAGGAACTTCACTTCAATCGATTTGCTAAAAAAAAACTGAACGTATCTAGCAAATGAGGTTCACTGTTACATGACTTGTAGTTAGTACCTAAGTTATCCATCTAACCTTCAAGGTTTTAACTTGACGTGATGAGAACGACGTGTATGGAGGACCCAATAAGCTTCATGGACGCGTAATTAAGACTTAGTAATGCGTTTGATGAAGTATAAAAAGCTTCACTTCAATCGATTTGTTCCAAAAATTTGAACGTATCAAGCAAATGAGGTTCACTGTTACATGACTTGCGTTAGAACGTAAGTTATCCATCTAACCTTCAAGGTTTTAACTTGATGTATTGAGAACGACGTGTATGGAGGATCTAATAAGCTTCATGGACGCGTAATTCAGACTTAGTAATGCGTTTGATGAAGTATAAGAAAGTTCACTTCAATCGATTTATTCCAAAAGAATGGAACGTATCAAGCAAATGAGTTTCACTGTTACATGACTTGTGGTTAGAACCTAAGTTATCCATCTAACTTTCAAGTTTTTAACTTGACGTGATGAGAACGACGTGAATGGAGGTCCCAATAAGCTTCATGGACGCATAATTAAGACTTAGAAATGCGTTTGATGAAGTATAAGAAACTTCACTTCAATCGATTTGTTCCAAAAGAACTGAACGTAACAAGCAAATGAGGTTCAGTATTACATAACTTGTAGTTAGAACCCAAGTTATTTATTTAACCTTCAAGTTTTAACTTGAAATGGTGAGAACCACATGTATTGAGGTCCCAATAAGTTTTATGGACGCGTAATTAAGACTTAGTAATGCGTTTGATGAAGTATAAGAAACTTCACTTCTATTGATTTATTCAAAAAGAACTGAACGTAGCAAGCAAATGAGGTTCACTGTTACATGACTTGTGGTTAGAACCTAAGTTATCCATCTAACCTACAAGGTTTTAACTTGACGTGACGAGAACGATGTGTATGGAGGACCCAATAAGCTTCATGGACGCGTAATTAAGACTTAGTAATGCGTTTGATGAAGCATAAAAAACTTCACTTCAACCGATTTGTTCCAAAAGACTTGAACGTATCAAGAAAATGAGGTTCTCTGTTACATGACAAGCAGTTAGAACCTAAGTTATCCATCTAACCTTCAAGGTTTTAACTTGATGTATTGAGAACGACATGTATGGAGGACCCAATAAGCTTCATGGACGCGTAATTAAGACTTAGTAATGCGTTTGATAAACTATAAGAAAATTCACTTCAATCGATTTGTTCCAAAAGAACTGAACGTATCAAGCAAATGAGGTTCACTATTACATGACTTGTGGTTAGAACCTAAGTTTTCCTTTTAACCTTCAAGTTTTTAACTTGAAGTGATGAGAACGACGTGTATTGTAGTCCCAATAAGCTTCATGGACGTGTCATTAAGACTTAGTAATGTGTTTGATTAACTATAAGAAACGTCACTTCTATCGATTTGTTCCAAAAGACTTGAACGTATCAAGCAAATGAGGTTCACTGTTACATGATTTGCAGTTAGAACCTAAGTTATCCATCTAACCTTCAAGGTTTGAACTTGACGTATTGAGAACGACGTGTATGGAGGACCCAATAAGCTTCATGTACGCGTAATTAAGATTTAGTAATGCATTTGATGAAGTATAAGAAAGTTCACTTCAATCGATTTGTTCCAAAAGAACTGAACGTATGAAGCAAACGAGGTTTACTGTTACATGACTTGTGGGTAGAAACCTAAGTTATCCATCTAACCTTCAAGTTTTTAACTTGAAGTGATCAGAACGATGTGTATTGAAGTTCCAGTAAGCTTCATGGACGCGTAATTAAAACATACTAATGCGTTTGATGAAGTATAAGAAACTCTACTTTAATCGATTTGTTCCAAAAGAACTGAACGTATCAAGCAAATGAGGTTCACTGTTACATGACTTGTAGTTAGAACCTAAGTTATCCATCTAACCTCAAGTTTTTAACTTGAAGTTATGAGAACGATGTGTATTGAGGTCCCAAAAAGCTTCATGGACGCGTAATTAAGACTTAGTAATGCGTTTGATGAAATATAAGAAACTTCACTTCAATCGATTTGTTCCAAAAGAACTGAACGTATCAAGCAAATGAGGTTCACTGTTACATGACTTGCGGTTAGAACCTAAGTTATCCATCTAACCTTCAAGGTTTTGACTTGACGTATTGAGAACGACGTGTATGGAGGACCCAATAAGCTTCATGGACGCGTAATTAAGACTTAGTAATACGTTCGATGAAGTCTAAGAAAGTTCATTTCAATTGATTTGTTCCAAAAGAACTGAACGTATCAAGCAAATGAGGTTCACTATTACATTACTTGTGGTTAGAACCTATGTTATCCATCTAACTTTCAAGGTTTTAACTTGACGTATTGAGAACGACGTGTATGGAGGACCCAATAAGCTTCATGGACGCGTTATTAAGACTTAGTAATGCATTTGATGAAGTATAAGAAACTTCACTTCAATCGATTTGTTCCAAAAGAATTGAACGTCTCTAGTAAATGAGGTTCACTATTACATGACTTGTGGTTAGAACCTAAGTTATCCATCTAACCTTCAAGTTTTTAACTTGAATTGATGAGAACGACGTGTATTGAGGTCCCAGTAAGCTTCATGGACGCGTAATTAGACTTAGTAATGCGTTTGATAAAGTATAAGAAACTTCACTTCAATCGATTTGTTCCAAAAGAACTGATTGTACAAAGCAAATGAGGTTCACTGTTACATGACTTGTGGTTAGAACCTAAGTTGTCAATCTAACCTTCAAGGTTTTAACTTGACGTATTGAGAACGACGTGTATGGAGGACCCAATAAACTTCATGGACGCGTAATTAAGACTTAGTATTGCGTTTGATGAAGTATAAGAAACTTTACTTCAATCGATTTGTTCCAAAAGAACTAAACGTATCAAGCAAATGAGATTCACTGTTAAATGACTTGCGGTTAGAACCTAAGTTATCCATCTAACCTTCAAGGTTTTAACTTGACTTATTGAGAAAGACGTGTATGGAGGACCCAATAAGCTTCATGGACGCGTAATTAAGACATAGTAATGCTTTTTATGAAATATAAGAAACTTCACTTCAATCGATTTGTTCCAAAAGAACTGAACGTGTCAAGCAAATGAGGTTCACTATTACATGACTTGTAGTTAGAATCTTAGTTATTCATTTAACCTTCAAGGTTTTAACTTGAAGTAATGAGAACGACTTGTATTGAGGTTCCAATAAGATTCATGGATGCGTAATTAAGACTTAGTAATGCGTTTGATGAAGTATAAGAAGGTTCACTTCAATCGATTTGTTTCTAAAGAACTGAACGTATCAAGCAAATGAGGTTCACTGTTACATGACTTGTGGTTAGAACCTAAGTTATCCATCTAACCTTCAACGTTTTATGTTGACGTGAAGACAACGACGTGTATGGAGGACCCAATAAGCTTTATGGACGCGTAATTAAGACTTATAAATGCGTTTGATGAAGTATAAGAAACTTCACTTCAATCGATTTGTTCCAAAAGAACTGAACGTAACATGCAAATGAGGTTCAGTATTACATGACTTGTTGTTAGAACCCAAGTTATTTATTTAACCTTCATGGTTTTAACTTAAAGTGGTGAGAACCACATGTATTGAGGTCCCAATAAGCTTTATGGACGCGTAATTAAGACTTAGTAATGCGTTTGATGAAGTATAAGAAACTTCACTTCAATCGATTGGCTAAAAAAAAACTGAACGTATCTAGCAAGTGAGGTTCACTCTTACATGACTTGTGGTTAGAACCTAAGTTATCCATCTAACCTTCAAGGTTTTAACTTGACGTGATGAGAATGACGTGTATGGAGGACCCAATAAGCTTCATGGACGCGTAATTAAGACTTAGTAATGCGTTTGATGAAGTATAAAAAACTTCACTTCAATCGATTTGTTCCAAAAATTTGAACGTATCAAGCAAATGAGGTTCACTGTTACATGACTTGCGTTAGAACCTAAGTTATACATCTAACCTTCAAGGTTTTAACTTGATGTATTGAGAACGACGTGTATGGAGGATCTAATAAGCTTCATGGACGCGTAATTCAGACTTAGTAATGCGTTTGATGAAGTATAAGAAAGTTCACTTCAATCGATTTGTTCCAAAAGAACGGAATGTATCAAGCAAATGAGGTTCACTGTTACATGACTTGTGGTTAGAACCTAAGTTATCCATCTAACTTTCAAGGTTTTAACTTGACGTGATGAGAACGACGTGAATGGAGGTCCCAATAAGCTTCATGGACGAATAATTAAGACTTATAAATGCGATTGATGAAGTATAAGAAACTTCACTTCAATCGATTTGTTCCAAAAGAACCGAACGTAACAAGCAAATGAGGTTCAGTATTACATAACTTGTAGTTAGAACCCAAGTTATTTATTTAACCTTCAAGGTTTTAACTTGAAATGGTGAGAACCACATGTATTGAGGTCCCAATAAGTTTTATGGACGCGTAATTAAGACTTAGTAATGCGTTTGATGAAGTATAAGAAACTTCACTTCTATTGATTTATTCAAAAAGAACTGAACGTAGCACGCAAATGAGGTTCACTGTTACATGACTTGTGGTTAGAACCTAAGTTATCCATCTAACCTTCGAGGTTTTAACTTGACGTGATGAGAACGATGTGTATGGAGGACCCAATAAGCTTCATGGACGCGTAATTAAGACTTAGTAATGCGTTTGATGAAGCAAAAAAAACTTCACTTCAATCGATTTGTTCCAAAAGACTTGAACGTATCAAGCAAATGAGGTTCACTGTTACATGACTAGCGGTTAGAACCTAAGTTATCCATCTAACCTTCAAGGTTTTAACTTGATGTATTGAGAACGACGTGTATGGAGGACCCAATAAGCTTCATTGACGCGTAATTAAGACTTAGTAATGCGTTTGATAAAGTATAAGAAAATTCACTTCAATCGATTTGTTCCAAAAGAACTGAACGTATCAAGCAAATGAGGTTCACTGTTACATGACTTGTGGTTAGAACCTAATTTTTCCTTCTAACCTTCAAGTTTTTAACTTAAAGTGATGAGAACGACGTGTATTGTAGTCCCAATAAGCTTCATGGACGTGTCATTAAGACTTAGCAATGCGTTTGATTAACTATAAGAAACGTCACTTCTATCGATTTGTTCCAAAAGACTTGAACGTATCAAGCAAATGAGGTTCACTGTTGCATGACTTGCAGTTAGAACCTAAGTTATCTATCTAACCTTCAAGGTTTTAACTTGACGTATTGAGAACGACGTGTATGGAGGACCCAATAAGCTTCATGTACGCGTAATTAAGATTTAGTAATGCGTTTGATGAAGTATAAGAATCTTCACTTCAATCGATTTGTTCCAAAAGAACTGAACGTATCAAGCAAATGAAGTTCACTGTTACATGACTTGCGGTTAGAACCTAAGTTATCCATCTAACCTTCAAGGTTTTGACTTGACGTATTGAGAACGACGTGTATTGAAGTTCCAGTAAGCTTCATGGACGCGTAATTAAGACTTAGTAATACGTTCGATGAAGTATAAGAAAGTTCATTTCAATCGATTTGTTCCAAAAGAACTGAACGTATCAAGCAAATGAGGTTCACTGTTACATTACTTGTGGTTAGAACCTAAGTTATCCATCTAACCTTCAAGGTTTTAACTTGACGTATTGAGAACGACGTGTATGTTGCACCCAATAAGCTTCATGGACGCGTTATTAAGACTTAGTAATGCGTTTGATGAAGTATAAGAAACTTCACTTCAATCGATTTGTTCCAAAAGAACTGAACGTATCTAGTAAATGAGGTTCACTATTACATGACTTGTAGTTAGAACCTAAGTTATCCATCTAACCTTCAAGTTTTTAACTTGAATTGATGAGAACGACGTGTATTGAGGTCCCAGTAAGCTTCATGGACGCGTAATTAGACTTAGTAATGCGTTTGATAAAGTATAAGAAACTTCACTTCAATCGATTTGTTCCAAAAGAACTGATTGTACAATGCAAATGAGGTTCACTGTTACATGACCTGTGGTTAGAACCTAAGTTATCCATTTAACCTTCAAGGTTTTAACTTGACGTGATGAGAACGACGTGTATGGAGGACCCAATAAGCTTCATGGATGAGTAATTAAGACTTAGTAATGCGTTTGATGAAGTATAAGAAACTTCATTTCAATCGAATTGTTCCAAAAGAACTGAACGTATCAAGCAAATAATGTTCACTGTTACATGACTTGTGGTTAGAACCTAAGTTATCAATCTAACCTTCAAGGTTTTAACTTGACGTATTGAGAACGACGTGTATGGAGGACCCAATAAACTTCATGGACGCATAATTAAGACTTAGTATTGCGTTTGATGAAGTATAAGAAACTTTACTTCAATCGATTTGTTCCAAAAGAACTAAACGTATCAAGCAAATGAGGTTCACTGTTACATGACTTGCGGTTAGAACCTAAGTTATCCATTTAACCTTCAAGGTTTTAACTTGACTCATTGAGAAAGACGTGTATGGTGGACCCAATAAGCTTCTTGGACGCGTAATTAAGACATAGTAATGCGTTTGATGAAGTATAAGAAACTTCACTTCAATCGATTTGTTCCAAAAGAACTGAACGTGTCAAGCAAATGAGGTTCACTATTACATGACTTGTTGTTAGAACCTTAGTTATTCATTTAATCTTCAAGGTTTTAACTTGAAGTGATGAGAACGACTTGTATTGAGGTTCCAATATGCTTCATGGATGCGTAATTAAGACTTAGTAATGCGTTTGATGAAGTATAAGAAGGTTCACTTCAATCGATTTGTTCCAAAATAACTGAACGTATCAAGCAGATGAGGTTCACAGTTAATTGACTTGTGGTTAGAACCTAAATTATCAATCTAACCATCAAGTTTTTAACATGAAGTGATGAGAACGACATGTATTGATGTTCCAGTAAGCTTCATGGACGCGTAATTAGGACTTAGTAATGCGTTTGATTAAGTATAAGCAAGTTCACTTCAATCGATTTGTTCCAAAAGAACTGAACGTATCAAGAACATGAGGTTCACTGTTAATTGACTTGTGGTTAGAACCTAAGTTATCAATCTAACCTTCAAATTTTTAACTTGAAGTGATGAGAACGACGTGTATTGAGGTTCCAGTAAGCTTCATGGACGCGTAATTAAGACTTAGTAATACGTTTGATGAAGTATAAGAAACTTCACTTCAATCGATTTGTTCCAAAAGAACTGAACGTATCAAGCAAATGAGGTCCACTGTTACATGACTTGTGGTTAGAACCTAAGTTATCCATCTAACCTTCAAGTTTTTAACTTGAAGTGATGAGAACGATGTGTATTGAGGTCCCAGTAAGCTTCATGGACGCGTAATTAAGACTTAGTAATGCGTTCGATGAAGTATAAGAAACTTCACTTCAATCGATTTGTTCCAAAAGAACTGAACGTATCAAGCAAATGAGGTTCACTGTTACATGACTTGTGGTTAGAACCTAAGTTATCCATCTAACCTTCAAGGTTTTAACTTGACGTGATGAGAACGACGTGTATGGAGGACCCAATATGCTTCATGGACGCGTAATTAAGACTTAGTAATGCGTTTGATGAAGTATAAAAAGCTTCACTTCAATCGATTTGTTCCAAAAATTTGAACGTATCAAGCAAATGAGGTTCACTGTTACATGACTTGCGGTTAGAACCTAAGTTATCCATCTAACCTTCAAGGTTTTGACTTGACGTATTGAGAACGACGTGTATGGAGGACCCAATAAGCTTCATGGACGCGTAATTAAGACTTAGTAATACGTTCGATGAAGTCTAAGAAAGTTCATTTCAATTGATTTGTTCCAAAAGAACTGAACGTATCAAGCAAATGAGGTTCACTGTTACATTACTTGTGGTTAGAACCTATGTTATCCATCTAACTTTCAAGGTTTTAACTTGACGTATTGTGAACGACGTGTATGGAGGACCCAATAAGCTTCATGGACGCGTTATTAAGACTTAGTAATGCATTTGATGAAGTATAAGAAACTTCACTTCAATCGATTTGTTCCAAAAGAATTGAACGTCTCTAGTAAATGAGGTTCACTATTACATGACTTGTGGTTAGAACCTAAGTTATCCATCTAACCTTCAAGTTTTTAACTTGAATTGATGAGAACGACGTGTATTGAGGTCCCAGTAAGCTTCATGGACGCGTAATTAGACTTAATAATGCGTTTGATAAAGTATAAGAAACTTCACTTCAATCGATTTGTTCCAAAAGAACTGATTGTACAAAGCAAATGAGGTTCACTGTTACATGACTTGTGGTTAGAACCTAAGTTATCAATCTAACCTTCAAGGTTTTAACTTGACGTATTGAGAACGACGTGTATGGAGGACCCAATAAACTTCATGGACGCGTAATTAAGACTTAGTATTGCGTTTGATGAAGTATAAGAAACTTTACTTCAATCGATTTGTTCCAAAAGAACTAAACGTATCAAGCAAATGAGGTTCACTATTAAATGACTTGCGGTTAGAAACTAAGTTATCCATCTAACCTTCAAGGTTTTAACTTGACTTATTGAGAAAGACGTGTATGGAGGACCCAATAAGCTTCATGGACGCGTAATTAAGACATAGTAATGCTTTTTATGAAATATAAGAAACTTCACTTCAATCGATTTGTTCCAAAAGAACTGAACGTGTCAAGCAAATGAGGTTCACTATTACATGACTTGTAGTTAGAATCTTAGTTATTCATTTAACCTTCAAGGTTTTAACTTGAAGTAATGAGAACGACTTGTATTGAGGTTCCAATAAGATTCATGGATGCGTAATTAAGACTTAGTAATGCGTTTGATGAAGTATAAGAAGGTTCACTTCAATCGATTTGTTTCTAAAGAACTGAACGTATCAAGCAAATGAGGTTCACTGTTACATGACTTGTGGTTAGAACCTAAGTTATCCATCTAACCTTCAACGTTTTAAGTTGACGTGAAGACAACGACGTGTATGGAGGACCCAATAAGCTTTATGGACGCGTAATTAAGACTTATAAATGCGTTTGATGAAGTATAAGAAACTTCACTTCAATCGATTTGTTCCAAAAGAACTGAACGTAACATGCAAATGAGGTTCAGTATTACATGACTTGTAGTTAGAACCCAAGTTATTCATTTAACCTTCATGGTTTTAACTTAAAGTGGTGAGAACCACATGTATTGAGGTCCAAATATGCTTTATGGACGCGTAATTAAGACTTAGTAATGCGTTTGATGAAGTATAAGAAACTTCACTTCAATCGATTGGCTAAAAAAAAACTGAACGTATCTAGCAAATGAGGTTCACTCTTACATGACTTGTGGTTAGAACCTAAGTTATCCATCTAACCTTCAAGGTTTTAACTTGACGTGATGAGAATGACGTGTATGGAGGACCCAATAAGCTTCATGGACGCGTAATTAAGACTTAGTAATGCGTTTGATGAAGTATAAAAAACTTCACTTCAATCGATTTGTTCCAAAAATTTGAACGTATCAAGCAAATGAGGTTCACTGTTACATGACTTGCGTTAGAACCTAAGTTATACATCTAACCTTCAAGGTTTTAACTTGATGTATTGAGAACGACGTGTATGGAGGATCTAATAAGCTTCATGGACGCGTAATTCAGACTTAGTAATGCGTTTGATGAAGTATAAGAAAGTTCACTTCAATCGATTTGTTCCAAAAGAACGGAACGTATCAAGCAAATGAGGTTCACTGTTACATGACTTGTGGTTAGAACCTAAGTTATCCATCTAACTTTCAACGTTTTAACTTGACGTGATGAGAACGACGTGAATGGAGGTCCCAATAAGCTTCATGGACGCATAATTAAGACTTATAAATGCGATTGATGAAGTATAAGAAACTTCACTTCAATCGATTTGTTCCAAAAGAACCGAACGTAACAAGCAAATGAGGTTCAGTATTACATAACTTGTAGTTAGAACCCAAGTTATTTATTTAACCTTCAAGGTTTTAACTTGAAATGGTGAGAACCACATGTATTGAGGTCCCAATAAGTTTTATGGACGCGTAATTAAGACTTAGTAATGCGTTTGATGAAGTATAAGAAACTTCACTTCTATTGATTTATTCAAAAAGAACTGAACGTAGCACGCAAATGAGGTTCACTGTTACATGACTTGTTGTTAGAACCTAAGTTATCCATCTAACCTTCGAGGTTTTAACTTGACGTGATGAGAACGATGTGTATGGAGGACCCAATAAGCTTCATGGACGCGTAATTAAGACTTAGTAATGCGTTTGATGAAGCAAAAAAAACTTCACTTCAATCGATTTGTTCCAAAAGACTTGAACGTATCAAGCAAATGAGGTTCACTGTTACATGACTAGCGGTTAGAACCTAAGTTATCCATCTAACCTTCAAGGTTTTAACTTGATGTATTGAGAACGACGTGTATGGAGGACCCAATAAGCTTCATTGACGCGTAATTAAGACTTAGTAATGCGTTTGAAAAAGTATAAGAAAATTCACTTCAATCGATTTGTTCCAAAAGAACTGAACGTATCAAGCAAATGAGGTTCACTGTTACATGACTTGTGGTTAGAACCTAATTTTTCCTTCTAACCTTCAAGTTTTTAACTTAAAGTGATGAGAACGACGTGTATTGTAGTCCCAATAAGCTTCATGGACGTGTCATTAAGACTTAGCAATGCGTTTGATTAACTATAAGAAACGTCACTTCTATTGATTTGTTCCAAAAGACTTGAACGTATCAAGCAAATGAGGTTCACTGTTGCATGACTTGCAGTTAGAACCTAAGTTATCTATCTAACCTTCA
The DNA here is from genome assembly GCA_022432975.1 of Begonia masoniana. Classification (NCBI taxonomy): domain Eukaryota; kingdom Viridiplantae; phylum Streptophyta; class Magnoliopsida; order Cucurbitales; family Begoniaceae; genus Begonia; species Begonia masoniana. Next base: position 21,002,035 of record CM039503.1, on the reverse strand, counting down.
AGGTTTTAACTTGACGTATTGAGAACGACGTGTATGGAGGACCCAATAAGCTTCATGTACGCGTAATTAAGATTTAGTAATGCGTTTGATGAAGTATAAGAATCTTCACTTCAATCGATTTGTTCCAAAGAACTGAACGTATCAAGCAAATGAAGTTCACTGTTACATGACTTGCGGTTAGAACCTAAGTTATCCATCTAACCTCAAGGTTTTGACTTGACGTATTGAGAACGACGTGTATTGAAGTTCCAGTAAGCTTCATGGACGCGTAATTAAGACTTAGTAATACGTTCGATGAAGTATAAGAAAGTTCATTTCAATCGATTTGTTCCAAAAGAACTGAACGTATCAAGCAAATGAGGTTCACTGTTACATTACTTGTGGTTAGAACCTAAGTTATCCATCTAACCTTCAAGGTTTTAACTTGACGTATTGAGAACGACGTGTATGTTGCACCCAATAAGCTTCATGGACGCGTTATTAAGACTTAGTAATGCGTTTGATGAAGTATAAGAAACTTCACTTCAATCGATTTGTTCCAAAAGAACTGAACGTATCTAGTAAATGAGGTTCACTATTACATGACTTGTAGTTAGAACCTAAGTTATCCATCTAACCTTCAAGTTTTTAACTTGAATTGATGAGAACGACGTGTATTGAGGTCCCAGTAAGCTTGATGGACGCGTAATTAGACTTAGTAATGCGTTTGATAAAGTATAAGAAACTTCACTTCAATCGATTTGTTCCAAAAGAACTGATTGTACAATGCAAATGAGGTTCACTGTTACATGACCTGTGGTTAGAACCTAAGTTATCCATTTAACCTTCAAGGTTTTAACTTGACGTGATGAGAACGACGTGTATGGAGGACCCAATAAGCTTCATGGATGCGTAATTAAGACTTAGTAATGCATTTGATGAAGTTTAAGAAACTTCATTTCAATCGAATTGTTCCAAAAGAACTGAACGTATCAAGCAAATGAGGTTCACTGTTACATGACTTGTGGTTAGAACCTAAGTTATCAATCTAACCTTCAAGGTTTTAACTTGACGTATTGAGAACGACGTGTATGGAGGACCCAATAAACTTCATGGACGCATAATTAAGACTTAGTATTGCGTTTGATGAAGTATAAGAAACTTTACTTCAATCGATTTGTTCCAAAAGAACTAAACGTATCAAGCAAATGAGGTTCACTGTTACATGACTTGCGGTTAGAACCTAAGTTATCCATTTAACCTTCAAGGTTTTAACTTGACTCATTGAGAAAGACGTGTATGGTGGACCCAATAAGCTTCTTGGACGCGTAATTAAGACATAGTAATGCGTTTGATGAAGTATAAGAAACTTCACTTCAATCGATTTGTTCCAAAAGAACTGAACGTGTCAAGCAAATGAGGTTCACTATTACATGACTTGTTGTTAGAACCTTAGTTATTCATTTAATCTTCAAGGTTTTAACTTGAAGTGATGAGAACGACTTGTATTGAGGTTCCAATATGCTTCATGGATGCGTAATTAAGACTTAGTAATGCGTTTGATGAAGTATAAGAAGGTTCACTTCAATCGATTTGTTCCAAAATAACTGAACGTATCAAGCAGATGAGGTTCACAGTAGTTAATTGACTTGTGGTTAGAACCTAAATTATCAATCTAACCATCAAGTTTTTAACTTGAAGTGATGAGAACGACGTGTATTGATGTTCCAGTAAGCTTCATGGACGCGTAATTAGGACTTAGTAATGCGTTTGATTAAGTATAAGCAAGTTCACTTCAATCGATTTGTTCCAAAAGAACTGAACGTATCAAGAACATGAGGTTCACTGTTAATTGACTTGTGGTTAGAACCTAAGTTATCAATCTAACCTTCAAATTTTTAACTTGAAGTGATGAGAACGACGTGTATTGAGGTTCCAGTAAGCTTCATGGACGCGTAATTAAGACTTAGTAATACGTTTGATGAAGTATAAGAAACTTCACTTCAATCGATTTGTTCCAAAAGAACTGAACGTATCAAGCAAATGAGGTCCACTGTTACATGACTTGTGGTTAGAACCTAAGTTATCCATCTAACCTTCAAGTTTTTAACTTGAAGTGATGAGAACGACGTGTATTGAGGTCCCAGTAAGCTTCATGGACGCGTAATTAAGACTTAGTAATGCGTTCGATGAAGTATAAGAAACTTCACTTCAATCGATTTGTTCCAAAAGAACTGAACGTATCAAGCAAATGAGGTTCACTGTTACATGACTTGTGGTTAGAACCTAAGTTATCCATCTAACCTTCAAGGTTTTAACTTGACGTGATGAAAACGACGTGTATGGAGGACCCAATATGCTTCATGGACGCGAAATTAAGACTTAGTAATGCGTTTGATGAAGTATAAGAAACTTCATTTCAATCGATTTGTTCCAAAAGAACTGAACGTATCAAGCAAATGAGGTTGTAACGACTCGGGGAGGATCGCCACGAAATTCTTTACTTTACATAAAACTTTAATTCATATTTGAACTCTTTTCTTCTTCTCTGTTTTTTTTTTTTTTTTTTAACAGTATACCTATAACAGACTTAAAGACTTCAACTTAACGGATGGAAAATTAGTCCCTCGTACATGCTTCCAATCGACGTACAAGTTGCATGGGTCTGCATGCATCAACCGATAGACATTGCGTCTTCCGGATGGCACGTGCACCCCACATGACTCGTTTAAACATCTATCGGCAGATGCGAATACTCGTATCGACCGACGATCACGTGCATCTCATGTGACCAATTAAAACATCTACCGATAAACATGTGAAGTCCACGTGTTTATCTAAGACATCTTCCGATAGCTTACAAGTTCTATATCATCCGATCACTAAACGACAAATTATCATTTACATCATTCGGTGAGGAAATATACTTCATCTTCCGGTGAAATAGTGAAACATCATCCGATGGACATGTGCTCCCCACGTGCATAATTAAAACATGACCCGGTCACTAAACGACAAGAAACCCTCACATCGTCCGATGGCTAAACACTCTACATCTGCCGATCGCTAGACGACAAAATAGCACTTTTATCATCCGATGGCTTAAACACTACATCTGCTGATCGCTAGACGACAAAATAACACTTTCATCATCTGATGGCTTTAACACTACATCTGCCGATCGCTAGACGACAAAATAACAATTTCATCATCCGATGGCTTTAACACTACATCTGCCCATCGCTAGACGACAAAATAACACTTTCATCATCCGATGGCTTTAACACTACATCTGCCCATCGCTAGACGACAAAATAACACTTTCATCATCCGATGGCTTAAACACTACATCTGCCGATGACGTTAGCCGGATGAATGCCTGATCCAGCTTCTATCTTACGGCAGTAGAACACCATAATCATCAAACAAACTCATCCAACAGAAAATACCACAACTCACCCAAATCTTAACCTGGAAATTATAAACCCTAATGAGTAAAAACCATATCCCATACAAAATACACATAGCGGAAGGCTTAAGCAAAACACACCATTCAATAATCCTTAAAATTGTTAACAAACTCTGTAGTCAAACCATTCAAAAATCCGAATCTCATTGTTATAAGAAAACTCTATTCTACTTAGTCATCTGTTTATCATAAACTTCTCTGACTTACTATGGGTATAACTAGGGAACTTGATCGCCTATCCAGCCTTCACTGTCACTGAGCATCCTCCAGCAACCAAGCTTAGACATCTTCATTTACCTTGAGTTCCTTACCTGAAAACTCGTCACCTACATCATAAGGTTTAAACTATAAGCCTAATGCTTAGTAAGGAATGCAACACTAACATGGATGTATGAATGTATAATTTGGGAAAATCACATGCTCATAAATCTTTTCTTGTTCATGTCTTTGCTCGTAATCATCATTCATAGTCATGGATCATATTCATCATTCATAATCATTGATCATATTCATCATTCATAGTCATTGATCATATTCATCATTCATAATCATTGATCATATTCATCATTCATAATCATTGATCATATTCATCATTCACAGTCTTTGTTCATATTCTTTGTTTAGGTTGTGTGGATCAAGAGAGGATTTGTGCCAGTAAAGGGGGTTCGACAGTGAGTTTCATCTTATTCCCTACTGCGGGTCGTATTCATATGTCCTTCTTTGGACTGTGACATACGCCAAACCGCCCCCAACCCTCACTTAATCCACGTTGCATAAATCTTATACATATACATATATACATACATATCTTGTTCATGGAAAACATGCGTTAAAACATTTTCTTATGCTTGAAAAACGTTCATGATGCATGAGCATGAGAGCTTTTAACTCATCAAACTATGACAAGGATCATACCAGAGAAGACAACTTCACATTCACTAACAGGTCATCACATGGTATAACTCGCAACATACATAAATCCTTCAAGTGTAGACAAGCTGATATGATATAAGGTCCCTTACTCCTCTCAAAAGTGCACTTAAGAGTGGAGGTTTGGACCCAATATATATATTAGCCCAGACAACTCTCTGTTTTCGATGTGGTATCACATCATCCCTTCACCCTTTAAGGGCGACTGCCTCAGTCGGCGATCTGACCGGGACATCCCGTAGGATGGCTGCCTTAATCGGCGGTCTGCCTGATGTGCTGCCTAACCGGCTGACAGAAGTGAGGCTCTGATACCAAATGATATGATATCGGGTCCCTTACTCCTCCCAAAAGCGCACTTTTATATCCTTGAGTAAGACCTTGAAGTTTCCGACACAAATCCCTATAGTAATATGAGGTAACGACCTTTTTCTCATAATGGTTTTTACACTTTCCTAGGTGCGGAGTGGGGTTTCCTCCGTTTCGTCTCCGATTTTTTACTAGTTGAATCCACCAAATGCCTGGACATCAATCTGTGAACTCCCATTGTGCAAACCTACCCTTTTTTTTCCTCCGTGTAGTTTCGATACTCGAGTAACATAATCTCCTTCCTTTCCCTTCCAAATAACACTTCATCATTCATAATCATTGATCATATTCATCATTCATAATCATTGATCATATTCATCATTCATAATCATTGATCATATTCATCATTCATAATCATTGATCATATTCATCATTCATAATCATTGATCATATTCATCATTCATAATCATTGATCATATTCATCATTCATAATCATTGATCATATTCATCATTCATAATCATTGATCATATTCATCATTCATAATCATTGATCATATTCATCATTCATAATCATTGATCATATTCATCATTCATAATCATTGATCATATTCATCATTCATAATCATTGATCATATTCATCATTCATAATCATTGATCATATTCATCATTCATAATCATTGATCATATTCATCATTCATAATCATTGATCATATTCATCATTCATAATCATTGATCATATTCATCATTCATAATCATTGATCATATTCATCATTCATAATCATTGATCATATTCATCATTCATAATCATTGATCATATTCATCATTCATAATCATTGATCATATTCATCATTCATAATCATTGATCATATTCATCATTCATAATCATTGATCATATTCATCATTCATAATCATTGATCATATTCATCATTCATAATCATTGATCATATTCATCATTCATAATCATTGATCATATTCATCATTCATAATCATTGATCATATTCATCATTCATAATCATTGATCATATTCATCATTCATAATCATTGATCATATTCATCATTCATAATCATTGATCATATTCATCATTCATAATCATTGATCATATTCATCATTCATAATCATTGATCATATTCATCATTCATAATCATTGATCATATTCATCATTCATAATCATTGATCATATTCATCATTCATAATCATTGATCATATTCATCATTCATAATCATTGATCATATTCATCATTCATAATCATTGATCATATTCATCATTCATAATCATTGATCATATTCATCATTCATAATCATTGATCATATTCATCATTCATAATCATTGATCATATTCATCATTCATAATCATTGATCATATTCATCATTCATAATCATTGATCATATTCATCATTCATAATCATTGATCATATTCATCATTCATAATCATTGATCATATTCATCATTCATAATCATTGATCATATTCATCATTCACAGTCTTTGTTCATATTCCTTTGTTTAGTGTGGGATCAAGAGAGGATTTTGTGACCAGTAAAGTTGGTTCGACAGTGCTTTCATCTTATTCCCTACTGCGGTCGTATTATCATATGTCCTTCATTTGGACTGTGACCTATCGCCACAAACCGCCCCCAACCCTCACTTTAATTCCCGTGACTAAATTCTTATACATATACATATATACACTACATATCTGTTCATGGGAAAAAACATGCGTTAAAACATTTTCTTATGCTTGGAAGAAGTTCATGATGCATGAGCATGAGAGCTTTTAACTCATCAAACTATGACAAGGATCATACCAGAGAAGACAACTTCACATTCACTACAGGTCCTCACATGGTATAACTCCTCGCAACATACATAAATCCTTCAAGTGTTAGACAATGCTGATATGATATAAGGTCCCTTACTCCTCCTCAAAAGTGCACTTAAGAAGGTGGAGGGTTGGACCCAATATATATATTAGCCCAGACAACTCGTCTGTTTCGATGTGGTATCACATCCATCCCCTTCACCCTTTAAGGGCGACTGCCCTCAGTCGGCGATCTGACCGGGACATCCCGTAGGATGGCTGCCTTAACGGCGGTCTGCCTGATGTGCTGCCTAACCGGCTGACAGAAGTGAGGCCTCTGATACCAAATGATATGATATCGGGTCCCTTACTCCTCCCAAAAGCGCACTTTTATATCCTTGAGTAAGACCTTGAAGTTTCCGACACAAATCCCTATAGTAATATGATGGGACGTACCTTTTTCTCATAATTGTTTTTACACTTTCCTATGTGCGGATTGGGGTTTCTCCGTTTCGTCTCCGAGTTTTAACTAGTTGATCCCACCAAATGCTGGCATAATCGGTGAACTCCATTGTGACCAACCTAACCTTTTTTTCCTCCGTGTAGTTTCGATACTCGAGTAAAGAATCGACTTTCCTTTCCCATTCCAAATAGGCTTCGGATCACTTTTCCCTTGAAAGGTGGATGTTAACCTTGATATCACTAAGATCTCCATCTTCTCGATCGTTCCTATCGTATCTTTCCTTTCGGTATGGTTTTCATCATGGTCATAGTAGTCGTCAAACTTTTTTTCACGAGGATTGGTAGGTGACGGTATCTCCAAACGTTCCATCCTTCGATTAAGAGCCTCGTATTGATCGTGTATGGCCCTCATGAACATTTTTATATCAATCTCATTCTCCTCTCCGCTCATGATTCCGAATTTTTTCTTTTACTTTTTTTTTAATAAATAACGCAAAAGGTAAATTGCGAAATAAAAATCTAAATAACTGAATTGAAATGCGGAAATTTAAATGACTGAATTGAAATGCGGAAATTTAAATGACTGAATTGAAATACAGAAATTTAAATAACTGAATTGAAATGCAGAAATTTAAATGGACCTCTCCTCTCCCTCACGTGTTTACACTCGTTCAATGTCACTTCACTCGTGTTTCGCTCGAAATTTTGACTTTTATAAGATAATCTCACACTCTTGCCTTTTACCACTCAATCTCTTCTTTAGGTTCTTAAAGTTAGAACCCAATTAAGATGTAATCCAACAAGTATAACGTGAAAATTTCAAACTTTCAAACTTAAAATCAAAACTTTCGAGAATAGATTAAAGTCAAACCACTAAAGGTGTTTGCTAGAATCGATCTCTGGATATAACGTTTTGAGAAGCTTGAATAGTTTCCGGTTGTGAATCCTCGATACTAATGAGGTATTCTCACGAATTTTTTTGAAACCCGGCAAACTTGCAGAAATAGAAATCCGACTTAAGATTCAGATGCTAGGGTTCGAGACAAGCAAAGATATGTCTTTCTCGATTGGCAGTACAAAAGAAGTTTCTCGTTATTACAAACGAGAGCTATACAGTTTTTTTTTTTTTTTTTCGAATTTTTTTTTTGAACTAAAACGAAAAATAGAATAATCGAAAGGTTTTGTGGAGAGAAAAGAAGAATAACAAGAATGATAAAGATAGCTTCTTTGAATCGAAGAACCTCGCTCTGATACCAAATGATGTGATATAAGGTCCCTTACTCCTCTCAAAAGTGCACTTAAGAGTGGAGGTTTGGACCCAATATATATATTAGCCCAGACAACTCTCTGTTTTCGATGTGGTATCACATCACAAGCTCATAATTATAAGGTAAACATTAGACATCTCAACCTAGTACTCCCACGATGTAGGGCTCTATTAGCCGGAAATCTTAATACATTCACTTACCTGGCCTCCTTAGCACTTGAGCTCCTTTCTCTTCAAACTTCTTCACCTAAACATTTACATTGCAGTAGTTAAAACAAAATCCTAATAGTTCTAATCTCGAGTTATCCTAAGATCTAATAGCTAAGAGTTCTTCCCGAGTTCTTAGTTTAATACTCAATGTAACCTGAAATCCCAAAAATCAAAACAGACGGATTCGATAATGATAACTCAGGGTTGGTTGTTTTAAATGTCCAGAATCTATTCGGAATGACATTACAAATCTCGGGTTTCAAAATGTTCTTATCAATACTCGGCCATTGAAGAATCCAAAACTTCAATACAGAGCTGAAAACAGAGCTAATAAACTAACAGATAGCCACATTGTCCAATGCATACCTCAGGCGCAGAGTAGTCGAGTGGTGGCTGAGTAAACCGGCTGTCGAGGAGAGTTTGCTGATAGCAGAGAGTAAGGACTTGCGAGAGAAGAAATCGCCGGAAAGGGTGGTGTCAGCTACAGTGGTTTAAATAAGGTTTAAATCCTTTCCTTTCTCTTTAAATACAGGCCTCAATCCTCCATTATTACAACTTTGCCACTCAACCTAGTTTAGATCCACATGTAATTAATTAAGCTTGGCATAAATCCTAAACTACGAAGATTAAATATTTATGACCGTTAATACAGTTAAGAAAATCACCTGGCCGTTGACTCGGGTGTTACATCCACCCCTCCTTAAACAAAATTTTCGTCCGCGAAAATTGATCAAACAAACAACTCCAGATACTTGTCTAACATGTCCTGTCGTCGCTCCCACGTGGCTTCTTCAATGCCATGATGCTTCCATAAAACTTTGACCAACGGAATCTCTTTATTCCTCAGAGTCTTAACTGCGGATTCCAATATCTGCACTGGCTTCTCTTCATATGTTAGCGTCGGCTCAATCTCAAAATCCACTGGTTTAACAACTTGTGTAAGGTCCAGTATACATTTCCTTAACATTGATAAGAACGACGTGTATTGAGGTCCCAGTAAGCTTCATGGACGCGTAATTAAGACTTAGTAATGCATTTGATGAAGTATAAGAAACTTCATTTTAATCGATTTGTTCCAAAAGAACTGAACGTATCAAGCAAATGAGGTTCACTGTTAATTGACTTGTGGTTAGAACCTAAGTTATACATCTAACATTCAAGTTTTTAACTTGAAGTGATGAGAACGACATGTCTTGAGGTCCCAATAAGCTTCATGGACGCGTAATTAAGACTTAGTAATGCGTTTGATGAAGTAAAAGAAAGTTCACTTCAATCGATTTGTTACCAAAAAACTGAACGTATCAAGCAAATGAGGTTCACTGTTACATGACTTGTGGTTAGAACCTAAGTTATCCATCTAACCTTCAAGGTTTTAACTTGAAGTGATGAGAACGACGTGTATTGAGGTCCCAATAAGTTTCATGGACGCGTAATTAAGACTTAGTAATGCGTTTGATGAAGTATAAGAAAGTTCACTTCAATCGATTTGTTCCAAAAGAACTGAACGTACCAAGCAAATGAGGTTCACTGTTACATGACTTGTCGTTAGAACCTAAGTTATCCATCTAACCTTCAAGGTTTTAACTTGACGTGATGAGAACGACGTGTATGGAGGACCCAATAAGCTTCATGGACGCGTAATTAAGACTTAGTAATGCGTTTGATGAAGTATAAAAAATTTCATTTCAATCGAATTGTTCAAAAAGAACTGAACGTATCAAGCAAATGAGGTTCACTGTTACATAACTTGCGGTTAGAACCTAAGTTATCCATCTAACCTTCAAGGTTTTAACTTGACGTATTGAGAACGACGTGTATGGAGGACCCAATAAGCTTCATGGACGCGTAATTAAGACTTAGTATTGCATTTGATGAAGTATAAGAACGTTCACTTCAATCGATTTGTTCCAAAAGAACTAAACGTATCAAGCAAATGAGGTTCACTGTTACATGACTTGCGGTTAGAACATAAGTTATCCATCTAACCTTCAAGGTTTTAACTTGATTTACTGAGAAAGACGTGTATGGAGGACCAATTAAGCTTCATGGACGCGTAATTAAGACTTAGTAATGCGTTGGATGAAGTATAAGAAACTTCATTTCAATCGATTTGTTCCAAAGAACTGAACGTAGTCAAGCAAATGAGTTCACTAGTTACATAGACTTGTAGGTTAGAACCTAGTTATTCATTTAACCTTCAAGGTTTTAACTTGAAGTGATGAGAACTACGTGTATTGAGGATCCAATAAGTTCATGGACGCGTAATTAAGACTTAGTAATGCGTTTGATGAAGTATAAGAACGGTTCACTTCAATCGATTTGTTCCAAAAGAGTTGAACGTATCAAGCAAATGAGTTGACTGTTACATGACTTGTGGTTAGAACCTAAGTTATCCATCTAACCTTCAAGGTTTTAACTTGACGTGATGAGAACGACGTGTATGGAGGACCAATTAAGCTTCATGGACGCGTAATTAAGACTTAGTAATGCGTTTGATGAAGTATAAAAAATTTCATTTCAATCGATTTGTTCCAAAAGAACTGAACGTATCAAGCAAATGAGGTTCACTGTTACATGACTTGTGGTTAGAACCTAAGTTATCCATCTAACCTTCAAGGTTTTAACTTGAAGTGATGAGAACGACGTGTATGGAGGACCAATTAAGCTTCATGGACGCGTAATTAAGACTTAGTAATGCGTTTGATGAAGTATAAGAAACTTCATTTCAATCGATTTGTTCCAAAAGAACTGAACGTATCAAGCAAATGAGGTTCACTGTTACATGACTTGTGGTTAGAACCTAAGTTATCCATCTAACCTTCAAGGTTTTAACTTGACGTATTGAGAACGACGTGTATGGAGGACCAAATACCTTCATGGACTCGTATTAAGAATTGTAATGCTCTTGATGAAGTATAAGAAAGTTCAACTTCAATCGATTTGTTCCAAAAGAGTTGAACGTATCAAGCAAACGTAGGTTGACTGTTCATGACTTGTGTTTAGAACCTAAGTTATTCATTTCACCTTCATGGTTTAACTTGAACTGATGAGATGACGGTGTACTTAGGAAACAATAACCTTCATGGACGCGTAATTAAGGACTTAGTAGTGCTCTTGAGGAAGTATAAGAAAGTTAACTTCGATCGATTTGTTCCAAAGAGTTGAACGTATCAAGCAAATGAGGTTGACTGTTACACGACTTGTGGTTAGAACCTAGTTATCCATTTAACCTTCAAGGTTAACTTGAAGTGATGAGAACGACGTGTACTGAGGACCCACATAACCTTCATGGACGCGTAATTAAGACTTAGTAATGCGCTTGATGAAGTATAAGAAAGTTCACTTCAATCGATTTGTCCAAAAAGAACTGAACGTACCAAGCAAATGAGGTTCACTGTTACATGACTTGTCGTTAGAACCTAAGTTATCCATCTAACCTTCAAGGTTTTAACTTGACGTGATGAGAACGACGTGTATGGAGGACCCAATAAGCTTCATGGACGCGTAATTAAGACTTAGTAATGCGTTTGATGAAGTATAAAAAATTTCATTTCTTTTTTTTTTTTTTTTTTTTTTTTTTTTTTTTTTTTTTTTTTAAACTTGAAGTGATGAGAACGACGTGTATGGAGGACCCAATAAGCTTCATGGACGCGTAATTAAGACTTAGTAATGCGTTTGATGAAGTATAAGAATGTTCACTTCAATCGATTTGTTCCAAAAGAACTGAACGTATCAAGCAAATGAGGTTCACTGTTACATGACTTGCGGTTAGAACCTAAGTTATCCATCTAACCTTCAAGGTTTTAACTTGACGTATTGAGAACGACGTGTATGGAGGACCCAATAAGCTTCATGGACGCGTAATAAGACTTAGTATTGCATTGATGAAGTATAAGAAGTTCACTTCAATCGATTTGTTCCAAAGAACTTGAACGTATCAAGCAAATGATGGTTCACTGTTACATGACTTGCGGTTAGAACCTAAGTTATCCATTTCACCTTCAAGGTTTTAAACTTGATACTGATGAGAACGACGTGTACTGGAGGACCAATAAGCTTCATGGACGCGTAATTAAGACTTAGTAATGCGTTGGATGAAGTATAAGAAACTTCATTTCAATCGATTTGTTCCAAAAGAACTGAACGTGTCAAGCAAATGAGGTTCACTATTTCATAACTTGTAGTTAGAACCTTAGTTATCCATTTAACCTTCAAGGTTTAACTTGCACGTGATGAGAACGACTTGTATGAGGATCCCAATACCGTTTCATGGACTGCGTAATTAAGACTAGTAATGCGTTTGATGAAATATAAGAAGGTTCACTTCAATCGATTTGTTCCAAAAGAGTTGAACGTATCAAGCAAATGAAGTTGACTGTTACATGACTTGTGGTTAGAACCTAAGTTATTAATTTCACCTTCAAGGTTTAACTTGAAGTGATGAGAACGACGTGTATTGAGGACCCAAGAACCTTCATGGACGAGTAAGTAAGACTTGGTAATGCTCTTGATGAAGTATAAGAAAGTTCACTTCAATCGATTTGTTCCAAAAGTGTTGAACGTATTAAGCAAACGAGGTTGACTGTTACATGACTTGTGGTTAGAACCTAAGTTATCCTTTTCACTTTCAAGGTTTAACTTGAAGTGATTAGAACGACGAGTACTAAGGATCCAATAAACTTTATGGACGCGTAAGTAAGACTTAGTAATGCTCTTCATGAAATATAAGAAAGTTCACTTCAATCGATTTGTTTCAAAAGAGTTGAACGTATCAAGCAAATGAGGTTGACTGTTACATGATTTGTGGTTTGAACCTAAGTTATCCATTTCACCTTCAAGGTTTAACTTGAACTGATGAGAACGACGTGTACTGAGGACCCAATAACCTTCATGGACTCGTAATTAAGACTAGTAATTGCTCTTGATGAAGTATAAGCAAGTTCACTTCAATCGACTTTGTTCCAAAAGAGTTGAAAATATCAAGCAAACGAGGGTGACTGTTACATGACTTGTGGTTAGAACCTACGTTATTTCCTTTTCACCTTCATGGTTAACTTGAACTGATGAGAATGACGTGTACTGAGGAAACAATAACCCTTCATGGCGCGTACTTAGGACTTAGTAGTGCTCTTGATGCAGTATAAGGAAGTAACTTCGATCGATTGTTCCCAAAGAGTTGAAACGTTATCAAGCAAATGAGGTTGACTTTTACACGACTTGTGGTTAGAACCTTAACGTTATCAATTTACATTCAAGGTTTTTAACTTGAAGTGATGAGCACGACGGTACTGAGGACCCAATAACCTTCATGGACGCGTAATTAAGACTTAGTAATGCTCTTGATGAAGTATAAGAAAGTTCACTTCAATCGATTTATTCCAAAAGAGTTGAACGTATCAAGCAATTAAGATTGACTGTTAAATGACTTGTGGTTAGAACCTAAGTTATCCATTTCAACTTCAAGGTTTAACTTGAAGTGATGAGAACGACGTGTACTAAGGACCCAATAACCTTCATGGACGCGTAATTAAGACTTAGTAATGCTCTTGATGAAGTATAAGAAAGTTCACTTCAATCGATTTGTTCCAAAAGAGTTGAACGTATCAAGCAAATGAGGTTGACTGTTACATGACTTGTGGTTAGAACCTAAGTTATCCATTTCACCTTCAAGGTTTAACTTGAAGTGATGAGAACGACGTGTACTGAGGACCCAATAACCTTCATGGACGCGTAATTAAGACTTAGTAATGCTCTTGATGAAGTATAAGAAAGTTCACTTCAATCGATTTGTTCAAAAAGAGTTGAACGTATCAAGCAAATGAGGTTGACTGTTACATGACTTGTGGTTAGAACCTAAGTTATCCATTTCACCTTCAAGGTTTAACTTGAAGTGATTAAAACGACGTGTACTGAGAATCCAATAACTTTCATGGATGCGTAATTAAGACTTAGTAATGCTCTTGAAGAAGTATAAGAAAGTTCACTTAAATCGATTTGATCCAAAAAAGTTGAACGTATCAAGCAAATTAGGTTGACTGTTACATGACTTGTGGTTAGAACCTAAGTTAACCATTTCACCTTCAAGGTTTAACTTGAAGTGATGAGAACGACGTGTACTGAGGAACCAATAACCTTCATGGACGCGTAATTAAGACTTAGTAATGCTCTTGATGAAGTATAAGAAAGTTCACTTCAATCGATTTTTTCCAAAAGAGTAGAACGTATCAAGCAAATGAGGTTGACTGTTACATTACTTGTGGTTAGAACCTAAGTTATCCATTTCACCTTCAAGGTTTAACTTGAAGTGATGAGAACGACGTGTACTGAGGACCCAATAACCTTCATGGACGCGTAATTAAGACTTAGTAATGCTCTTGATGAAGTATAAGAAAGTTCACTTCAATCGATTTGTTCCAAAAAGAGTTTGAACGTATCAAGCAAATGAGGTTGACTGTTACATGACTTGTAGTTAGAACCTAAGTTATCCATTTCACCTTCAGGTTTAACTTGAATGATGAGAACGACGGTACTGAGGACCCAATAACCTTAATGGACGCGAAGTAAGACTTAGTAATGCTCTTGATGAAGGTCATAAGAAAGTTCCTTCAATCGATTTGTTCAAAAAGAGTTGAAAGTATCAAGCAAATGAGGTTGACTGTTAACATGACTTGTGTTAGAACCTAAGTTATCCATTTCACCTTCAAGGTTTTAACTTGAAGCTGATGGAACGACGTGTACTGAGGACCCAATAACCTTTCATGGACGACGTAAGTAAGACTTAGTAATGCTCTGATGAAGCTATAAGAAAAGTTCACTTCAATCGATTTGTTCAAAAGAGTTGAACGTATCAAGCAAATGAGGTTGAGTGTTACATGACTTGTGGTTAGAACCTAAGTTCTCCATTTCACCTTCAAGGTTTAACATGAAGTGATGAGAACGACGTGTACTGAGGACCCAATAACCTTCATGGACGCGTAAGTAAGACTTAGTAATGCGCTTGATGAAGTCATAGAAAGTTCACTTCAATTCGATTTGTTCCAAAAGAATTGAACGTATCAAGCAAATGAGGTTGACTGTTACATGACTTGTAGTTAGAACCTAAGTTATCCATTTCATCTTCAAGTTTTAACTTGAAGTGATGAGAACGACGTGTACTGAGGACCCAATAATCCTTCATGGACGCGTAATTAAGACTTAGTAATGCGCTTGAATGAAGCATAAGAAACTTCACTTCAATCGATTTGTTCCAAAGAGTTGAACGTATCAAGCAAATGAGGTTGACTGTTACATTACTTGTGGTTAGAACCTAAGTTATCAATTTCAGCTTCAAGGTTTAACTTGAACTGATGAAAACGACGTGTACTGAGGACCCAAGAACCTTCATGAACGCGTAAGTAAGACTTAGTAATGCTCTTGATGAAGTATAAGAAAGTTCACATCATTCGATTTATTCCAAAAGAGTTGAACGTATCAGGCAAATGAGGTTGACTGTTACATTACTTGTGGTTAGAACCTAAGTTATCAATTTCAGCTTCAAGGTTTAACTTGAACTGATAAGAACGACGTGTACAGAGGAATCAAGAACCTTCATAGACGCGTAAGTAAGACTTAGTAATGCTCTTGATGAAGTATAAGAAAGTTCACTTCAATAGATTTGTTCCAAAAGAGTTGAACGTATGAAGCAAACGAGGTTGACTGTTACATCACTTGTGGTTAGAACCTTAGTTATCTATTTCACCTTCAAGGTTTAACTTAAAGTGATGAAAACGACGTGTACTGAGGACCCAATAACCTTCATAGACGCGTAATTAAGACTTAGTAGTGCTTTAGATGAAGTATAAGAAAGTTAACTTCAATCGATTTGTTCCAAAAGTGTTGAACGTATCAAGCAAACGAGGTTGACTGTTACATGACTTGTTGTTAGAACCTAAGTTATCCATTTCACCTTCAAGGTTTAACTTGAAGTGATTAGAACGACGTGTACTGAGGACCCAATAACCTTCATGGACGCGTAAGTAAGATTTAGTATTGCTCTTGATGAAGTATAAGAAATGATATGAACCTAAGATATTAGAGATCTTAGACCCAACACGCAATACGGAATTCAAAGGGAATAATGCCTTTATTGATTCAAAAGAATAAGAAGAAGGAACTTGACCCCAATCGATAGATAGCGATGGAACCAAAGTTATCAGAAAAAGTAGCTAGACCCGAACCAAACTCGTTGGTTGAACCTAAGCTATCAAGTTCGATCTTTTCAAGAATACACTTGAAGAAGATCAAGTTCTAATCCAAGAACTCAAGAAGAGAATTATAAGGATCTCACCTCAAAGCAAAAGCTTAATAAAAATCAATTCATTCAAAAGTCCCTAAAATCTATTACAAGCCTCCCTTAAATAGGCAAAGGGATAAAACTAATAAGGTAATAACATAATTAGAAATAATCAAAATATCCTAATTAGACAATAGGAAAGTTTCCAAAAATAAGAGAAGGAAAATTGGAAAGTGGTGCAAGTGGATGGTGGCCGCGGAACTTAGGTTTAAGTAACGTGAGTCTCGAGTTTAATTCAGATTGTGGGCCTAGCCCAATGGTGTGGCACTTGTAAGAACTTTGAAGTTAAAAACTCTTGGGCTAGAGTAGTGCCATGTTGGGTGACCATGTGGGAAGTCTTTATTTTTGAGACTTCGTTTTGGGCTTCTTTTCCAGTCCTTGCTTCTTCATCAACACTTAGTAATATTATTGCTCGTTGCACATTTTGTGATGATTCCTTTTCTTGGATGTCTTTGATTAAAATTTGTAGTCTTTTGTTTATTTTCTTCGTTCTTGATCTCGTCATTGGTCCTCCTATATTCATCAATGGATCTTGGCTCCCTATTGCTTCTTGATTGTCCTTAGTTGCTCCTTTGACTACATCATTCCCTCCCTCTTCGAAAAGATTCGTCCTCGAATCTGCATCAAACAAAGATAAGTCACTAACATTAAAAGTAGCGCTTACATTACCATATTCGCTCGGTAAGTCAATCTTATAAGCATTGTCATTGATGCGTTCCAACACTTGGAAGGGACCGTCTCCTCGCGGTTGTAATTTATTCTTTCTCCGCTCCGCAAATCTCTCCTTTCGTAGATGCACCCAAACCCAATCTCCGGGTTCAAAAATGATTTCTTTTCTACTCTTGTTGGCTTGTCGCGCATAGTGCTCGTTCTTTTGTATAATGTTTTCTCGAACCTTCGAGTGTAATTCTCTTACGAATTCAGCCTTTCTTTTTCCATTTAAATCAACCAATTCATTAGAAGGTAACGGTAATAAATCAAGCGGTGTAAGAGGGTTAAAGCCATACACAATTTCAAATGGTGAGTAAGAAGTAGTAGAATGAACAACTCTATTGTAAGCGAACTCAACATGTGGCAAGCAATTTTCCCATTGTTTTAAATTCTTAGAAATTATTGCTCTCAACAAAGTAGATAAAGTTCGATTCACTACCTCGGTTTGTCCATCCGTTTGGGGGTGTGCCACGGTGGAAAACAACAATTTTGTACCTAGCTTATTCCATAAGGTTCTCCAAAAGTGACTTAGAAACTTCACATCCCTATCACTAACAATTGTTCTAGGTAATCCATGTAAACGCACAATTTCTTTAAAAAATAAATCCGCTATATGTGTAGCATCATTAGTTTTAGAACATGCTATAAAATGTGCCATTTTACTAAATCGATCCACAACCACAAAAATACTATCCTTACCTCCTTGTGTTCTTGGTAAACCTAACACAAAGTCCATGGAAATATCCGTCCAAGGGTGCTCGGGCACGGGTAAAGGACTATACAATCCATATGGTTTGATCTTTGACTTTGCCTTCCTACATTCAATGCATCTTTCACAAATAGTTATAACATCATGCTTCATTTTTGGCCAAAAGAAATGTTCTATCAAGACATTCAAAGTTTTGTCAATTCCAAAGTGTCCCATTAATCCTCCACCATGTGTTTCTCTAACAAGCAATTCACGTAATGAGCATTTAGGTATACAAAGTTTATCCTTTCGAAATAAATACCCATCATGTCTATAATAATCAGCACATGCAATTTTCTCACAATCTCTCCATACATGACAAAAATCTATATCTGATTCATACAAATCCTTAATAAATTCAAATCCTAACAATTTAGATTGTAGAGAAGTGATTAAAACGTACCTCCTTGACAACGCATCAGCGACTACGTTGTCTTTACCTTTTTTGTAATGGATGACATATGGAAAGGTCTCGATGAATTCCATCCACTTGGCGTGCCTCTTGTGCAATTTACCTTGTGACTTTAGGTGCTTCAAACTCTCGTGATCGGAATGAATAATAAACTCCTTGGGCCACAAGTAGTGTTGCCATGTTTGTAACGTCCTTACCAAAGCATAGAGTTCCTTGTCATATGTTGGATAATTTAATGCCGCTCCACTAAGCTTTTCACTGAAGTAAGCAATCGGCTTCATTTCCTGCATCAAAACACCTCCAATTCCCTTTCCCGACGCGTCACATTCGATTTCAAATGTTTTATCAAAATTTGGTAAAACTAGAAGGGGAGCATTAGTTAGTTTCTCTTTTAACAAATTAAACGCTTTGTCATGTACTTCGGTCCAGTTAAATGCAATATTCTTTTTAACTAACTCATTCATAGGTGCCGCAATAGTGCTAAAGTCTCTTACAAATCTCCTATAAAAGCTAGCCAAGCCATGAAAGCTACGTACCTCATTTGCATTCTTTGGTGTGGGCCATTCCTTGATTGCTCTTATCTTTTCCTCATCTACGGATACCCCCTTTGAGCTAACTACAAAACCAAGGAAAACTACCGATTCCATGCAAAAGGTACACTTTTTAAGATTAGCATACAATAGATTCGATTTTAACACACTAAATACAGATCTCAAATGCTTAACATGTTCGTCAAGTGACTTACTATACACCAAAATATCATCAAAGTAGACCACAACAAATTTTCCAATAAATTGCCTTAAAACATGATTCATCAATCTCATAAACGTGCTCGGTGCATTAGATAGTCCAAACGGCATAACCAACCATTCATAAAGACCATATTTTGTTTTAAAAGCTGTTTTCCATTCATCTCCTTGTTTCATGCGAATTTGATAATATCCATTCTTTAAATCAATTTTGGAAAACATACATGCACCATACAGTTCATCAAGCATATCATCAAGACGAGGAATAGGGTGTCGATACTTTACCGTAATTTTATTTACCGCTCGACAATCGACGCACATTCTCCAAGTGCCGTCCTTTTTTGGAACCAAAATAACCGGAACCGAGCATGGGCTAAGACTCTCCTTCACTAGGCCTTTCTCTACCAACTCATCTACTTGCCTTTGAATTTCCTTGGTTTCCTCTGGATTTGCTCGGTATGCGGGTCGGTTTGGGATCGTCGCTCCGGGGATGAAATCGATTTGATGCTCGATTCCCCTAAGTGGGGGAACTCCTTTAGGTAATTCCTCTGGAAATATGTCTTCAAATTCCTGCAAAAGAGAGGTAACACTTATGGGAAGAGAATTTGTTAGTTCGTTAGTGGAAAAATAAACATCTTTGTAGAGTAACAAAATCATCTCCTCACCTTTCCTCACAAGTCCACTCTTTTTTCTCTCTTCTCCCTCGTTTCTTTTCCCTTCCTCCAATTTCTTTTCTTCCTCTTTGTCTTTTTTGCTCTCTTTATTTATGACTTTTCTCTCATCGGCTTTTTTGTCTCCTCTTTCTTTTTCGCCTTTTTTCTTCTCTTCTTTCATGCTTGAATTTTCGACTACGCCATTTTTGTCATTTTGGATCTCTTTGGCAATCCTCTCTTGATCCAAGCTTGCTTCCCACGGTGGTAATGGTTTTAGTATTACCAACCTCCCATTTTGAGTAAGCGAATACTCATTTTTGTAGCCGTTATGCTTAACCGTTCTATCATATTGCCATGGTCTCCCCAATAGGATGTGAGTTGCTTGCATTGGCACTACGTCACACAAAATCTCATCTTTGTACTTTCCGATTGATAATGTGATGTTTACTTGTCTTGTTACCTTAATTTCGCCACAATCGCTCAACCATTGCAATTTGTACGGCTTTGGGTGTCGCTTGGTTTGCAAATTTAACTTTTGGACCAATAATGTACTAGCCACGTTTGTGCAACTTCCGCTATCGATGATCATGCTACATACCTTGTTGTTGACATGACACCTAGTATGAAAGATGTTTTCCCTTTGGGCTTTGTCGTCGTCCTCCTTAATTTGTACACTTAAGGCTCTCCTTGTGACTAATAAATCTCCTTTGACCGGTTCCTCCACGTCTACGTCACTACAATCTTCGAGTGATGGCATCTCGTTATCGCTTGAACTCACACTTTCTATATCACCATTCTCTAAAAAGACCATTGCACGCTTATTGGGACAATTTGATGCAATGTGCCCAATTCCTTGGCATCGATAACACTTGACTTCTCTAGTCCGAGTTAGTGTTGGAACCTCGCTCTTTCCTTTAGGTGGGTTGAAGTTATTAGCGACGATTTTTCCTTTGTGGTCCTCCCTCGGGTTTGGCTTCTCTCCTTTCCAATTTGGTTTCCACGAACTATTTGACGCTGTGTTTACCTTTGCACTTTTCTTGGCATTTAGTTGTCGTTCGATTTTGATCGCCTTGTGTAGTAATTCCTCCATGTCCAAATAGTGTTGTAAATCTACTATGTCGGCAATTTCTCGATTAAGTCCTCCCACAAACCTTGCCATTGTGGCTTCTCCATCCTCGTTAACATCGGCCTTTATCATGGCCATCTCCATTTCTTTATAATACTCCTCCACACTTTTATATCCTTGAGTAAGACCTTGAAGTTTCCGACACAAATCCCTATAGTAATATGATGGGACGTACCTTTTTCTCATAATTGTTTTTACACTTTCCCATGTGCGGATTGGGGTTTCTCCGTTTCGTCTCCGAGTTTTGACTAGTTGATCCCACCAAATGCTGGCATAATCGGTGAACTCCATTGTGACCAACCTAACCTTTTTTTCCTCCGTGTAGTTTCGATACTCGAGTAAAGAATCGACTTTCCTTTCCCATTCCAAATAGGCTTCGGGATCACTTTTCCCTTGAAAGGCTGGGATGTTAACCTTGATATCACTAAGATCTCCATCTTCTCGATCGTTCTTATCGTATCTTTCCTTTCGGTATGGTTTTTCATCATGGTCATAGTAGTCGTCAAACTTTTTTTCACGAGGATTGGTAGGTGACGGTATCTCCAAACGTTCCATCCTTCGATTAAGAGCCTCGTATTGATCGTGTATGGCCCTCATGAACATTTTTATATCAATCTCATTCTCCTCTCCGCTCATGATTCCGAATTTTTCTTTTCTTTTTTTTTTTAATAAATAACGCAAAAGGTAAATTGCGAAATAAAAATCTAAATAACTGAATTAAAATGCGGAAATTTAAATGACTGAATTGAAATGCGGAAATTTAAATGACTGAATTGAAATACAGAAATTTAAATGACTGAATTGAAATGCAGAAATTTAAATGGACCTCTCCTCTCCCTCACGTGTTTACACTCGTTCAATGTCACTTCACTCGTGTTTCGCTCGAAATTTTGACTTTTATAAGATAATCTCACACTCT
Source organism: Begonia masoniana (assembly GCA_022432975.1). Taxonomy (NCBI): domain Eukaryota; kingdom Viridiplantae; phylum Streptophyta; class Magnoliopsida; order Cucurbitales; family Begoniaceae; genus Begonia; species Begonia masoniana. The sequence continues at coordinate 20,979,966 of CM039503.1, read as the reverse complement.
TGTCTTTTACCACTCAATCTCTTCTTTAGGTTCTTAAAGTTAGAACCCAATCAAGATGTAATCCAACAAGTATAACGTGAAAATTTCAAACTTTCAAACTTAAAATCCAACTTTCGAGAATAGATTAAAGTCAAACCACTAAAGGTGTTTGCTAGAATCGATCTCTGGATATAACGTTTTGAGAAGCTTGAATAGTTTCCGGTTGTGAATCCTCGATACTAATGAGGTATTCTCACGAATTTTTTTTGAAACCCGGCAAACTTGCAGAAATAGAAATCCGACTTGAGATTCGGATGCTAGGGTTCGAGACAAGCAAAGATATGTCTTTCTCGATTGGCAGTACAAAAGAAGTTTCTCGTTATTAACAAACGAGAGCTTTTTTTTTTTTTTTTGAATTTTCGGAATTTTTTTTTTTTTTCGATTTTTTTTTTTTTGAACTAAAACGAAAAATAGAATAATCGAAAGGTTTTGTGGAGAAGAAAAGAAGAATAACAAGAATGATAAAGATAGCTTCTTTGAATCGAAGAACCTTCGCTCTGATACCAAATGATATGAACCTAAGATATTAGAGATCTTAGACCCAACACGCAATACGGAATTCAAAGGGAATAATGCCTTTATTGATTCAAAAGAATAAGAAGAAGGAACTTGACCCCAATCGATAGATAGCGATGGAACCAAAGTTATCAGAAAAAGTAGCTAGACCCGAACCAAACTCGTTGGTTGAACCTAAGCTATCAAGTTCGATCTTTTCAAGAATACACTTGAAGAAGATCAAGTTCTAATCCAAGAACTCAAGAAGAGAATTATAAGGATCTCACCTCAAAGCAAAAGCTTAATAAAAATCAATTCATTCAAAAGTCCCTAAAATCTATTACAAGCCTCCCTTAAATAGGCAAAGGGATAAAACTAATAAGGTAATAACATAATTAGAAATAATCAAAATATCCTAATTAGACAATAGGAAAGTTTCCAAAAATAAGAGAAGGAAAATTGGAAAGTGGTGCAAGTGGATGGTGGCCGCGGAACTTAGGTTTAAGTAACGTGAGTCTCGAGTTTAATTCAGATTGTGGGCCTAGCCCAATGGTGTGACACTTGTAAGAACTTTGAAGTTAAAAACTCTTGGGCTAGAGTAGTGCCATGTTGGGTGACCATGTGGGAAGTCTTTATTTTTGGGCTTCGTTTTGGGCTTCTTTTCCAGTCCTTGCTTCTTCATCAACACTTAGTAATATTATTGCTCGTTGCACATTTTGTGATGATTCCTTTTCTTGGATGTCTTTGATTAAAATTTGTAGTCTTTTGTTTATTTTCTTCGTTCTTGATCTCGTCATTGGTCCTCCTATATTCATCAATGGATCTTGGCTCCCTATTGCTTCTTGATTGTCCTTAGTTGCTCCTTTGACTACATCAAGAAAGTTCACTTCAATCGATTTGTTCCAAAATAGTTGAACGTATCAAGCAAATGAGGTTGACAGTTACATGACTTGTGGTTAGAACCTAAGTTATCCATTTCACATTCAAGGTTTAACTTAAAGTGAGGAAAACGACGTGTACTGAGGACCCAATAACCTTCATGGACACGTCATTAAGACTTAGTAATACTCTTGTTGAAGTATAAGAAATTTCACTTCAATCGATTTGTTCCAAAAGTGTTGAACGTATAAAGCAAATGAGGTTGACTTTTACATGACTTGTGGTTAGAACATAAGTTATCCATTTCACCTTCAAGGTTTAACTTGAAGTGATGAGAACGACGTGTACTGAGGACCCAATAACCTTCATGGACACGTAATTAAGACTTAGTAATGCTCTTGATAAAGTATAAGAAAGTTCACTTCAATGGATTTGTTCCAAAAGAGTTAAAGGTATCAAGCAAATGAAGTTTACTGCTACATGACTTGTAGTTAGAACCTAAGTTATTTATTTCACTTTCAAAGTTTAACTTGAACTGATGAGAACGACGTGTATGAGGACCCAAGAACCTTCATGGACGCGTAAGTAAGACTTGGTAATGCTTTTGATGAAGTATAAGAAAGTTCACTTCAATCGATTTGTTCCAAAAGAGTTGAACATATCAAGCAAACGAGGTTGACTGTTACAAGACTTGTGATTAGAACCTAAGTTATCCATTTCACCTTCAAGGTTTAACTTAAAGTGATGAGAACGATGTGTACTGAGGACCCAGTAACCTTCATGGACACGTAGTTAAGACTTAGTAATGCTCTTGATGAAGTATAAGAAAGTTCAATTCAATCGATTTGTTCCAAAAGTGTTGAACGTATCAAGCAAACGAGGTTGACTGTTACATGACTTGTGGTTAGAACCTAAGTTATCCATTTCACCTTCAAGGTTTAACTTGAAGTGATGAGAACGACGTGTACTGAGGACCAAATAACCTTCATGGACGCGTAAGTAAGACTTAGTAATGCTCTTGATGAAGTATAAGAAAGTTTCACTTCAATCAATTTGTTCCAAAAGAGTTGAACGTATCAAGCAAATGAGGTTGACTGTTACATGACTTGTGGTTAGAACCTAAGTTATCCATTTCACCTTCAAGGTTTAACTTAAAGTGATGAGAACGACGTGTACTGAGGAATCAATTACCTTCATGGACACGTAATTAAGACTTAGTAATGCTCTTGATAAAGTATAAGAAAGTTCATTTCAATCGATTTGTTCCAAAAGTATTGAACGTATTAAGCAAACGAGGTTGACTGTTACATGACTTGTGGTTAGAACCTAAGTTATCCATTTCACCTTCAAGTTTTAACTTAAAGTGATGAGAACGACCTGTACTAAGGACCCAATAACCTTCATGGACACAAAATTGAGACTTAGTAATGCTCTTGATAAAGTATAAGAAAGTTCACTTTTATCGATTTGTTCCAAAATTGTTGAACGTATCAAGCAAACGAGGTTGACTGTTACATGACTTGTGGTTAGAACCTAAGTTATCTATTTCACCTTCAAGGTTTAACTTGAAGTGATGGGAACGACGTGTACTGAAGACCCAATAACCTTCCTGGACGCGTAAGTAAGACTTAGTAATGCTCTTGATGAAGTATAAGAAAGTTCACTTCAATCGATTTGTTCCAAAAAAGTTGAACGTATCAAGCAAATGAGATTGACTGTTACATCACTTGTGGTGAGAATCTAAGTTATCCATTTCACCTTCAAGGTTTAACTTGAAGTGATGAGAACGAATTGTACTCAGGACCCAATAACCTTCATGGACCCGTAATTAAGACTTTGTAATGCTCTTGATGAAGTATAAGAAAGTTCACTTCAATAGATTTGTTCCAAATGAGTTAAAGGTATCAAGCAAATGAAGTTGACTGTTACATGACTTGTGGTTAGAACCTAAGTTATTTATTTCACCTTCAAGGTTTAACTTGAAGTGATGAGAACGACGTGTACTGAGGACCCAAGAACCTTCATAGACGCGTAAGTAAGACTTGGTAATGCTCTTGATGAAGTATAAAAAAGTTCACTTCAATCGATTTGTTCCAAAAGAGTTGAACGTATCAAGCAAATGAGGTTGACTGTTACATGACTTGTGGTTAGAACATAAGTTATCCATTTCACCTTCAAGGTTTAACTTGAAGTGATGAGAACGACGTGTACTGAGTACTCAATAACCTTCATGGATGCGTAATTAAGACTTAATAATGCTCTTGATGAAGTATAAGAAAGTTCACTTCAATCGATTTGTTCCAAAAGAGTTGAACGTATCAAGCAAATGAGGTTGACTGTTTCGTGACTTGTGGTTAGAACCTAAGTTAACCATTTCACCTTCAAGGTTTAACTTGAAGTGATGAGAACGACGTGTACTGAGGAACCAATAACCTTCCTAGACGCGTAATTAAGACATAGTAATGCTCTTGATGAAGAATAAGAAAGTTCACTTCAATCGATTTGTTCCAAAAGAGTTGAACGTATCAAGCAAATGAGGTTGACTATTACAATACTTGTGGTTAGAACCTAAGTTAACCATTTCACCTTCAAGATTTAACTTGAAGTGATGAGAACGACATGTACTGAGGACCCAATAACCTTCATGGACGCGTAATTAAGACTTAGTAATGCTCTTGATGAAGTATAAGAAAGTTCACTTCAATCGATTTGTTCCAAAAGAGTTGAACGTATCAAGCAAATGAGATTGACTGTTACATGACTTGTGGTTAGAAACTAAGTGATCCATTTCACCTTCAAGGTTTATGATGTGATCCGAGAAGCGATAAATCTCAAATTCAAGGACCATGATCTATTAGAAGATAAAGGAAGTCTAACGAACAAAGCTTTACATGGTTTAGTTGCGGAAACCCGAGAAAAAGAGTCATGACAACAAAAGCAAAAAACTATAAAAATAAAGAGTTTTGTAGCATGGAATTGGGCCCCACGAAATTGGGAAAAGAAGACCCATAAGGCACAGAGTTGGGATCCACAAATACCAATGGATTGGAGAGAGAAGGGTAAAGATCCGCACAAACTACAAAGAGATAAAGATTCACGTGGATTGGAAAGAGATAAAGATCTATATGACTTGGTTTATGATGTGATCCAAGTTGAGACCAGATCAAGGCCCAATAACAAAGATTCAATTGACGATACGGGCGGCTCAATGAGCAGAGTAAGAAGCCCAAGATTATTGAAAGATCTTTTGAAGCATGGGAAGCCAAAGATGCATGAAGATTTGGGAGGATGCTACGCACATGCACATGTAAGAATTAAAACATATGTGCCATGCACATGCACATGTAAGAATTAAAAAGGACATGCGCCAATCACATGCATATACGACGAATTAAAACGTCACATGCAAATCATACAAATCTCGTGGGAAAAGATCTTATCCAGCTGAATCTACACAAATCAGTTCAAATCACGTTCAAACGGTGTAACGACCCGGGGAGGATCGCCACGAAATTCTTGACTTTACATAAAACTTTAACTCATATTTGAACTCTTTTCTCCTTCTCTTTTTTTTTTTCTTTATAACGGTATACCTAATAGGCTTAAAGACTTCAACTTAATGGTTGGAAAGTTAGTCCCTCGTACATGCTTCCAATCGACGTAGAAGTTGCATGGCTCTGCATGCATCAACAAATAGACATTGCATCTTCTGGATAGCTTACAAGCTCTATATCATCCGATCACTAAACGACAAATTATCACTTACATCATCCGGCGAGGAAATATACCTCATCTTCCGGTGAAATAGGGAAACATCATCCGATGGACGTGTGCTCCCCACGTGCATAATTAAAACATGACCCGGTAGTTGACATCCACCGGTGAACACGAGTCAAACACGTGACTCTTTAAAATCTCACTAGGTAAGAAACATTATCCGGTGAGCACGTGCATCGCACATGACTTATTAAGTCACACTCGGTCACTAAACGACAAACATCGTCTACATCATCTGGTGAATAACTACACTTCCTCCACCGGTCACTAGATGACAAAATAGCATTTTTCCTCTTCCGGCGAAGAAATACTCTACATCATTCGGTCACTAGACGACAAACCATTTCATCATCCAGTAACTAAACACACTTCAACTCTCACATCACCCAAGCACTAAACGACAAAATAATACTCACATCGCCCGGTATTGTAATTACCAGCACCATCCGGTGACTATACGACAAACGACTTAACCCTTATCATCCGACGAGCAAAACACTCGACATCACCGGATGACTAAAACATTCAACATCATCCGATAGACATAATCTTCACAGACTTCAAATTTCAATGACTCAACATTCATACGAATAGAAAATCAGGGACTCGTTCGGAATACACGTAGCGGAAGACTTAAGCATAACAGATCGTTCGATAACCCTTAAAATTAATTCCAGACTCAGAAGTTAACTCAGACAATACTAACACTATCCCACATAATTCCAGTTCTTATATTCTTATTGACATAAGGGAGCAATAACCAGGGGTCATAATCGCCTCTCCAGTCCCGCACTGTCACTTTGAGCATTCCCCAGCAACCAGCTTTAAATATCCTCTTTGAAATTAGTATCTTCACCTGTAGTCTCTTCACCTACAACATGAGGTTCAACTATAAGCCTAATGCTTAGTAAGGAATGCAACACTAACATGAGTGTATGAATGCATAATTCAGAGAAAAATATGCTCATAGATCATTTCTTGTTCATATTCATCATTCATAATCATGGATCATATCCATCATTCATTTCATCATTCATAATCATTGATCATATTCGTCATTCATAGCCATTGGTCATATTGATCATTCATAGTCATTGATCATATTCATCATTCATAGTCATTGATCATATTCTTTGTTTAGGTTGTGTGGATCAAGAGAGGATTTGTGCCGGTAAAGGGGGTTCGACAGTGAGTTTGATCTTGTCCCCTACTGCGGGTCGTATTCATATGTCCTTCTTTGGACTGTGACATACGCCGAACCGCCCCAACCTGATGCGAACCACGCCAACGATGTGACGATGACCCACGATCAAAATATTGGCGTCGTCGCTAACCCAGAATCTACAAGTTCGAAAAGGAAATCCTTGACCCGAAATCTATATAGATCCGAACCTTGGAATGAGGAGGACGCCACAAACGAATATGCCTGTTCGTTTGATAAGTCAGATTTTGAACGCCACAAGGAGAACCTTGATAAGTTCGGAGTTTCTTCAAGAAACTAAGAGAAATTCTCTCACAATTAGATAAAACCTGAATACCCTTTTTTTATTCAACTAGGAATGAATTTATAGGCATGAAACACCCCTTCATGCTAGGGTTTCAAGAACAAAATTACTATCTTGTCCTTGTAACTCTTAATTAAAATAATGACAATTGCTAAAATAATGACAACTTATGACTTGACATACGACAAGTACTTTTTAAACCCTAAAAAAAACGACAATCGAATTAACTAAATAAATAAAACGAAAATGACATAAAAATCATCCCAAAACAGCTTGGATTAAGAGAACAATCTCTGGTTCTTGCTTCTGAATGCAATTTCCTTCTTGAGGTAAGATTTGACGGACCAAATTGCTCATTTGCTCCTTGATCTGCTTTGCCTTTGCTCTCGTCATTGGTCCATCCACTTGTAATGTATCCGTCTTGAGGTCCTCATCATTCCCTCCCTCTTGAAAATGATTTGTCCTCAAATCAAAATCTGCATCAAAAGGACTCAAGTCAGAAACATTAAACGTTGCACTTACATTGTACTCACCAGGTAAATCAAGCTTGTAGGCGTTGTTGTTAATTCGCTCAAGCACTTGGAATGGTCCATCACCACGAGGAAGCAATTTAGAACGTCGTTGTGCGGGGAATCTCTCTTTGCGCATATGCAACCAAACCCAATCTCCTGGTTCAAAAATGAGTTGACGGCGACCCTTGTTGGCATTCTTGATGTATTGATCTGTTCTCCGCTCAATGTTTTGTCGAGCTCGCTCGTGGAGTTGTTTCACGACTTCTGCCTTCTTCTCGCCATCTAAATTCACTTGTTCAGAAACAGGTAAAGGTGATAAATCCAATGGGGTTAGCGGATTAAAACCATAAACAATCTCAAATGGTGAAAATTTAGTGGCTGAATGAATTGAACGATTGTAGGCAAACTCGACATGTGGCAAATATTCCTCCCATGACTTAATGTTTTTGCTAATGACTGCCCTCAACAATGTCGATAAAGTCCTATTCACTACCTCAGTTTGACCATCAGTTTGGGGATGACAAGTAGTTGAAAACAAAAGTTTTGTTCCTAATTTCCCCCACAAAGTTTTCCAAAAGTAACTTAAAAATTTAGCATCACGATCCGAAACTATTGTCCTTGGCATCCCATGTAACCGTACTATCTCTCGAAAGAACAATTCAGCAACATTAGAGGCATCATCAGTTTTATGACAAGGAATAAAATGAGCCATCTTAGAAAAACGATCTACAACCACAAAAATCGAATCCTTACCACGCTTAGTCCTAGGTAACCCTAGCACAAAGTCCATCGAAATGTCAATCCAAGGTGAACTAGGAATAGGCAGTGGTGTGTAAAGCCCATTCGGTTGTACTCTCGATTTAGCTTGCTTACACGTAAGACACCTACCAATTATCCTCTCAACATCTCGTTTAATGTGGGGCCAATAGAAATGTTCTTGTAGAATTCCTAGAGTTTTTGCTACCCCAAAATGCCCCATCAACCCTCCCCCATGGGATTCCCTAATCAATAAATCACGCAAAGAACAGTTGGGAACACACAATTTACCTTCCCTAAATAGGTACCCGTCATGCCTAAAGAACTTCCCAAACCCAGATTTCTCACACAACCTATAACTCTCTCCAAAATCAACATCATCAATGTAAAGCTGCTTGATATGTTCGAATCCAAGTAATTTAGCATCTAAGGTTGATATTAAAACATACCTGCGAGAAAGTGCATCAGCAACCACATTCTCCTTACCTTTCTTGTACTGGATGACGTATGGGAATGGCTCCAAGAATTCAGACCAGTGACCATGGCGTTTGTTCAGCTTGTGTTGGCTCTTGAAATGCTTCAAGGTTTCATGATCGGTGCGGATCACGAACTCCTTTGGCATAAGGTAGTGTTGCCACGTCTCGAGGGCACGAACTACGGCATAGAGCTCTTTGTCGTACGTCGGGTAGTTGAGCGTTGCGCCGCTCAACTTCTCACTGAAGTATGCAATTGGTCTTCGTTCCTGCATTAAAACAGCTCCAATCCCTACACCTGAAGCATCACACTCAACCTCAAACATTTTATCAAAGTTAGGTAAAGCAAGTAAAGGGGCATGCGAAAGTTTATATTTCAGAATCTTAAATGCCTCCTCTTGTGCCTCGCCCCACTTGAATGGAACATTCTTCTTCATCACATCGGTGAGCGGTGCGGCCACGGTGCTAAAGTCCTTCACGAATCGCCGGTAGAAGCTAGCAAGTCCATGAAAACTTCGCACATGTCCAACAGTCGTCGGAGTTGGCCATTCTTGAATTGCGGAAACCTTTTCATTGTCAACCTGGATTCCCTGCGCGCTAACAATAAAACCAAGAAAAACAAGCTGGTCGGTGCAAAAGGTGCACTTGCCCTGGTTAGCGTACAATTTCTCTTTCCTAAGAACATTCAAAACTGCTCTCAAATGGGAAACATGGTCATGCAGATTCGAACTATATATTAAAATATCATCAAAGTATACAACCACAAATTTTCCAATAAACGGACGCAAAACATGATTCATCAAGCGCATGAAAGTACTAGGTGCATTAGTTAGCCCAAATGGCATGACCATCCACTCGTACAATCCATGTTTTGTTTTAAACGCCGTTTTCCACTCATCTCCTTCATTCATTCTAATCTGATGGTATCCACTCTTAAGATCAATCTTTGAAAAGACACAAGAACCATGCAACTCATCAAGCATATCATCTAAACGAGGAATAGGAAAACGATACTTTACCGTGATATTGTTGATGGCGCGACAATCGGTGCACATGCGCCATGTTCCATCCTTCTTAGGAACCAAAAGAACGGGAACAGCGCACGGACTCATGCTCTCCCTCACGTACCCCCTTTCCATCAAGTCGTCCACTTGACGCTGTAACTCCTTTGTCTCCTCTGGGTTGGTGCGATAAGCTGGCCGATTAGGAATAGAGGCTCCAGGAACAAGGTCAATCTTGTGCTCAATCCCGCGAATGGGTGGCAAACCTTTTGGAAGCTCATCGGGAAATACGTCCTCAAAGTCCTGCAAAAGAGAAACAACCAGATTCGGAAGGGACAAATCTAGCTTGTTAGTATTTAAAATATCTTCCTTGTACGTGAGAAGGATCATTGGCTGTTTGTCGGTAATGGCTTGTTTCAAATCACTCTTGGTTGCAAAGAGATTCTGTTTAGAAATGGATGAACTCTCTGGTTTTCTCTCAGGTTTTCCTTGTTTCCACTCTTTTCTTTCTTGTTCGCTCGATTTCTGCAACCTAATTTGATCTGCAAAGACCTCTCTCGGGGATAAGGGTACTAACGTGATTGGCTTGTGTTTATGGGTGAATGAATACTTGTTGGTGAAACCATCATGTTGCACTCTTCGATCAAATTGCCACGGTCTTCCCAACAGGATATGACTAGCTTGCATCGGTACCACGTCGCACCTCACTTCGTCTTCGTACTTTCCAATCCGAAAGGGTACCACCACTTGCTTGGTGACACGTACCTCCCCACTATCATTCAACCATTGCAGCTTGTAAGGTCGTGGATGTTTCAACGTTAACAATCCCAATTTCTCCACCATAGAAGCACTAGCCACATTGGTACAACTTCCCCCGTCGACTATGACGCTACACACTTTGTCTTTCACGTGGCACCGGGTGTGGAAAATATTTTCTCGCTGCACCTTATCATCTTCGTCCTCCTTTATCTGCGCACTCAAGGCACGTCGTGCAACCAAAAGGAAGTCTCCGTTGGCAGCTCCTACCTCCTCATCATCCGTGGAAACATACTCCAATGACGGCATATCTGATTCACCCTCATCATCACTAGCCTCGGACTCGATCTCTCCACTCTCCCGCAACACCATCACTCGCTTATTTGGGCATTGACTCGCGATATGTCCTCTCCCAAGACATTTGAAACACTTGATCTCACTGGAGCGATTGGGTGTAGGTGTTGGTTTGGCCTGGTTGGAAGAGGGCGTAGTTGTTGCCCGCTGTTCAAACTTACCCTTAGAAGTGGAGGGACTCTCTTCCTTCTTCGGATACTTTGGCTTCCAAGGCGTTTGGTTCAAGCTATGTTGACGGTTACTACTACGTCGCTGCTGCTGTCTCTCTACCTTCAAGGACATGTGAACCAAGTCTTCAATCTCAACATAATGTTGTAGCTCAACTGCGTCGGCAATCTCGCGATTCAACCCCCTCAAGAATCTAGACATTGTCGCTTCTCGATCCTCTTCGACATTGGCCCTTATCATCGTCATCTCCATATCCTTGTAATACTCATCCACACTCCGACTCCCTTGCCGAAGAGTTTGCAATTTGTTGTGTAGATCACGACGGTAATGACTCGGTACAAATCGTCGTCGCATCACCCTCTTCATCTCTGCCCAACTCTCAATGGGAAGGTCTCCGTCTTGCCTTCGATCGAGACACAACTTGTCCCACCACACTATTGCATACTCTGTAAATTCTATGGCAGCAAGCTTCACTTTCTTTCGCTCGGAGTAGTTGTGGCAATCAAAAACTAGCTCTATTTTCCGTTCCCAGTCCAGGTACTCCTCTGGATCACTTTTTCCTCGAAACTCAGGAATCTTCATCTTGATGTTTCCCAAATTATAATCAAGTCGGCCTCGGTCTTGTCTTGCGCGGTCATTCCCATGTCTTCCACGACTGCCCACGGACACCCTATCAAGATCATCCTCCAAGTTTCTCTCATCAATTTCATCGATCTCTTCCATAGGGAACTGCCTACGCTGGTTTCTTCTCAGTGCATTATGCCCAGCCGGGGGTTGGACTCGTGTCGCAATCTGTTCCACTTGATCAATTCGCTCATTGATCTCATTGAACCCTTGTCTCATCAGCCGTCTCATCTCTCCCATGATCGCCTCCATTTGTAAATTTGGCATGTTAGCAGGATGTTGGTTGTCTTCTGCGTCGGACATGGTTAGGTATTCTCTGCAAGAACGTAGAAGGTGAAGTAAAATAGGACCTCACAACACTCCCTCACGTGTTTCACTCGAAAATGTGGAAAATCACTCAATTTCACTCGTGTTTACTCTCAATAATATTGGCTTTTACCTTTAGATATGCTCACCCACTCGTGCCTTTTCCACTCGATTTTTTTTTTTTTTTTTTGTTTTTTTTTATAAGGAAAACTAATCAAATAGTAATAAATGAGTTTTCCTGCAATAACAAAAACTGACAACCCAAAATAAAAGAACAAAAAAATAAATAAATAATGGCAAAATAAGTACTACAATTACGAAACAAATAAGAAAGTAAAAGGTGAAGAAATATAGGACCTCACAGCACTCCCTCACGTGTTTCACTCGAAATGAAGAAAAATCACTCAATTGCACTCGTGTTTACACTCAATAATATTGGCTGTTACCCTCTAATATTCTCACTCACTCGTGCCTTTTTCCACTTGAATTCTCTTTGATTTCTTTCGAAACTAACCGAATAGTAATGGAAGTTCACAAGTGGCGAACTAAACAAGACAAACCAAAATAACAGACACTACAATTAGTGATGAAAGAACTAGCTCAAAATAATCAGAATAGTATAAGGATGCAAAGGAACAATCCAATGAGGTAAGGTAGTTGAATAGATTTAGAGAAACACATTTTTTTTTTTTTTTTTTGAATTTGTAACCGAATTGGTAACCGAATTTGTAACAGAATTGGTAACCGAATTTGTAACCGAATTTGTAACCGAATTGGTAACTGAATTTGTAGATAACTTTTTAGTGCCCAAACCAGATCGGAAATTTACGTTTAGGTACGATTTGGAAAGATCAAAATCTCATCTAACAACTTAAAGAATAACAATTTCGCAATCGGAATCGTTATCAAGATGAAAACTGCGAAATACTTTTGAACATCACCAATTCTTGATAGTTACAAAATTTCACTTTTGAATAAGAAAACAAGATCCGATTTTGACGTTCCAATACAGATCGGAAAGATAAAACACTAATTCACAAATCATAAGATGCTGACAATTTTGTTTGAGGTCTAGAAAATATTCGAATGATTAAAATGGTTTTAACCAGATTCGAGTACACCAGAACGAAATCGACGACAGTTACAAAACTATGAATTTGAATAGGCAAACAAGATCCGATTTTGAAGTTTCAACACAGATCGGAAAGCTAACACGTCGTTCTATGATTCATATGAAGATGATGTTTTCGTTTGACGCATATTTGAATAGCGAATCAACGAGACAAATTGCAACAGATTTCAAGACTCAAGAACCAAATTTATGAAACAAAACAAAACGAAAAGGAGGGATAGAACCTGACGAACTCAACCTGGCTTTGATACCAAATGATGCGAACCACGCCAACGATGTGACGATGACCCACGATCAAAATATTGGCGTCGTCGCTAACCCAGAATCTACAAGTTCGAAAAGGAAATCCTTGACCCGAAATCTATATAGATCCGAACCTTGGAATGAGGAGGACGCCACAAACGAATATGCCTGTTCGTTTGATAAGTCAGATTTTGAACGCCACAAGGAGAACCTTGATAAGTTCGGAGTTTCTTCAAGAAACTAAGAGAAATTCTCTCACAATTAGATAAAACCTGAATACCCTTTTTTTATTCAACTAGGAATGAATTTATAGGCATGAAACACCCCTTCATGCTAGGGTTTCAAGAACAAAATTACTATCTTGTCCTTGTAACTCTTAATTAAAATAATGACAATTGCTAAAATAATGACAACTTATGACTTGACATACGACAAGTACTTTTTAAACCCTAAAAAAAACGACAATCGAATTAACTAAATAAATAAAACGAAAATGACATAAAAATCATCCCAAAACAGCTTGGATTAAGAGAACAATCTCTGGTTCTTGCTTCTGAATGCAATTTCCTTCTTGAGGTAAGATTTGACGGACCAAATTGCTCATTTGCTCCTTGATCTGCTTTGCCTTTGCTCTCGTCATTGGTCCATCCACTTGTAATGTATCCGTCTTGAGGTCCTCATCACAACCCTCACTTAATCCACGTTGCATAAATCTTATATATATACTTATATACATACATATCTTGTTCATGGAAAACATGCGTTAAAACATTTTCTTATGCTTGAGAAACATTCATGATGCATGAACATGAGAACTTTTAACTCATCAAACTATGACAAGGATCATACCAGAGCAGACAACTTCACATTCACTAGCAGGTCATCAAATAGTATAACTCGCAACATACATAAATCCTTCAAGTGCAGACAAGCTCATTATCATAGGGTAAACATTAGACATCTCAACCTAGTACTCCCACGATGTAAGGCTCTATTAGCCGGAAATCTTAATACATTCACTTACCTGGTCCCCTTAGCACTTGAGCTCCTTTCTCTTCAAACTTCTTCACCTAACATTTACATTGCAGTAGTTAAAACAAAATCCTACTTGTTCTAATCTCGAGTTACCCTAAGATCTAATAGCTAAGAGTCTTTCCCGAGTTCTTAGTTTAATACGCAATGTAACCCGAAATCCCAAAATCAAAACAGACGGATTCGATAATTAATAACTCAGGGTTGGTTGTTTTAAATGTCCAGAATCTATTCGGAATGACATTACCAAATCTTGGGTTTCAAAATGTTCCTATCAATACTCGGCCATTGAAGAATCTAAAACTTCAATACAGAGCTGAAAACAGAGCTAATAAACCAATAAATAGCCACATTGTCTAATGCATACCTCAGGCGCAGAGTAGTCGAGTGGTGGCGGAGTAAATCGGCCGTTGAGGAGAATTTGCTGATAGTAGAGAGTAAGGACTTGCGAGAGAAGAAATCGCTGGAAAGGGTGGTGTCGGCTACAGTGGTTTAAATGAGGTTTAAATCTTTTCCTTTTTCTTTAAATACTGGTCTCAATCCTCCATTATTACGACTTTGCTACACAACCTAGTTTAGATCCACATGTAATTAATTATTCTTGGTATAAGTCCTAAACTGTAAAGATTAAATATTTATGACCGTTAGTACAGTTAAGAAAATCACCTGGCCGTTGACTCGGGTGTTACAAACGGAGTTTAAGCAAGAGATGACATGTGATCATGCCAAAGATCATTATCTCACGATTTTATTAGTTATTTTATTTTTATTTTCGCTTTTTTTTAATTTATTTAATTTAATTTTAATGTGTAGCCTATTTAATGGCAAAACTATTTGATTTAATAGAAGAACAAGTTTGAATTAAAAATTGAGTGTTTTTTTTAGAGAGGATTTCTCATTAGTTCTTTGCGAAGAACAACGATCTTCTTCAAGTCACGCTTGAAGAATCTCGCTTGATAGCTTTGGTTCTTACCAACGAGTTTGGTCTGGGTCAAGCTCCTGTTTTGATAGCTTTGGTTCAGCTAACAGGTGTGGCTCGGGTCAAGCTCCTGTTTTGATAACTAGGGTTCTATCGAATTCTTCGATTTGGATCTTAGTTCCTACTTTGTTCTTGAATCGTGCAGGCGTTCCTTTGAATTATTCCGCGTTGTTGTCGGGTCCCGGGTCCTTTCGATCCGAGGTTCGCATCAGTTGGTATCAGAGCTTCAGTTCCTTGATTCAAGAAGCTATCTTTACTTTTTGTTATCAATATTTTCTTCATCTTATTCTATTCGTCCTAGTACTAAAAAAAACACAAAAAAAAAAAAAAAAAATCACTTTTTTTTTCATCCTTATTATCAATTCTCGATTTTTATCGTCAAATTTATTTCTTCTTGTGAATTTTTCCTCTTGAAATTCAAAGAGTACAAAAAAAAAGTTGTCAAAAGTTAAAAAAAAAAAAAAAAGAGTTGTCAAAAGTCAAAAAAAAGAAAAAAAAAAGAGTTGTGAGAAGTCGAAAAAAAAAATCGAAATTTTGTTCTAGAGATTTTGAAATTTCTAGCCTTTTAAATTCAAAAATTCGTAGATAATTGTTCTTTTGAAAATTCAAATTGTTGAATCTTCATTCAGAATATTGTCTTTATCCAAATTTATTCTTTGAAGGTTTAAATTGTTGAATCTTCATTTGAAATATTGCCTTCGTCTAAAGTTTTGTCTTATTTCAATCATACCCTTGATTTAGCCATCTTTACAAGTTTGAACTTTTAAGCTTTAAAGTTTGATTTTTATAGTTTGGCTTATTGAATATTTATTATCGATCAAGTTCTTACGTAAAGAACTAAAAGGGAGATCCTAAAGGTAAAAGGCAAAAGGGTGAGACTATTAAAGAAAGCCTTAATTTTTGAGCGAAACACGAGTGGAGTGACATCTATCGAGATCAAACACGTGAGGGAGAGGTAAGGTCCATTACTTGATTATTTTTTTTTTACTTCTAACAATTTTCTTTTATTTTCTTATTGTGGTCGAAAAAGAATATCATGAGTGGAGAACACAACGATGTTGATTTAAAATTGTTCATAAGAGCCATGCAAGATCAATACACGGCTCTAAATCGGAGAATGGAACGATTGGAAACTCCGACCCCTAGTCATGCACGTCAAAGGAAGGATTTTGATGGAGAATTCGAAGAGTATAGTGGTTATTATCCAAAAGAAAGACATGAGGGGACAAACTGAGAAGACAATGATTTACAAAATATCAAGGTAAATATTCCACCTTTCCAAGGGAAGAACGACCCCGAGGGATATTTGGATTGGGAACGAAAAATAGACTTGGTATTTGAGTTTCAAAATTATTCGGAGGATAAGAAGCTTAAGTTGATCACCATGGAGTTCACGGATTATGCTAGTATTTGGTGGGATCAATTAGTTAAGAACCGGAGGAGGAATGGTGAAGCACAAATCCGAACATGGAAAGACTTGAAGGCCATCATGAAAAAAAGATATGTTCCATCATACTACTATAGAGACGTGTGTCGCAAGCTCCAAAATTTGACACAAGGTTTCAAAAGTGTGGAGGAATATTATAAAGAGATGGAGGTAGCCATGATAAGGGCTAATGTGGAAGAAGATAAGGAAGCAACCATGGATCGTTTTATTGGGGGATTGAATCGAGAAATTGCGGATGTGGTGGATCTATAACACTACATCGACTTGGAGGAGTTACTACACAAATCAATCAAAATTGAGCGGCAACTAAAGACTAAGGGAAAAACCGTGTCCAACAATCAAGTGTTACCACAAAAAGCTAAGGTTGAGACTTCAAATCCAATTAGAACCCGAGAGATTAAGTGCTTTCGATGCCAAGGGTTCGGACACATAGCTTCAAATTGTCCAAATAAAAGAGCTATGATTTTAAGGGACAATGGCGATGTGGAGAGTGTGAGTTCAAGTGATGGTGAAATGCCACCACTTGAGGATTGTAGTGACGTTGAGGTAAAGGAACCAGTAAAAGGAGATCTTTTAGTCACAAGGCGAGTATTGAATGTGCAAACTAAGGAAGATGGAGACAAAGTACAACGTGAGCATATATTCCATACAAGATGCCATGTGCACAACAAAGTTTGTAGTTTGATCATCGATAGTGGGAGTTGCACCAATGTAGCAAGCACATTACTAGTCCAAAAGTGGAACTTAAAAACCGATCAACATCCAAAACCATACAAGTTGCAAAGGTTGAGCGATTGTCGAGAAATCAAGGTGATTAAACAGGTGGAAGTTCCTTTATCAATTGGAAGGTACCAAGATAAAGTTTTCTGTGATGTAGTGCCGATGCAAGCTACACACATACTTTTGGGGAGACCTTGGCAATTTGACCGAAATGTCAAGTATAATGGTTACAAGAATGAGTATTCGTTGGGTTATAATGGAAAAACTATTATCCTTACACCATTAAAGCCATGGGTGGCAATTGAAGACCAAGAGAGGATCGCAAAGGAATTTCAAAAGATGAGGGTTGAAAAAGAAAAAGAAAAAGGTGAAAAGAAATTAGTTGAAAAAGAGAGAGAAAGTGGTGAAAATAAAATAGTTGAAAAGAGTACAAAGAATGATGAAAAACCGAGGGAGAAAGAGAGAAAAGCCGAGGGAAAAGAGAGAAAATTTGAGGGAGAGAGAGAACAAAAGTCGAGTGAAAAACAAATTGCGTTGATGAACAAAAATGAGGGTAAGCGTGAGATGATTTTGCTTTTATATAATGATGTTTATTTATCATCTAACGACTTACCAAGTTTTCTTCCAAGTGTTGTTTCTTTTCTTTTGTAAAAAAATAAATATGAAATCCCCGAGGAGTTTCGGAGACAAATTTCTCCGTTGAGGGAGATTAAGAAGCAAAAAGATCTCGTACCAAGTACGTTAGTTCCAAGTCAACTGGAAACATCAAACAGGTTTGAGTGGTTGGTAAGACCATATGATTTTTATATTGCACCTATTATATGTATAAGGTTGATAGATAATATGCAGAATTATTTTATTGAAAAATTTGTCATTGATTACTTTGCACACAACTTGGTTTATGACAAAATTGTAGATACATATTTTGCAAGTTTCAAATTTGATTTTTACGTTTTAAAAGATTTTAATTCTAGTAGATATTATTCAGTGTTTGATATTATTGATTATTTTAATTCATTAAATCCGTTAAATTTATTAACTTTGTTTACTAAAAAGTTTGCTTTTGTGGATGAATGGAAAAATGATGAATTTGTTAAGAAATTTCATTCAATGGTAAGACTTATTTTTGAACTCGGAGATTTGGTTTGGCTACATCTACAAAATTAAAGGTTTCCGAACACACGGAATAACAAGCTACAACCTCTAGGAGATGAACATTTCCAAGTCTTAGAGTGCATCAACGACATCGCTTACAAGATCGACTTACCGAGTGACTACGGTAATGTAAGCACATATTTTAATTTTACTAACTTGTTTTTATATGATGCAGGAGATTCGAGGATGAATCTTTTCGAAGGGGGAGGGAATGATGTGAACCGAGAAGCGATAAATCTCAAAGTCAAGGACCATGATCTATTAGAAGATAAAGGAGGTCTAACGAACAAAGCTTCACATGGTTTAGTCGCGAAAACCCGAGAAAAAGAGTCATCACAACAAAAGCGAAAAACTATAAAAATAAAGAGTTTTGTAGCATGGAAGTGGGCCCCACAAAATTGGTAAAAGAAGACCCATAAGGCATAGAGTTGGGATCCACAAATACCAATGGATTGGAGAGAGAAGGGTAAAGATCCACGCAAACTACAAAGAGATAAAGATTCACGTGGGTTGGAAAGAGATAAAGATCCATATGACTTGGTTTATGATGTGATCCAAGTTGAGACCAAATCAAGGCCAAAGAACAAAGATTCAATTGACGATACGGGCGGCTCAATGAGCAGAGTAAGAAGCCCAAGATTATTGAAAGATCTTTTGAAGCAAGGGAAGCCGAACATGCATGAAGATTTGGGAGGATGCGACGCACATGCACATGTAAGAATTAAAACACATGTGCCATGTACATGCACATGTAATGATGCAAACCTCAACAAACTTGTTGTGAGACCCAACGTCAATAGATGGAATCAACTTCAGGATCGCCCAATAGTAGTTTCAAAGTTTAGGACTAATGACCTCGTGGTTATATGACAACCAGAAACCAATAGTATCAAGAAAGGAATATTGACCCCGTTGCTATGGAAGAGCAAGAAACTAATATTATAAGGGTTAGAAATCAAGTGGTTGCACTTGAAATTTCCGCAAGTTCTACAGAAGAACAGTTTGGAGGAAATTCTCACAAGATAAATCTCATTCTAGTGTGTCTTACAATGAAGAACTCCCAAGTATTTATAGGCTTACAAGAATAGTCTAGAATAGGCATTAAATAGTCTTGAAAACATGAGAAAGAACATTGCTACTAATATGGTCTAGGTTCAGCCTTCTTTGGAAACCATCAAAACACCCTTTGGCCTTCTCTATGCAAATATTAAATGCCTAGTGGATGTGACTTCGAAATTCCACTTTCTAGAGCCTTCTTTGCTGAATTTGTGATCATTTGGGCCTAGTCAAACTCCATTTGTATTTGTAACACATTAACAACTTTAAAGCCCATTTCTTCCAGTGGTCTTGGTTCTTGAAATAAGTTATTTTGGACTTCTTCTTGAAGCTTCTTGGCCCGAGCTCTAGTGATAGGTCCATTTGGTATTTTATATTCCATTAAGTATTCTTCTTGGCCCAATTCTTCTTCAATGCCATCCTTGCCCACATCATGTAAGAATTAAAAAGGACATGCGCCAAGCACATACATATACGAGGAATTAAAAGGTCACATACAAATCATACAAATCTCGTGGGAAAAGATCTTATCCAGCTGAATCTACACAAATCAGTTCAAATCACGTTCAAACGGAGTTTAAACAAGAGATGACATGTGATCATGCCAAAGATCATTATCTCACGATTTTATTAGTTATTTTATTTTTATTTTTATTTTTTATATTTATTTAATTTAATTTTAATGTGTAGCCTATTTAATGGCAAAACTATTTGATTTAATAGAAGAATAAGTTTGAACTAAAAATTGAGTTTTTTTTTTTTAGAGAGGATTTTTATTTAGTTCTTTGCGACGAACAATGATCTTCTTCAAGTCACGCTTGAAGAATCTCGCTTGATAGCTTTGGTTCTTACCAACGAGTTTGGCCTGGGTCAAGCTCCTGTTTTGATAGCTTTGGTTCAGCCAAAAGGTGTGGCTCGGGTCAAGCTCCTATTTTGATAACTAGGGTTCTATCGAATTCTTCGATTTGAGTCTTAGTTCCTTACTTTGTTCCTGAATCGTAAAGGCGTTCCTTTAAATTATTATGCATTGTTGTCGGGTCCTGAGTCCTTTCGATCCGAGGTTCGCATCAGTTTAACTTGAACTGATGAGAACGACGTGTACTGAGGACCCAAGAACCTTCATGGACGTGTAAGTAAGACTTAGTAATGCTCTTGATGAAGTATAAGAAAGTTTATTTCAATCGAATTGTTCCAAAAGAGTTGAACGTATCAAGCAAATGAGGTTGACTGTTACATGACCAGTGGTTAGAACCTAAGTTATCCATTTCACCTTCAAGGTTAAACTTGAAGTGATGAGAACGACGTGTACTGAGGACCCAATAACCTTCATGGACGCGTAATTAAGACTTAGTAATGCTTTTGAGGAAGTATAAGAAAGTTCACTTCAATCGATTTGTTCCAAAAGAGTTGAACCTATAGAGCAAATGAGGTTGAATGTTACATGACTTGTGGTTAGAACCTAAGTTAACCATTTCACCTTCAAGGTTTAACTAGAAGTGATGAGAACGACGTGTACTGAGGACAAAATAACCTTCATGGACGCGTAAGTAAAACTTAGTAATGCTCTTGATAAAGCATAAGAAAGTTCACTTCAATTGATTTGTTCCAAAAGAGTTGAACGTATCAAGCAAATGAGGTTGACTGTTACATGACTTGTGGTTAGAACCTAAGTTAACCATTTCACCTTCAAGGTTTAACTAAAAGTGATGACAACGACGTGTACTTAGGACACAATAACCTTTATGGACGCGTAAGTAAAACTTAGTAATGCTCTTGATGAAGTATAAGAAAGTTCACTTTAATCGATTTGTTCCAAAAGAGTTGAACGTATCAAGCAAATGAGGTTGACTGTTACATTACTCGTGGTTAGAACCTAAGTTATACATTTCACCTTCAAGGTTTAACTTGAACTGATGAGAACGACGTGTATTGAGGACACAATAACATTCATGGACGCGTAATTAAGACTTAGTAATGCTCCTGATTAAGTATAAGAAAGTTCACTTCAATCGATTTGCTCCAAAAGAGTTGAACGTATCAAGCAAACGAGGTTGACTGTTACATGACTTATGGTTAGAACCTAAGTTATCCATTTCACCTTCAAGGTTTAACTTAAAGTGATGAGAACGACGTGTACTGAGGACCCAATAACCTTCATGGACGCGTAATTAATACTTAGTAATGCTCTTGATGAAGTATAAGAAAGTTCACTTCAATCGATTTGTTCCAAAAGAGTTGAACGTATCAAGCAAATGCAGTTGACTGTTACATGATTTGTGGTTAGAACCTAAGTTATCTATTTCACCTTCAAGGTTTAACCTGAACTGATGAGAACGATGTGTACTGAGGACCCAAGAACCTTCATGGACGGATAAGTAAGACTTAGTAATGCTCTTGATGAAGTATAAGAAAGTTCACTTGAATCGATTTGTTCCAAAAGAGTTGAACGTATCAAGCAAATGAAATTGACTGTTACATGACTTGTGGTTAGAACCTAAGTTACCCATTTCACCTTCAAGGTTTAACTTCAAGTGACGATAACGCCGTGTACTGAGGATCCAATAACCTTCATGGACGCGTAAGTTAGACTTAGTAATGCTCTTGATGAAGTATAAGAAAGTTTACTTAAATCGATTTGTTCCAAAAGAGTTGAACGTATCAAGCAAAAGAGGTTGACTGTTAAATGACTTGTGGTTAGAAACTAAGTTATCCATTTCACTTTCAAGGTTTAACTTGAATTGATTAGAACGACGTGTAATGAGGACCCAATAACATTCATGAACGCGTAAGTAAGACTTAGTAATGCGTTTGATGAAGTATAAGAAACTTCACTTCAATCGATTTGTTCCAAAAGAACTGAACGTATCAAGCAAATGAGGTTGACTGTTACATGACTTGTGGTTAGAACCTAAATTAACCATTTCACCTTCAAGCTTTAACTTGAAGTGATGAGAACGACGTGTACTGGGGAACCAATAACATTCATGGACGCGTAATTAATACTTAGTATTGCCATTGATGAAGTATAAGAAAGTTCACTTAGATCGATTTGTTCCAAAAGAGATGAACGTATCAAGCAAATGAGGTTGACTGTTACATGACTTGTGGTTAGAACCTAAGTTATCCATTTCACCTTCAAGGTTTAACTTGAACTGATGAGAAAGACGTGTACTAAGGACCTAAGAACCTTCATGGACGCGTAAGTAAGACTTAGTAATGCTCTTGATGAAGTATAAGAAAGTTCACTTCAATCGATTTGTTCCAAAAGAGTAAAACGTATCAAGCAAATGAGGTTGACTGTTACATGACTTGTGGTTAGAACCTAAGTTACCCATTTCACCTTTAAGGTTTAACTTGAAGTGATGAGAACGACGTGTATTGAGGACCCAACAACCTTCATGGACGCGTAATTAATACTTAGTAATGCTCTTGATGAAGTATAAGAAAGTTCACTTCAATCGATTTGTTCCAAAAGAGTTGAACGTATCAAGCAAATGCAGTTGACTGTTACATGACTTGTGGATAGAACCTAAGTTATCCAGTTCACCTTCAAGGTTTAACTTGAACTGATGAGAACGATGTGTACCTACGACCCAAGTACCTTCATGGACGTGTAAGTAAGACTTAGTAATGCGTTTGATAAAGTATAAGAAACTTCACTTAAATCGATTTGTTCCAAAAGAGTTGAACGTATCAAGCAAATGAGGTTGACTGTTACATGACTTGTGTTTAGAACCTAAGTTATGCATTTCACTTTCAAGGTTTAACTTGAAGTGATTAGAACGATGAGTACTGAGGACCCAATAACCTTCATGGACACGTAAGTAAGACATAGTAATGCTCTTGATGAAGTATAAGAAAATTCACTTCAATCGATTTGTTCCAAAAGAGCGGAATGCATCAAGCAGATGAGGTTGACTGTTACATGACTTGTGGTTAGAACCTAAGTTATCCATTTTACCTTCAAGGTTTAACATGAAGTAATGAGAACGATGTGTACTGAGGACAAAATAACTTTCATGGACGCGTAAGTAAAACTTAGTAATTCTCTTGATGAAGTATAGGAAAGTTCACTTCAATCGATTTGTTCCAAAAGAGTTGAACGTATCAAGCAAATGAGGTTGACTGTTATATGACTTGTGGTTAGAACCTAAGTTATCGATTTTACTTTCAAGATTTAACTTAAAGTGATGATAACGACGTGTAATGAGGACCCAAGAACCTTCATGGACTCGTAATTTAGACTTAATAATGCTCTTGATGAAGTATAAGAAAGCTCACTTCAATCGATTTGTTCCAAAAGAGTTGAACGTATCATGCAAATGGGGTTGACTGTTACATGACTTCTGGTTAGAACCTAAGTTATCCATTTCACCTTCAAGGTTTAACCTGAACTGATGAGAACGATGTGTACTGAGGACACAAGAACCTTCATGGACGGATAAGTAAGACTTAGTAATGCTCTTGATGAAGTATAAGAAAGTTCACTTCAATCGATTTGTTCAAAAAGAGTTGAACGTATCAAGCAAATCAGGTTGACTGTTACATGACTTGTGGTTAGAACATAAGTTAACCATTTCACCTCCAAGGTTTAACTACAAGTGATGAGAACGACGTTTACTGAGGATCCAATAACCTTCATGGACGAGTAATTAAGACTTTGTAATGCTCTTGATGAAGTAGAAGAAAGTTCACTTCAATCGATTTGTTCCAAAAGAGTTGAATGTATCAAGCAAATGAGGTTGACTGTTATATGACTTGTGGTTAGAACCTAAGTTATCGTTTTCACTTTCAAGATTTAACTTAAAGTGATGATAACGACGTGTAAAGAGGACCCAAGAACCTTCATGGACTCGTAATTTAGACTTAATACTGCTCTTGATGAAGTATAAGAAAGCTCACTTCAATCGATTTGTTTAAAAAGAGTTGAACGTATCAAGCAAATGGGGTTGACTGTTACATGTCTTCTGGTTAGAAACTAAGTTATCCATTTAACCTTCAAGGTTTAACTTGAACTGCTAAGAACGACGTCTACTGAGTACCAAAGTACCTTCATGGACGCGTAATTAAGACATAGTAATGCTCTTGATGAAGTATAAGAAAGTTTACTTGGATCGATTTGTTCCAAAAGAGTTAAACGTATCAAGCAAATGAGGTTGACTGTTACATGACTTGAGGTTAGAACGTAAGTTATCCATGTCACCTTCAAGGTTGAACTTGAAGTTATGAGAACGACGTGTACTGAGGACCCAATAACCTTCATGGACACGTAATTAAGACTTAGTAATGCTCTTGATGAAGTATAAGAAAGTTCACTTCAATCGATTTGTTCCAAAAAAGTTGAACGTATTAAGCAAATGAGGTTGACTGTTATATGACTTGTGGTTAGAACCTAAGTTATCCATTTCACCTTCAAGGTTTAACTAGAAGTGATGAGAACGACGTGTACTGAGAATTCAATAACATTAATGGACGCGTAATTAAGACTTAGTAATGCTCTTGATGAAGTATAAGAAAGTTCACTTCAATCGATTTGTTCCAAAAGAGTTGAACGTATCAAGCAAATAAGCTTGACTGTTACATGACTCTTGGTTAGAACCTAAGTTATACATTTCACCTTCAAGTTTTAACATGAAGTGATGAGAACGACGTGTACTAAGGACCCAATAACCTTCATGGACGAGTAATTAAGACTTAGTAATGCTCTTAATGAAGTAGAAGAAAGTTCACTTCAATCGATTTGTTCCAAAAGAGTTGAACGTATCAAGCAAATGAGGTTGATTGTTACATGACTTGTGGTTAGAACTTAAGTTAACCATTTCACCTTCAAGGTTTAACTAGAAGTGATGAGAATGACGTGTACTGAGGATCTAATAACCTTCATGGACGCGTAATTAAGACTTAGTAATGCTCTTGATGACATATAATAAAGTTCACTTGAATCGATTTGTTCAAAAAGAGTTGAACGTATCAAGCAAATGCGGTTGACTGTTACATGCCTTTATATTAGAACCTAGTTATCCATTTCACCTTCAAGGTTTAACCTGAACTGATGAGAACGATGTGTACTGAGGACCCCAAGAACCTTCATGGACGGCTAGTAAGACTTAGTAATGCTCTGATGAAGTATAAGAAAGTTCACTGAACGATTTGTTCCAAAAGAGTTGAACGTATCAAGCAAATGAAATTGACTGTTACATGACTTGTGGTTAGAACCTAAGTTACCATTTCACCTTCAAGGTTTAACTTCAAGTGACGATAACGCCGTTGTATGAGGATCCAATAACTTCATGGACGCGTTAAGTAGACTTAGTAATGCTCTGATGAAGTCTACGAAAGTTTACTTAAATCGATTTGTTCCAAAAGAGTTGAACGTATCAAGCAAAAGAGGTTGACTGTTAAATGACTTGTGTGTTAGAACTAAGTTATCCATTTCACTTTCAAGGTTTAACTTGAATTGATTAGAACGAGTGTAATGAGGACCCAAAACATTCATGACCGCGTAAGTAAGACTTAGTAATGCGTTTGATGAAGTATAAGAAACTCACTTCAATCGATTTGTTCCAAAAGAATGAAACGTATCAAGCAAATGAGGTGATGTTACCTGACTTGTGGTTAGAACCTAAATTAAACCATTTCACCCTTCAAGCTTAACTTGAAGTGATGAGAACGACGTGTCCTGGGGAACCAATAACATTCAATGGACGCGTAATAATACTAGTATTGCCATTGATGAAGTATAAGAAAGTTCACTTAGATCGATTTGTTCCAAAAGAGATGAAACGTATCAAGCAAATGAGGTTGACTGTACATGACTTGTGGTTAGAACCTAAGTTATCCATTTCACCTTCAAGGTTAACTTGAACTGATGAGAAAGACGTGTACTAAGACCTAAGACCTTCATGGACGCGTAAGTAAGAATTGTAATGCTCTTGATGAAGTATAAGAAAGTTTCACTTCATCGATTTGTTCCAAAGAGTAAAAGTATCAAGCAAATGAGGTTGACTGTTACATGACTGTGGTTAGAACCTAAGTTACCCATTTCACCTTTAAGGTTTAACTTGAAGTGATGAGAACGACGTGTATTGAGGACCCAACAACCTTCATGGACGCGTAATTAATACTTAGTAATGCTCCTTGATGAAGTATAAGAAAGTTCACTTCAATCGATTTGTTCCAAAAGAGTTGAACGTATCAAGCAAATGCAGTTGACTGTTACATGACTTGTGGATAGAACCTAAGTTATCCAGTTCACCTTCAAGGTTTAACTTGAACTGATGAGAACGATGTGTACCTACGACCCAAGTACCTTCATGGACGTGTAAGTAAGACTTAGTAATGCGTTTGATAAAGTATAAGAAACTTCACTTCAATCGATTTGTTCCAAAGAGTTGAACGTATCAAGCAAATGAGGTTGACTGTTACATGACTTGTGTTTAGAACCTAAGTTATGCATTTCACTTTCAAGGTTTAACTTGAAGTGATTAGAACGATGAGTATGAGGACCAATAACCTTCATGGACACGTAAGTAAGACATAGTAATGCTCTTGACTGAAGTATAAGAAAATTCACTTCAATCGATTTGTTCCAAAAGAGCGGAATGCATCAAGCAGATGAGGTTGACTGTACATGACTTGTGGTTAGAACCTAGTTATCCATTTTACCTTCAAGGTTAACATGAAAGTAATGAGAACGATGTGTACTGAGGGACAAAATAACTTCATGGACGCGTAAGTAAAACTTAGTAATTCTCTTGATGAAGTATAGGAAAGTTCACTTCACAATCGATTTGTTCCAAAAGAGTGAACGTATCAAGCAACTGAGGTGACTGTTATTGATTGTGGTTAGAAACTAAGTTATCGATTTTACTTTCAAGATTTAACGTAAGTGATGATAACGATGCGTGTAATGAGGACCCCAAGAAACCTTCATGGACTCGTAATTAGACTTACTAATGCTCTTGATGAAGTATAAGAAAGCTAACTTCAATCGATTTGTTCCAAAAGCGTTGAACGTATCATGCAAATGGGGTTGACTGTTACATGACTTCTGGTTAGAACCTAAGTTATCCATTTCACCTTCAAGGTTTAACCTGAACTGATGAGAACGAGGTGTACTGAGGACACAAGAACCTTCATGGACGGATAAGTAAGACTTAGTAATGCTCTGATGAAGTATAAGAAAGTTCACTTCAAATCGATTTGTTCAAAACGAGTTGAACGTATCAAGCAAATCAGGTTGACTGTTACATGACTTGTGGTTAGAACTAAGTTAACCATTTCACTCAAGGTTTAACTACAAGTGATGAGAACGACGTTATGAGGATCCAATAACCTTCATGACGAGAATTAAGACTTTGTAATGCTCTTGATGAAGTAGAAGAAAGTTCACTTCATCGATTTGTCCAAAAAGAGTTGAATGTATCAAGCAAATGAGGTTGACTGTTATATGACTTGTGGTTAGAACCTTAGTTATCGTTTTCACTTTCAAGATTTAACTAAAGTGATGATAAAGACGTGGTAAGTAGGACACCTAAGAACCTTCATGGACTCGTAATTTAGACTTATACTGCTCTTGATGAAGTATAAGAAAGCTCACTTCAATCGATTTTGTTAAAAGAGTTGAACGTATCAAGCAAATGGGGTGACTGTACATGTCTTTGGTTAGAAACCTAAGTTATCCATTTCACCTTCAAGGTTTAACTTGAAATGCTAAGAACGACGTCTAATGAGTACCAAAGTACCTTCATGGACGCGTAATTAAGACATAGTAATGCTCTGATGAAGTATAAGAAAGTTTGACTTGGTCGATTGTTCAAAGAGTTAAACGTATCAAGCAAATGATGTTGCCTGTTACATGACTGAGGTTAGAACGTAAGTTATCCATTGTCACCTTCAAGGTTTGAACTGAAGTTATGAGAACGACGTGTACTGAGGACCCCATAACCTTCATGGACACGTAGATTAAGACTTAGTAATGCTCTTGATGAAGTATAAGAAAGTTCACTTCAATCGATTTGTTCCAAAAAAGTTGAACGTATTAAGCAAATGAGGTTGACTGTTATATGACTTGTGGTTAGAACCTAAGTTATCCATTTCACCTTCAAGGTTTAACTAGAAGTGATGAGAACGACGTGTACTGAGAATTCAATAACATTAATGGACGCGTAATTAAGACTTAGTAATGCTCTTGATGAAGTATAAGAAAGTTCACTTCAATCGATTTGTTCCAAAAGAGTTGAACGTATCAAGCAAATAAGCTTGACTGTTACATGACTCTTGGTTAGAACCTAAGTTATACATTTCACCTTCAAGTTTTAACATGAAGTGATGAGAACGACGTGTACTAAGGACCCAATAACCTTCATGGACGAGTAATTAAGACTTAGTAATGCTCTTAATGAAGTAGAAGAAAGTTCACTTCAATCGATTTGTTCCAAAAGAGTTGAACGTATCAAGCAAATGAGGGTTGATTGTACCTGACTTGTGGTAGAAACTTAAGTTAACCATTTCACCTTCAAGGTTTAACTAGAAGTGATGAGAATGACGTGTACTGAGGATCTAATAACCTTCATGGACGCGTAATTAAGACTTAGTAATGCTCTTGATGACATATAATAAAGTTCACTTGAATCGATTTGTTCAAAAAGAGTTGAACGTATCAAGCAAATGCGGTTGACTGTTACATGCCTTTATATTAGAACCTAAGTTATCCATTTCACCTTCATAGTTTAACTTGAAGTGATGAGAACGACGTGTACTGAGGACCCAATAACCTTCATGGACGCGTAATTAAGACTTAGTAATGCTATTGATGAAGTATAAGAAAGTTGACTTCAATCAATTTGTTTCAAAAGAGTTGAATGTATCCAGCAAATGAGGTTGACTGTTACATGACTTGTGGTTAGAACCTAAGTTATCGATTTCACCTTCAAGTTTTAACTTAAAGTGATGATAACGACGTGTAATGAGGACCCAAAAACCTCCTTGGACTCGTAATTTACACTTAATAAAGCTCTTTATGAAGTATAAGAAAGTTCACTTCATTCGATTTGTTCCAAAAGTGTTGACCGTATCAAGCAAATTAGGTTGACTGTTACATGACTTGTGGTTAGAAACTAAGTTATCAATTTCACCTGATGTGGGCAAGGATTGCATTGAAGAAGAATTGGGCCAAGAAGAATACTTAATGGAATTGAAAATACCAAATGGACCCTCTCACTAGAGCTCGGGCCAAGAAGCTCAAGAAGAAGTCCAAATAAATTATTCAAGAACAAGACCACTGAAAGAAATGGCAGTTAAAGTTATTAATATGTTACAAAATAACAAATGGAGGTTGATTAGGCCCAAATTGATCACCAATTCAGCAACGAAGTCCTAGAAGGGGTAATTTCGACAGTGCAGCTGACATCAATATGCATGTAATATGTCATACAGACGGCCAAAGGGTGTTTTGAGGTTTCCAAAGAAGGCCGTGACCTAGTCTATATTAGTAGCAAAGTTCTTTCTTATGTTTTCAAGGTTACATTTAATGTCTATTCTCGACTCTGCTTGTAAGCCTATACATTACTTGAGGTTCTTCAGGTGTAAGACACACTAGAATGAGATATCCTTGTGAGAATTTCCTCAAACTGTTCATGTAGACAATTGCGGAAATTTCAAAGTGCACCAACTTGATTTCCAACCCTTATAATATTGGTTTTTGCTCTTCCATAGCAACGGGGTCAATATCCTTTCTGATACTATTGGTTATGGTTGTCATATACCCCCTGGGCGGTCATTAGTCCTAAAATTTGCAAATACTATTGGGCGACCTGAAGTGATTCCAATCTATTGAGTTGGGTCTCACACAAGTTTGTTGAGGTGTTGTAATTTGGTATCAGAGGGACTAAACAGTCAATTGAGGTTTTCTTTATCGTCTAGTGTTCCATCTTTTTATTTCAATTCCTCTTTGTTGTGATCCATTAATTCATCTCTTTGTTCTCGCTCCCATTGTAGTTTCTAAAAAAAAAAAAAAAAAAAAAGAAAAGAAGAAGAAAAGAAAAGAGGAAAAAAAAATATTTATTCTGTTATCATATATATTTTTGTTTTAAATCGGGGTAGCATATTATTGTGACCATATTTCTTCCAGTCCTTCTTTATTTGGCATCCCATGCTTTTCTCTTCACTAAGAAATCTATATTTTAAGTGTGTTGGTTTCATTTGTTTTGCTTGATATTACTTTGCTTAGTTTCTCAGAACTTTGAGGAGGAAAGTGAGTGGAAAAAAGGCAAGAGTTGGTAGCTTATTAGAGGAAAAAGCCGAAAATCCAGGTGAGTAAACACGATGCTCAAGAACCATATTTGAGTGTATACACGTGAGGGAGAGTTGAGGTACCTTTTTTTTTACTTACACTTTTACCCAATTTTACAACATGTCTGCAAAAAAGAAGGGGACCAGCAACGCCAATGGTAGCAATTTGATATCCAAGCCATGCAGCAACAATTACAAGGATGAAAGTCACAATTTTGCGGAGATTCGAGATCGATTGGGATGTAATGATGAACGGAATGTAATCAAAGTAACAAGGTTTCAGGCCCGAAAAAGACAGACCAATAGGCGACCCTTCTTTACGCCAGCTAATCCAATGGGTGATTATGCTGAAGCGTATGAGGATTTGACGAAGTAACCTCCCATACGAAGAGGAAAGAGATCATAGGCAAGACAAAGACGTCCAATACCGAGATAAGAAATTTTGCCGACAACAACACAGGTGCAATCAAACTTCTATTCCATCATTTCAAGGTTTAAAAATGACCCGGAGTTTACATTGAAAGGAACGAAAGGTTAACTTGGTTTTGATGTCATAACTATTCAGAGGAAAAAAAGTTTAAAACTGCCAGCTGTTCTTCACTGATTACGCAATTGCTTGGTGGGGACAAGTGCTCGAACCAAACGAAGAAATAGAGGGGGGGAATTCCAATCGACAATTGGGAAGACATGAAAGCTGTCATGAGACGAAGGTTTGTTCCTTACAGATTATAGAGATTTAACTTAAATTGTAAATCCGTTAAACAGGGTGCAAAACTCTGTTGAGAAGTACATAAGGAGATGGAAATATCAGATTCGTCAAATGTGTGTGAGGAAGATCGAGATTTAGCAACCATGGCTTCGATTCATTTGTGTCTCAATATGTGAATATTGCAAATAGTGTAGAATTGCAGCACTAGTGGAACTTGAAGAGGTTGCCCACATGGACAGAGGTGGAAAGGCAAGCTCAAAAAAGGAGGAGATCAACCTCCAAGCACGAAACTTGTACTTCTTTAAGTGGGAAGTCAAAATGGACCTTACTATAAGGCAGAGAAGAGGAGTCGACTTCCAAGCCAAAAGATGGAAAAAGAATAGCCAAGAGATTGAAAAAGGTACTAATTTTGATCCCTAACCCAAAGAAATCGAGATATTAATTGTTTTAAATGTCATGGTGATGCAAACCTCAACAAACTTGTGTGCGACCCAACGTCCATAGAGGGAATCAACTTCAGGATCGCCCAATAGTAGTTTCAAAGTGTAGGACTAATGACACGTGGTTATATGACAACCAGAAACCAATAGATCAAAGAAAGGAATAGTGACCCCGTTGCTATGGAAGAGCAAGAAGAAACCAATTATTATAAGGGATGGAAATCAAGTGGTGCACTTGACATTTCCGCAAGTTCTACAGACGACAGTTTGGACAGGAAATTCTCACAAGATAATCTCATTCTGTGTGTCTTACCAATGAAGAACTTCCCAAGTATTTTAGGGCTTACAAGAATAGTCTAGAATAGGCATTAAATTAGCCTTGAAAACATGAGAACGAAACTTGCTTCTAATATGGTCTTTAGGTTCAGCCTTCTTTGAAACCATCAAAACAACTTTTGGCCTTCTCTATGCCAATATTAAAAATGCCATTGAATGTCACTATACTTCGAAATTACTGCATTCTAGAGCCTTCTATTGCTTAAGTTGGGATAATCAAACTCCACTTGTAATTTGTAACACATAGAACTTTAAGGCCCATTTCGTCAAGTGGTCTAAAAATGGTTCTTGAAATAGTTATTTTGGACTTCTTCTTGAAGCTTTCTTGCCCGAGCCTAGTGATAGGTCATTTGGTATTTTTTTCAACTCCATTAAGTATTCTTCTTGCTTGCCCAACTTCTTCTGCAATGCCCATCCTTGCCCACGATCATTCTTCTCCTCACCACCTTCCCCTCTCTTGAAAAGGATTCGTCCTCGTCTGGACCGTGACCGTTTAAGTTGCGTTAATGATTCATGGTCGGTATGAATGACAAATTCCTTAGAAACCACAAGTACTGCTGGCCAGTTTCCAAGCTCTCAACACCCATGCCATAAAGTTCTTTGTCAAGGTGGAGTAATTCAAAGCAGCTCACATTAAGTTTCCTCACTGAATAGGCTGGGTCTCTTGTCTTGCATGGTATACGCACCTATACCAATACCCAAGCCTCACATTCGCTTTTCAAAAGGTTTTTGGGAAAAATCTGGTAAGAGAAGTAAAGAGAAGTACTTAACTTTTCTTTTAAAGTGTTGAAAGCCTTCTCTTGTGAATCAACCCATTTGAAACCCACACTTTTCTTGATAATTTCAGTCATGGAGCAGCAATTTTTTCTAAAGTTTGGAACAAACCTTCGATAGAATCCAGCCAAACCATGGAAACTGTCTAACTTCAGTGATTTAGTGTGGGCGTAGGCCCAATCTTTGATTAGCCTACTTTCTCTTCATCTAGACTTCCACACCTTTGGACTTACAACAACACAAGACATCTCAACCTTGTTCTATGCACAAGCTGCCTTTTTTTAAAGGTAGCAAACAACTTTTCATGTTTACAACATTTAATACCATCTCTGTTGTTCATTGTTTGTGTCAAGTGTTTGCTGTAACTATAATATCATCAAAATAATCACACAATTTCCAATGTAAACACGTACACATGATCATTGTCAACGCAAATAAAAAAGTACTTGGTGCGTTAGTCAAACCCGAAGGCATTACTAGCCACTCATAAAACCGGTGTTTTGTTTGGAAAAGCAGTTTTCCATTCATCACCTTCCTTGCATAACGAATTTGATTGATACCCTTTTTAAATCAATCTTGGAAAGATGTGGAACCATGCAATTCATCTAACATGTCATCTAATCGAGGTATGGGATGTCGCTACTTTAATTACCGTGATTTTATTTGATTGCTCGGCACTCGACGCACTTCTTTCCCAAGTTCCATCTTCTTAGGGACCAACAAACAGGAACCTGCCCCTGGACTCACGTCATGCTTTGCTCGACATTCCTTTGGCTAACAGCTCTTCAACTTGCCTTGAAGTTCCTGTGGTTTCTTCTGGATTACTTCGATAGGCGGGGGTCGATTAGGAATTGTAGCTCCTGGAATGAAATCAATTCGATGCTCAATGCCTCTATTGGTGGCAATCCTGGTGGCGTTTCCTTAGGAAAGACATCTTCAAATTCCTGCAAAAGAGTCACTGCTACGTCAGACAAAGGATTATTCCATGTTCACCTTGTTAAAGAAATAGCATCTTTGTACAAGATCAACATCATTGTTTTTTTTCTGATTTGAAATGCACTCTTAATCTCTCTCTCTTTTGCAAGGAATTCACCTTGCCTATTTTTTTCCTTTTTCAAGAGGGACCTGACTCTTTTCTACTCTTTTCTCATCTTCTTCTCACAGTTTCTCTCTTCTCTCCCATCCCTTTCTTTTTGAACTCTCATGCTCACTCTCACATTGTTTTGTATTTACTGTGACAGATTTTTTAATTTGAAATTTGGCTCTTTCTTCTTCGAGAAAACTTGATGGGGTGTAACGTAGCTAGAGTAATACTTCTCCATCCTTGGTAAAGCTGTTACCGATTCTTGTATTCCCTCATGGTAGTGCTTCTATCAACTTGCCATGGTCTTCCAAGAAATATATGGCTTGCTTGCATAGGAACACATCACAAGAACTTCATCTGAATATTTGCCAATTGAAAATGAGACAAAGAACCTGTTTTGTTACCTTCATTTCTCCACTTCATTGAGCATTGGAGACTAGGTCGAGGGGTTTTAGAGTCTTTCATCAAGCTTGTCCACCAATCAAAAATCTTCCTTGCACATTCCATCACACAACTTCCTCATCTATGATTAAACCTTACACACTTTTCTTTAACATGGCAGCGCGTATAGAAAATGTTTTTCACGTTGTTGACGGTCCATCATCTTCTATAGTTTGAACATTGAGGGGTTGCGAAGAACTATAGGCTTGGCAACCTAACCTGCATGTTCGGTATCCTAGCTTCTTCAAGTGGTGGCATAACTTCATTGGTCACTTTCTTCTTCAAAACATATCCCCTAATTTAACAAAAATAATCATAGTTCTTTTATATTTGGGCATTGTGAAGAAATATGACCATTCCATGCCATTTAAAAACACTTTAGAATCTCATTTCTCTTTGTTGTGGTAAGAACTCGAACGTTTTCAACCTACTTGGCCATCTTTTTCACTTTTTCCATCTTTTTGGCTTAGAATCGACTGCCTTCTCTTCTTTTTCTCTTCTTCTTTGCCTTAGAGAGAGTGTCCATTTGACTTCCCACTCAAGAAGTAAAAGTTTCTTGCGTGGAGTTGATCTTCCTCCTCTTTTGAGCTCTGTCAACCTTCATGGCCATGGTGGACAACCCTCTTGCAATTCCGTAGTGCTAGCTATTCTCAATCTTTTTCATTTCAATTTCACATGGAGACCCAAATGACCGACCATGTCTTCTCCGATCTTCCTCAACATTGGCACTAATCATGGATTTTCCATCTCTTTATGGTACTCCCAACGATTTTGAACCCTGTTTAAGGCCTTGCCATTATTAAGTGTAAATCTCTATCTAATGTGAAGGACAACCTTCGTCTCATGGGCATCGTTCATGTCCTGCCCAATTGTCGATTGGAATTTTCTCTATTCTTCGTTTGGCTAGGAGCACTTGGTCCCACCAAAGGCATTTTTTTTTTT